>CM059579.1:79163709-79481209 GCA_030386875.1 Morinoia aosen
TTAGTCAGGTTCTGGTTTAACGGTATTTTAGCTGAACACTGTGATTTTACTAATGAACTTTCCTATCTCTGTTTCACTGCTCTAAGTGATTTGTGTTAATGTCCAAACCTTTTGCTCAACAACATTTACATAATAGCCAAGCCATGTAAGCTATGTTGTCATACATAGTATTGTAAACAGTGTCATGGGCAGTAAATGCAACATGGAGAGACTGACATTTCAATGCCTCTTAGTCTACACAGAGGATTACTTGAAGTTTATTGCATTTCATAGATTAACACAAGATAGCAAATTTTATATTTATTTGATAATACAAACCAACCACTGCTTCACTATTGAAAGATTTGTGTACCGAAAATAAAAGCTATGGTGATTCTTCCATGGATTAGACATCAGTTGTTGATAAAAAAAAATTCATGGCACGTCGTGCCAGACTTGTACCAACTTGGGAACACGATTTTCTTGTCTTTGTATTATCTCTTGTCTTTTTATTATTTATAACATTCATTAATAGAAAGATGTGAACCAAGCAATTAAATTTAGTCGATTGGCTTCTTACCTATGAGCTGTGCTGGGCAAGTTGCGCCAGTCAGCAAGGTGGAAGCCTAAAGTTACGGCATTCAGTAGACTGAGAATAGGCGCAGAAATTTGAGACCACCAGCTCATATGATTTGTGTTTTCAAAGCGACGTCGACAAACGTGCACTTGCCTCTCTCATTTTGTTTGTAATAGAATTTATTGATAATGGTGATTTGATGACCTGAGTGACTTGCCCCTGCTTTAGAGACCTAATTTGCTGTCTCTTTTCCACAGATAGGGTAAAGAAAGCCAGAGTAGGCACTTATTTTGCAGACTAAAATAAGCTGTCACAGGTCTAAACTGAGGGACCTTTCCTCATCGTCTGTAAGTATTTTAGAGTATCCTCTTTCAACTTGTGATGTTACCTAACTCGTCATACCTTTATAGTGTGAGGCGTTCATGTGAAAACTATAAACTTGTTGTGCAATCGTCCACCTTTGTTCAGATAAAGTGCTTATTGACTAATGACCGCTGTGTTAGGATTGTTGGATACGGATGTACATTCATGTATGTAACTTTGTGCTTCCTTAAAAGGACACTTTGAACATTGGCCGAAACAAGCGATTCATGTATTATTGCCTGGCGTCAGGGATTACGAAGTTCATGCCATGTACATATAAACTATCAAAAGCGTTCTCACCTCACAATGAAAATGCATCATCCATGAAATTGCGCTGTCTCTTATAGCTGTCATTACACGTATTATCGAATGTAGATCGGGCAGGATTAGGAGTACATTGCCCTCAATCATTCCCTTCGACTAGTGACACGAGTTTACAATATTCGTGTGTGTATATCATAAATGTGTTCTTTCTAAATGTGTTACTCGACTAGAGACTTATTTTTCTTCCCCGTCGATGCAACGGAAACCTTTCTTGTTTGTGAACTTATTTCCCAGCCTACTGTTCCTGTGCACCCTGTGCGTAGATTCCGCGTTCCCCCAACTACACGCTAGATGGTGCCTTCCTCTTTCCTCTCTTGGGACACCTTTGTCGCGGTCAGGGGAGGCTAAAACTTTCTTATATGATAATACTAGTAATGGTAATGCGAATTGTTGTTGTGCTACGTCGTTAGCCGGGCGGTGAATTCTCTTTTTATGTGCTACTATTCAATGGCCTCTTATGTCCCACTCAGCTATTTCTCGTGTACCCTTGAGGTGTGAGTTACTTTCTTGTTGTGCGGTGAGCTATATGCATCAGTTAATCATTCGACTATGATCTTGAATTAAGCTTCTCATGTCATGCAATTCGTGATCCGACTCTGAATCATACCTTTCTGGGCAGATTCACGGAACCAGGGGATAAGAAATAAAAAACCTGAAGAGACCTCGTTTCCCTTTGGGCATCCTACCGAGTTCCGTTCAATGGCGTGCCGAAGCGAAGATCAATTCCGCTAGCGCACGACATTACAGTGAATAGACGTCAGCGGAAGGTGCCCTCCCACGAAGAAGCCCTCCAAAGAGGAGGCCCACAGCAGATTCTCAGCCGCCCGCGGCGAATATATATATATCCGAGACCACAGAAATGACCTCTCTCGGAAGAAAGAGCAAGCCTAGACTTCCACAGCTGGAAGAACAATTCCATACGGAGCTAGCAGCCTTGAACAGTCTCCTGAATGGTGCAGTACCACGAGATCTCAAGACGCCCAGCGAGGTGGATCAAGTCCACGCTGGAATCCGAGCAAAGGCTAAGACCGTCAAGCGAATCGGAGACCAGCTGGTCCTAGCTCTAGAGGGCTCGGGAGCCACAGCAGAAGCGACAGCAGTCCGGGACTCGCTGACAATCGCCAGGGCCCGCAGGAAGAAGCTGATGGATTCAATGGATCGCAGAAGTGAGGAGCTCCTGGGGAGCTCGTCACGGAGTGTGACAAAGGAACCCTCCCAGCGCAAGAACTCGAGGTCGAAGAGGACCTCGTCCAAGAACCAGCAGCAAGGCGCTGCCTATCAGAACAAGCCCCCAAACCATCATTGGCCGAGAGCAGGAGCGGACACCGTTCCAACCGTCGGGGCAGAGACCAGGCCAGCCCCTGCCATCGTCGTCAGAGTCACCAAGGCTCGAGCTATTACAGCCAGAGCCAAGACAGTGAGAGTGATCGAAGCCAGAGCCTTCTCAGCGCCAGCCCTCGTCACAAGGACGGCGAATATGAGCGCCGCGAGCCCCCTGGCCAAGGCAATAAGCAGATGCTTATCGACATCACTGAAGAGCCATCGGTACTGTTGGCACGAATCACCATCGAGAGGTCGAAACTGAGGAACGGGAACCGAGCGGAGAATGATCAGCCCTTCGGTGAAGAGAACACTGAGAGCAAAAACGCTCGGACAGGTGCCTGGGTCGACCAAGCTTTCCAACGCCACGTCGTGGAGCCCGCAAGGGGCGCGACGGCAGTCGCGAACGCTCTACCCGGTGACACCGCACTCGCACCCCTGATGAATCCCTCCGCACCAGCATTCCAGCCTAGCGCTTCCACCAGCTCGCCTGCCATAGTATTCGAAGCAAGGCCACCAGTGATCGACGGAGCTATGAGGCTCTCGATGATCGAAGACCTAAAGAAAGGGCCTAGCCAACCTTATGCGGGAGAGGCCCATCTGTTCCACAGATGGTTCGACGCCCTCAAGAGGAGGATGGAAAGACTCGCCGTGGAGCCCATCGACGCCATTGAGATCCTCACAAACCACACCTGCGGAGAGCCGAGGAGCCTGATCAACGATATACTGGCCGCAACGTACCTAGACACAGCGGCCCTGCTCACCCACATCGTCGAACAATTGAAGACTCGCTTCGGCTCTGACGACCGGGTAGCCGACACTCTGCTCGAACGCCTCGCGCAAGCCTCGGACATCAAGGGATCTAAAGGCGACCGCACGGTCGGCCTCAAGCTGCGGAAGTTCAGCGACGCCTGTCTAGCGATTCATCACACCATGCAGCACAATCACGGCTTCTCCTTCCTGAACACCGACGTAGGGCTATCCCCCATTGTAGAGAGACTGCCCTTCTTCGTTTTAGATGCCTGGAGAAACGAAAGAAGCAGGCACAGAAGATTAACTGGATCGTTACCTGATTTCGCGAAGTTCTGCGATTTCATCAAAACGCTGTCAGATACCCAATGCGACAGTTTCGGGGCATCGAACCTCAACTGGATGAGTGCTCGACGCGAGACCGCGGCCCCCGCTCGCCCCAATCTAAGAGCCCCGCGAGTCCTCTACACGTCCTCGGAGAATCAAACCGGCAGCTGCGTCCTACACCAGAGTGCACAACATGCGACGAACTCGTGCCAAGCAGTAAGAAAGATGGAACCTCAGAAGAAGAAGGACTTCATACGTGAGCACAAGCTGTGCTACCGCTGTCTGGGGACTCATTGGGCAAAGCATTGCAAAGAGATCGTGAAGTGCGACGATTGCGGAGCCGAGAATCACACCACAACCGCTCACATCAACTGGCGAGCAGCGGGAAATTCGAGTGAAACCACTCGTCGGGAGAGATCCAGTCGAGAACCGAGCGACGACAGAGCTCAGAGCGAACTCGGGGAGAGATTGAGAACCGTGGCCCTGGCTTCTCGCGTACCCGCAGCCGAGAAGGGTGCATGCAGCAAAGTTGTCCTGGCAGACGTTATCGACGAGAACACGGGTCGGTCGTGCCGCGCCTACGTAATCTTAGATGAGCAAAGTACCACGTCCTTCTGCTCTCCTAAGCTGTTGAACGCCCTCCGCGTGACAACCCCCAAGTCTCACTACGAGCTGGAAACGCTGACCGATCAATCCGCCGCTCGATACGGCAGACGCGTGTCAGGGCTGAAAATAAAGGGAGTGTCCGAAGACCAAACATTCGAGCTCCCACCGATGTTGGAATGCAACTCCATCCCCGATAGAAGGAAAGCAGTTGCGACCTACGAACGCGTCGCAAGAACCCCGGAGATATCGCACTTCGCTCACCATTTCTTGCCCTTGGACAAACACGCAGAAGTCGCGGTGCTCCTAGGGATGGACTGTGGAGACCTACTCTACAGCCACTCCGACAAACAACGTCGTAAGGCTCCGTTCGTCCACCACACCGCCTTGGGCTGGGCAGTGGTCGGCAAGGTGAACGACGACGTCTGCCCCGAAGGAGAGCACTCTTACACGGTCGCAAGAATCGTAGCCGAAGTCGCTCTCAAAACCTGTGGCCCGGAGGCGGGCCTTGAACTGTTTTCAGGAAAAGACGCTATTACCCAGCAGCACAGCGACGAGACCTCTCAACCGCGGCCCCCCGACGACCGCGGAGACCCTGAAAAGACGAAAAACACAAGGATGGAGGACGAGAATCAAGCGGGAGCCCCGCCAGCGACGAGATTTATCAACCAGTCAGCAACAAACGATGAAATGGACGCACAGTGCGATCTAGACAGCGCACCACCGAAGTCCAAGAAGAAACGGAAACGGGAGCTTCCGCACCCTGGTGATTCGAAGAGAAAGCACGACGCGCACCATGCTGAGCGCACCTCTGTTGATAAGAGAGCTCGACGGAACGGGCCAAGCAAAGGAGAAGGCTGCCCCGTAGCCCCCGACCCTCCAGGAGACGCCAAGCACCCACCTCCATCTTCCCTTTACCAGCCTCTCAGTACCGCCTGCGTGACAAGCTACCGTCGGAATCCGAAGCATCGGGACAAGCATGACGCACTCGCCGACGCACGAGGAATGCCGGGCTGTGTCGAGAAAGACCAGGAGACAACACCCGGACCCCTCCAGAGGTCCACCACCCGCCAGCGACGGAAAGTTCGACGTTGGTCGGGGAAGCAGAGAGGACTCCTCTATGAGTCACGCCCGCGCAGCAGGTGGAAGGCCACCCACACGTCATTGTAGACAACACCGACGCGTCCCGCGGGGCGAGACGACTGCGATGAGCACGCAGTGGGTGGCGCCCCGCCACTGAACCAGCCCTTAACCAGCGCCCCCCCCCCCGAAGGCAGTTATTGGTGGCCAGAGCCACCAAGGGGGGGGAGTGTCACGTCGTACAAGACGTGAGGAAATTTGAAGAATTTTGATAAATTCATTGCGGCAACATTCTGCGGATCCGCGCTTCGTCCGCAAGAATGACGCCAACGTTTTATTTGTTTGAAGTGCGTGGGAGGAACAGGTTCCCGGATAATTTTAAGTTCTGCGTTGTTTAGGAAGTGAACTCGAGTAAAAAACCCATTCGATTGACGTGTTACGTCGCTAGCTATATTTTTCGGGTGTTTTCACACGGTGTAGCCAGTAAGCTGCAGTGTAATGCTGGGAATTAGTCAGGTTCTGGTTTAACGGTATTTTAGCTGAACACTGTGATTTTACTAATGAACTTTCCTATCTCTGTTTCACTGCTCTAAGTGATTTGTGTTAATGTCCAAACCTTTTGCTCAACAACATTTACATAATAGCCAAGCCATGTAAGCTATGTTGTCATACATAGTATTGTAAACAGTGTCATGGGCAGTAAATGCAACATGGAGAGACTGACATTTCAATGCCTCTTAGTCTACACAGAGGATTACTTGAAGTTTATTGCATTTCATAGATTAACACAAGATAGCAAATTTTATATTTATTTGATAATACAAACCAACCACTGCTTCACTATTGAAAGATTTGTGTACCGAAAATAAAAGCTATGGTGATTCTTCCATGGATTAGACATCAGTTGTTGATAAAAAAAAAATTCATGGCACGTCGTGCCAGACTTGTACCAACTTGGGAACACGATTTTCTTGTCTTTGTATTATCTCTTGTCTTTTTATTATTTATAACATTCATTAATAGAAAGATGTGAACCAAGCAATTAAATTTAGTCGATTGGCTTCTTACCTATGAGCTGTGCTGGGCAAGTTGCGCCAGTCAGCAAGGTGGAAGCCTAAAGTTACGGCATTCAGTAGACTGAGAATAGGCGCAGAAATTTGAGACCACCAGCTCATATGATTTGTGTTTTCAAAGCGACGTCGACAAACGTGCACTTGCCTCTCTCATTTTGTTTGTAATAGAATTTATTGATAATGGTGATTTGATGACCTGAGTGACTTGCCCCTGCTTTAGAGACCTAATTTGCTGTCTCTTTTCCACAGATAGGGTAAAGAAAGCCAGAGTAGGCACTTATTTTGCAGACTAAAATAAGCTGTCACAGGTCTAAACTGAGGGACCTTTCCTCATCGTCTGTAAGTATTTTAGAGTATCCTCTTTCAACTTGTGATGTTACCTAACTCGTCATACCTTTATAGTGTGAGGCGTTCATGTGAAAACTATAAACTTGTTGTGCAATCGTCCACCTTTGTTCAGATAAAGTGCTTATTGACTAATGACCGCTGTGTTAGGATTGTTGGATACGGATGTACATTCATGTATGTAACTTTGTGCTTCCTTAAAAGGACACTTTGAACATTGGCCGAAACAAGCGATTCATGTATTATTGCCTGGCGTCAGGGATTACGAAGTTCATGCCATGTACATATAAACTATCAAAAGCGTTCTCACCTCACAATGAAAATGCATCATCCATGAAATTGCGCTGTCTCTTATAGCTGTCATTACACGTATTATCGAATGTAGATCGGGCAGGATTAGGAGTACATTGCCCTCAATCATTCCCTTCGACTAGTGACACGAGTTTACAATATTCGTGTGTGTATATCATAAATGTGTTCTTTCTAAATGTGTTACTCGACTAGAGACTTATTTTTCTTCCCCGTCGATGCAACGGAAACCTTTCTTGTTTGTGAACTTATTTCCCAGCCTACTGTTCCTGTGCACCCTGTGCGTAGATTCCGCGTTCCCCCAACTACACGCTAGATGGTGCCTTCCTCTTTCCTCTCTTGGGACACCTTTGTCGCGGTCAGGGGAGGCTAAAACTTTCTTATATGATAATACTAGTAATGGTAATGCGAATTGTTGTTGTGCTACGTCGTTAGCCGGGCGGTGAATTCTCTTTTTATGTGCTACTATTCTATGGCCTCTTATGTCCCACTCAGCTATTTCTCGTGTACCCTTGAGGTGTGAGTTACTTTCTTGTTGTGCGGTGAGCTATATGCATCAGTTAATCATTCGACTATGATCTTGAATTAAGCTTCTCATGTCATGCAATTCGTGGTCCGACTCTGAATCATACCTTTCTGGGCAGATTCACGGAACCAGGGGATAAGAAATAAAAAACCTGAAGAGACCTCGTTTCCCTTTGGGCATCCTACCGAGTTCCGTTCAATGGCGTGCCGAAGCGAAGATCAATTCCGCTAGCGCACGACATTACAAATACAGTTGTCATAAATGTTCATATATATCTGTCATAAGATTGTCAAAATTGAGGTAAAACTGCCGTATATATCTTTAGAGGTTGGAACTGATTCATGACATGAAGTTATGCAGTTTGAAGATCTAGTGTAAAGTTATAGAATTCTAGGCGTTATTGGCATACGAGTATATAATTTGACACAGGTACATGTTTTGATACCTAATTGAGGTGAACACCCAAGACCTGATTCGATGATTTATCCAGTTGCCGCATCAGGTATTGGTCGAGCTCTTCTGGCGTGTTAATCTGACGTCTCGAGTCCGGTTGTCCAGGGATGAATGCGAAGATGTTTCCATCTTGGGTCCTCGGGGTTCCGATTTTTTCCGGGAAATTTCTCTTGGCTACTCTCAAGGTGTACATGATCTTGGCTCGTGAAGGTATTAGATATTCATTTATATAGAACGTTGGTTTATTTACTCGGCAGGCAGAGAGAATTTCACGTTTTTTGTTGTAATGTTTCAGTTCGAAAGCGATGTTTCTTCGATCCTCGTTTCCACTTAGTGGTTTTCTTCCCATTCTGTTAGCTGACGTGATGTCAGCATCACTGAGGTCGATGTTGATGTCCTTCAGAATTTTGCAGACTGTTTCTTTGCAATTTTCGTTGTTGTGTGAATGAGGTAGTTCCCCCCCGGAAATGACGAGAGTACATTTTCTATCTTCCAGGTCTCGGCGCTGATCATTTTTTTCCAAGCGATCGAGACGTGACTCCAAGCTTTGTATTTTTTCATTCTGCTCTTCAATAATTTGTTTGTGTTCTGCTTCTTTTCCTGCTATTGTTTCAGATAGTGTTTTAAGGTCGCTTATTTCACTTTTCATTTCGTCAATATCACTATTAAATTTTGTCATCACTGAGTCGAAATATTTTATTAGAACAGATACCACTTCTTTGCAGTCTTGTGTTAGGCTAGACACATCAGGATATTGACCAAACTTTGGTTGGTATTCACAGCTGTTATTGCAGCTGCTGATGTTGTTGCGTTGCTTCCTCGCTCCCATCTTGTAGGTTTAGAGAGTTGGCTTTCTTGTATAAACGAGGGTTGAACACCTTCACACTTTATGAGGGAATATTATATTCTTAGTTTGATGATTTATATGTTGATATCACATTTGAATCCTCATGGCGAGAGAGGGTACCCATTCAGGCTAGAAGTACATTCTTTCTAACAATAGGCACTTTGTTCCGGAGCGAGCGGAGCGAGCGCAACGCACATCCTCACCATATGGAGTCTCAGAGGACACTGAGGAGTTCTCAATTATTCCTCTTATGTGCTCCATTGTGCTTATTATCACCTTGATTAATGTTTCATTCTACATAGATTAACCTAGATGACTTTTGTCGTAACTATAAAGTCAAATAAGTTAGTTAAATTTATCTGTTGTTCCTTCAATTAGTTTCATTTAACTGGTGAGCCGATAGTCTTTGTATTAGTAGTATTGCCATCCCTAAAACCTATTGCAAATGTTTTTATTTCTAGCCAGGTTTCACCTGTTGGAACCGATATTCTGTTCATCATATGATTCCCAAAATGAATTGACGACGCACAAAGATTATCTTTTGTTCCAAGTCATTACACTCTGCCTTAACGTTGATTACTCCTTAAACCATTGACGGCTACCCCTGGTCGAGTCGATACGCATTTCTGATACCAACAACTAAGTCAAGGTGCACCTAATAAAAATGTATTCAATTCACATAACAGAAAACACAATTCTTATCCATGACAAGATTCTATGAACTTTGGCCTGAGGGGGCGTAATTCAAGTTTTACTTTGGACAGGGTCACCAGCGCGAGGGGACGCGCATTGAATTGAAAATGAATTGATATGGCCACTGACTCAGAAGGAGTTTGACAAGGGTGTTCGGACGCAATATTTCTAGCGTCTAATAATCCATGAAACAACAAAATTACCACAAGCCAACACTGGGGAAAATGAGAGAATAGTTTCACTCGCCGGTATGGGATTTATTAGTGGAGGTTGAACGCCGAAGTGCGAGGCTTGAGGCTTGGTTCGTGAGACGTTCTTGGGGAGAGTCCGAGGAGGTTGCAGGACTTCAGACGATTCGTTCAGCTCAGGCTTGTGGAAGCGTGTGCTGGAGTGTGAAGTCGATGATGTAAGTGTGGGAGGTTCCGACACTAAGTGAGTAGTGAATTGAGTGATGAGTATGGGAATAGTTACCGGTTGGGAAAACTCGGTAAGAAAGGGGACTCTCGACCCAATGGTCTCTACTGGAGGTTTTAGTGGCTTAGCTGCAGGGGTGCAGGCCTTCCAGTTTAGTGAAGTTTGAAGAGGAGGAGAAACTTGTAGGGGAAACACTTGGAGGCAAAACTTGGAGAATGAACTCGGAGGAGGTAAGCTCCTTAAGTTAAGAGGTTAGGGTTTGGTTCCATACGTGTTTGTGAGTGCATGAATGTGTGGTCCAGTAGATCCTGTCAGGGGACTAGTGACTTGAATTACTTTGTACAATAACGAGCCTATTCATACACATGTGCAAGACTGGTGCAGTCTGCTGCTCACAGAGGAACAATGGAAGAGTCTAGTGCTAAGTCAGTTCCGCAGCTCTAGCGCCCGAGTTGCAGCCTGAATCATCTTAACACCCAGAACCGGTGTTCAAGACCAACTGGTCAAAAACTCCACTGATATCACAAGCAGCAACACAACTGAGTATATAATCGTTATGTAATTTGCTAATGGAATTTAATTATACTGGTTTGGCTTCCAGGTATTCCAAAAATAGCCAGCCAACTGCTGTCAGTTGGCGGTTGTAACTTGAGTCAAAAGCAAACTACACTTACAACTCAGCATGAGACTGAAGATTTAAATTTCCCGTACAGGGAACTAATTTCTAAAGGCAAAACATGACTGAGTATGAACTAACAACTAGAAGTAAAATAATGTACACAAAATGACATGAGAAAAGGTGAGGACTCTTGTTCTCTATAATTCAGATGAGCCAGAACTGCTTCTAGGCGCAGAAAAATTACATATAAAAAAGGAGTAGTATGTGAAAAGGCACAACAGAATAAACAAACCAACGGTGGAAGCAAGGTTATAGTGTTTTAGCAAGACTAACAGACGCTAAATTAAATTCAGGGAAGTAAAATTGGACTTCCTCACAAATGATCTTTGTGGACAGCAAAGTGTCTTAAAACGCTATGTTCAGCACTAAAAAATATCCAAGGAGCTAATGCCAACATCGTCTAACACTGACAGCACAATACGGAATCATCGGAGAATAGTAAACACGAAAACAATAGCAAAGATGGGGCAGTGAGCTTGAGGCTGGTGCCTAACTAACACCGGCACAAAGGAAACATAGTGAATGTTCACAAAAATGAGCTCTCAACACATAGACAAGTTAATATATATAATAAAACACTTAACATTAACACTTGATACTTACAAATGCCCGCTCTGGGGCCCAAGAACTACAATCGGAAGAACACACAACGTGAATGACCAGTCTGCCTGGATGGCTGACTATCGAGAGCTTGCGAAATGGTTCTGCGTGAGAACGCGCTGAAAGCTGATGCTCGAAAAATGTTGAAATATTTCGGGTCAACTTTTAATAGATTTCGGGGTCATGTTGAATGAGAATAGTGATCTAAAATGGTAATAATACTTGCGTTAACTTTATTTAATTTTTAGAAGATGGTTTTAATAATTTATGAAATTTAGACTGAAGTGCGGCTGAGGGTTCACTACAATTCTACGTTTAGATTAAGTTCTGAAGTTCGCCCAAAGTGGGGAACTTAATTTGATTATGTGAATTTGAAGCTTGAAGAGCACAGCAATCTAAAGGTTGAGAATTGGATTGATTGGTATTCTTTGACAAGGCAGGGTCACCAGAAGCCGGGGAAGGCTTCAATATATTGAATGAATTGATATAGCCACTTACTCAGAAGGAGTTTAGCACGGTGTTCGGACGCAATATTTCTAGCGTCTTATAATCAAACAAGGAAATAACAAAACCACCATACAGCCAACACTGGGGAAAATGAGAGAACAAATAGCTCGCCTTTTGGAGTATATTTAGGTCGGAGGTTGAACGCCGAACTGCGAGGCTTGAGGCTGGGTTCGTGAGACGTTCTTGGGGAGAGTCCAAGGTGGTTGAAGAACTTCAGACGATGCGTTCAGCTCAGGCTTGTGGAAGCGTGTGCTGGAGTGTGAAGTTGAGGATGATGTAAGGTGGGAGGTTCCGACATTAAGTGGGTCGGCGATTGAGTGATGAGTATGGGAATAGCTACCGGTTGGGAAAACTCGGTAGGAAAAGGAGGCTCTCGACCCAATAGTCTCAACTGGAGATTTTAACGGCTTAGCAGCAGGGATGCAGGCCTTTGTTAACGTTTGGAGGGGTATCGCCAAACGCTAATCATAAATCGATAAGGTTTTCGAAATTGTAAGAGAGGTCAATGACGACACATGATTGGGATTTGACTCAGCTCGGAGGTTTCTTTATTGAAGGAAGCCGTGATGAGCGATGGCGTGCTTGGCTTCAGAAGATCTTCTCTTAGATGGGAACCTCCGCGCAGGCGAGGTCCGGCGAGCGATGACGTTTGCCAGGTGTAAGTGAGTGTGATTTGTGGAGGTTACTTTCAGGTTGCGGGCAATTTAACAAGCCAGAGAATTAGGACTTAAAGAGTTGCTTCAAATCTTAATTTTGAGCCGTGATTGACGATGGTCACTCCATTTTACTTGGTCTTGGAGTTTTAAGAATATTACACCCTGAAGACAAATGTCCGTAGTGAAAGCAGATGAATGTTTAGCCGGTAAATTAGATAATTATACCAGGCTGAATCCGCTCACAAAACCGAGGCAAATGCAAGGCAATAAGGGCGAGTTAAATGGGGTAACTCGAAGTTTGAGTGGTAAGTGTAACTCAAGGTGACTTAGTGAGAAATAATAAGCCACGTGATTTTAACTTGTGAAGCTCCGAAAAAAACCCAAGGAATGTGTTGTGGTGTTTGGGTGCCGTCGAGGATTCTGCAATTAATCGAAGACGCTGAATGAAAGGTTCTCGAAGAGGCATCAAAGAAAAATTCCACAACTGACATTCCCTACACTGCAAAGATAACTTTTCCATCACGGAGAAAAACCTGAACTTCTTCCATAGATCTCAACTCAAGCTACCAATTTCTTTACAGGCTCAGGAAGAAGATAGAAAGATCACAAGCTGGCAATGGCTGTTCTCCTTTGTCACGCTCATGAAATAGGATAGATTTTTAACAGCTGGCAAACTCTTTCAATACTGCCCTTGCTTTAAAAATAAGAGCATGAAATTTACGAGAATTATTTTGGTAATGACATAATTGTTATTCATTATTGAAAACTACATGCGATTAAGCGCATGATTTAGGGAATATGATGAAATATCACACAGCTAAAAACTTTTGCAGGAATATGCATGACAGTACCAGACTTGTATATGATTTTTAAAGCAGTAAAAAATCGGTTATTCCATTTTGTGAAATTATGGAAAATACATGTAATTTAAACACCATGATTCGTGGAATCTAGCTGAAAAACGAAACAGCTAAAAGAGGCAAGAACATGCATGAATAATTTTCGTACTCTATAATATCTATATCCGTACGAGAATTAAAGGGAAAGTCCTAAATTCATCATATGGCAATCATACTGAAAAAGAAACACTGCAAGAATATCCTGTAGTAACAGAATAATATTTACACATAGAGGAGGTGCAATTCTTGAACATGGAAATGACATGACACGGCAGTTAATTTTTGCGTTCGCCATCTTCCCGCGAAAACGCTGGCATCCCGCCGTACGCGTTCACGAAGTATTTTTATACGCGAGTAGCAATATCACCATGACAGATGCAAGTATATATTTTTGCCGCAAGAATAAAAAAAAGAACGTGATTAAATGTTGATAATAAAATCTTGACACCGAAATGCAATGAACATATGACGCAAAATTTACGCTACGTTACCAACGAATTACGAACGAACGAACTACGTTACGAATGTTATTTACGAACTCTTCGACTATTTTCATGTTTATCTATATACCACGACACTGACCAGATCCTTAAACTTAACACAATGCACACTAAACAATGACAATATACTTTACCAGATTTTTCTCTATTTAAACACTTAATTTCTTCCACTTACAAGAACGGTGATAACCACAGGCTACGAAAGCTGAGAGAGAGAGTGACGCCTAGGAAGCCAAGCGTCCCGGCAGTATTGCCACTCAGAGAAGGCTTTAGACTCGAGAATGTTGATCGTTATTTTATCTCTAATGCATTTACACAAAAACTTCAATGATTACTAATTATAAGTAGAAAATTATTAATAATAATTTAGAGTAAGATTTTTAATGTCAATAATTATTTTATTTAAGTGCGAATGAAAAATTTTATAATTTTACGCTTTGTAGCTGATGCTACACCTTCCAGTTTAGTGATGTTTGAAGAGTAGGAGAAACTTGGAGGGAAAACTTGGAGGCAAAAACTTGGAGGCAAAAACTTGGAGGAGGTAAGCTCCTTGATTTCTTAATGCAGAGTGACTGCAATTAAGGGGTTAGGGTTTGGCTCCATAACGTGTTTGTGAGTGCGTGGGGTGTGTGGTCCAGTCGATCATATGCCCGCTCTGGGGCCCAGCACTACTCAGGAGAATCTATACGAGAATGACCGCTCTGCCTGGAAAGCCGGCCTTATATACGCTGTGAGCGGACGAGCGTTTCCGGAATTTCCCGGAAACGAATGAAATTGCGGTATGGTTCTACGTGAAAAAAACGCCGTTCTTTCTTGTCGAAGTATTTCTTTGGTCAAATTTTAATAGATTTAAGGGTAATGTTGAATGACAATAGTAATCTAAAATTTTAAGAATGATTACGTTAACTTTATTTAATTTTTAGAAGATGGTTTTAATAATTTATGAAATTTAGACTGAAGTGCGGCTGAGGGTTCACTACAAAGTTTTACTCGTGCTCGTCGTAGCTGTGAGACTAGCGAACTTGCCTCCGTCCAGGCAGACCCTGGTTCGAGTCCCGGCGCTGGTGGCGATTTTCTCTGTTGGGTATAGGGGAAAAATTCCAAGCACAATACCACACTCTACCCAGGTGTCTGAAATGGGTACCGGTCTTGACCGGGGGAAAGCGTAATGGCGTCCTGGCGTTAGTTATAAGGCATTTGAAAATCCAATGTATAAGGTGATATGTATCAGGCTTGAAATTGGAAATAAAGCATCCGTAGATGCCCTCATTATTATTATTTTTTTTTACAGTCATACCGTACTTGGCATTCCATTCATTACGAGCAGATATTGATGACCTACATCTGCTTTATAACAAGCGCTTCTTTCCTCCTTTTATGCCCTCCTCATTAAACTTTTTGTGGGAAAAATTTTAGTAACAAAAGTCGCTGTCTTCTATTTGTATGTTATCTCGCTCTCCAAATTATGTACCGTAAGGCGGGTGGTAGACCTGTTGTCTTCGGGAACACCGTCAGTATCATTAGCGTGGTGGGACGATTTCCGTTAATATTAACAAAATCTCAAGAAAAAAGTATTAGTTTCTCATTTTTTCCTTGTAATCAAAATAAGCGTGATGCCTGGGTTACAATATAATTTTTAAGAAAATATTCATTTTGCACAGAATCATCCATTCAGTGGATCTGTTTTTTAATGCTATTCCATTTATGTCATCTTGTGCTTCATGACTTAACTACTAATTTCACCAGGAAACTCAAAGGAATACTAACTAGGAGACCAGATGAAGAATGAGGATTGTCACAACACTAGGAGTAATCAGTATTATATTTACTAAAAATCTCCGCTGAAAACTTCGAAAATGTTTGTAGAAAATTGTGAAATTGAAAAACGAAATTGAGCAGGACGAAAATTTTAAATAATTTCGACATGCTTGAGAGTTTTATCGTGTGTTTTGCAAAGTTCTAAGATATGAGTATTCATTTGAACGGGAACTTATCTTTCACTTAAATTTTAAATTTGCTAGCATTTTTTGGCTTCTTAGCGTTTTCTGCTGCGCTGTAATTCTTTTTCTTCACAGAACTCTATTCACAGTAGAACAAAAGCAAGTGTTTTAAGCAAGGCAACTCGCAAAATTTGGTGGTCACACCTTTAATTAATTATTTAAAGAATAGTAAGATAATTAAAAATATCTTTCCATCATGGAATATTTTTAGAAATACCCAATTTATCTATTGTTGAAATCCTAGAATTTCTGCCCAAAATTTTTTTTCGTGGTACAATATCGAAATCTTATTTAGCAGTTGAAACATGTGAATATACATACATCTATATTCTTAATGAATGCATTCCTGATAATTATTTCACTTTTCTTGTTGGATTTTAGAATGCATTTTAGAAATAGGAGAACTAGTTCGGGCATAATTCTTCCTTTATACAGATTTACTAGTAAATAGAAAAGTCATGCGAGTTAGCTTCGTTGCCAATTGAAAGTATTGCGGATTGTCGCCAAGTCGATTCCACTGTCTTCGTCTTCTAAATGAGATAGTGTAGGCATGTTTCAAATTGAGAGAAAACTTTAAAACGTGCCCGGAAAACCTATTTGACCTTCTTCCATCCCAGAATCGATGAAAACACACCCGATATCAATTATCAATTCAAAATTCTCACCATTTGCTCACAAAACTTTACGAAATTACCAAGTTAAAATGAAGTTCGTAAAGTGGTTGGCGCAAGCTGACTTGCACTGAACGAGTGACTCTCATGCTCTAATGTTAGACACTTTTTGGTCATCAGTTGCAAGCCTTTATTCTTGGCTTAAGCTTCATGGTGCTGCCAGTGACGTCAGCGATGCCATCTCACTCCCTTGTAACATTCCTACTGCGGAGAAACTTACTGTGGTGATGCCTGCACGCATTTAGAATTGGTCATGAAACACAACGGAGAAACAGCGTGTAAGAAAATTTTGTACCATAGAGTTACTACAAATATTTTTTTTCAGTAAAATTAAACATGTGTTTGAACTATATTCATAAGCTCCCAAGATAAAACAAGTTCATTCAAATTTGCTTTTCTAAGAGCACTGAAAACCAATTTTTTTTAAATGAGTAATCAGGAAAAAGAGATTAGGTACCTTTTCCTTTTGAGAAGCTAGGCCTGGCCTACATAGAGCAAAAATTACTCACTACTATAGTGCTCAGTATATATTCTTCTCATTTCCTATCGTTCGAGATAAAAACGACGCGAAATTTCTCCACGCTACATTTTTTGAGCGCAGATTTGATTCAACATTCTCGAGTTGAACGTTCCGTGCACCAGACTTTCGTTGGTTGACAGACTTCTATAATCTGTGGAGGATTAATTTTTCAGAGAGCCAGTGTCTAACACAAAATTAATTACCTACCACTACTTCGCTAAATTGTTAATAAATGTGCAGTGGGTGAGTTCATTGAACAAATGGAGCCGTTACACGCAAGCTCATTTCTATGACCTTCTAATGAACACGTGCTGGAACAAGCGGTCTTTCTCTTCGTGATTACAACGGTGTTAAGGTTATAAACGGCTATCTATGAGCCATGGATTCAAACATAGTAGTGAAGTTCTTAATTTTCATTATTAATACGGAAACTTGTTTGTTTCTTTAGAGACAAACAAGTTTTTGTTTAGAGGGACAGCTTCCGTGTGAAGGTACAATTCGATATTTAAATTTCTCTCTATTCATCAAATTCCATTCCTTTATTTTATGCTTTCTGTCTTCGACGTGTAGATTTATTTTGATAAGTAATTGTTATAGCTTCGGTGAAATATATTTAATGCTCGTAAAATATCACGAACTGCTTAACGCGCATTCCGTTATTTACTGAGTACTAATCTCTTTTTTTTCTCAATGTAAGGCCACGAACGCAAAAATGTTTAGCTTTCCAAATTCAGCATGAAAGTTTAAAATGCTTTTTATAACTAATCAAACACGTAACATTAATGAAATATAATACATTAGTTTCAATTTTGCTGTTCAAATAGCCGTTCGCTGCGCGTCCTCAAACCGACATTTCTTCCCTGACTTTCTTTGAACCGTATCTTGCCTGCGAATATTTGTTTGTGAGTGAAATCAAACTTGTAATCAGACTTTGACTCGCGCGTGACTCATCGATGAACAATTTTAGATAGTAAACTCTGCCGGTTGGATGTCCATTTTTAACCTCTTCAGAGTTTTAACGAAGATTGAATTCTTTGACAATGCCTGGAACATAATGAAGGTATTGAAAACTCGGTAACATTTACATCCTATTGAATAAGCACTCGTATACGTTGTGCTATTGCGCATTAGGGAATAAATATAGTGATTTCATCAGAGGATGCTTACAGCCGATGATGGGATGTCAGAAGTAAATAAAAAGGGTACATGCTCCATATGATACCACAAATAACTACATCATTCCACAGCTAACAAAACATTGGTTGATATGCAATGTACAGTTAAGAGTAAACTGTTTTGAACAAATTACGAAAATCAAAGTTGAAAACACATTTGTATGATGTTGGATAAAATATAAACGATAGAAAGTATTGAATTCGTTGAAACTTTGATCTGAATGACAAATTCCAGAAAGCCAGAGTGTTCTGGTACGAGGGTCCGCAGCGTCTCTGTCATATTAATGGAAGTTCTGTTAATTTTTAGTTCATTGAGTAAATTAGAATGCTTTGTGCAATAAGATTGCCATGTTCAGCCATTTTATTTCGTATGTTTGCTATAATACGACGGAAAAATCAAAATTTCTTATATAACGCGCACAGCAAAACTTATTTTCGAAGTATTGCTAAAATCGCTAAACCTGAGGCCATTGTTTTGAAATTTAGGAAGTCAACAATGAATACAAATTAAATTCTCGGACCATCTCTCGGTGTGTAGCTGATAATGCGCGACAAAACAAAACAGATCGCAGATTATCTGTTGAAGTTGGATAGAAGGTCGCGAATATTTATTCGTATTAGTGATGATTTCCTTTTCTTTAGTTGTTGTGACAAACAATCTGAGAAGCTTTAATTAAATAAGACGAGGCAATTAAATAACAAACACTGCCAATGAATACCAAGTTGTACAGTAGTTAAATGACCAGTGTTTTCACCGGAAGCATGATTTTCGTACACGAATTCTGCGATTTTCGGCTTCTATTGTGTTTCGACTGATAGTATTGTGTTTGATTGTGAGCGATGTTACTTGAATACAACACTATCAAAGAATTAAGTAATTAAGCTCTTCACTCATATTCGTTAGTGAACTTTCAACACTATCCCTAGATGAAAAAACGGAGAAATATTTTGATAACTGTAATAAAAATCTTCGTTCACGTTAACAACTGGTCAAATACCTCAGAGAAGATAACCACTGAAGTAGATTGAAATGAAACACCTAACTCATAATGATTTGTCGAACGTGTACTTATTTGCATTCACTCTTTCTCTCGGAGACTCTTTACAGCGATGCTTTTTATGCTTAACGTCAGCCCATAAATCTGAAGTCACGCGTGCTTTGGCAAAGTCAACAGCTCAAGCTAGAGTCCACGTTTCAACTCCTACCTTCTCTTGCGCTCCTGTTTTCCCTTTCAGTTTACGTCATCGTGTGCAGTTGTTCTATAATTACTTCGACATGTCGGTCAAGGCTGCAGTCGCTGCCGGCAGCTTGTCTTGCGGCAACAGCTCTCCTGGCAAGAATAGACAAACTTCGCACGGAGATCGAACAACCGCGTACCGAACGTGACGCAGTAAGTTGTGGTCGGCGTTCTCCCTAGCTGGCAATGCTGTTTTCACTGCCGTCGACTTGCGAACGCCTAACGACTGGTCTGCAGGTACGCGTAACAACCCCGTTCTTGAACTTTGAAGTAATTTTTTCACGTTGAGGGCGAAGTTCAAGTGTGCCCGTACGTTGTCAGGTGTGAAGAAACAAGCGCTTTAACAGGATAGAGAAACGAGTAGGATGAGTCCGTGTTCAAGTTGGGAGAGTTGAGTTTTAACTGTGGTTCCATTAAAAAAAATTGATGAATGAAAAGATGCGTTCACTTATCTACTAAAATGTTTCTCGTGCAATATCCGGCGTGTGCTCGTGTCACTTATGTGAGGCTTGTGTACCATTTGCTGAACCACTTTTTGCCGTAATAAAAACTAATTGTCAATTACGTGAAATTATAAAAGGTCATGGTACATTAAGGAGCAATCAGAAGACTATCAAATGGTTGTATGTTAATCAAATGTAATTTGTATACTGTTCTACAAACGACGAAGTATCCTTTTTCTTCAAGTGAAGCTCAAGGAAAACTGAAAAGCACTTAAATATACTGATAATTATATAATATACTGATTGCGATTTCCAAAAAATCGCCCTTTTAATTCTATGATTAAGATTCGATGCATACGAGAATCGGCTGTTTTTTCCTTTGGTTGCATGTATAGTATTCCGTCAATAATCAAAACTTTCTCAGTAGGATTTCTTTGCCAGCCGTGAAGTAAGTTTGATAGTTGAATTCAACAAAAATGTTGCGTTATCTGTCGAACTTGTGCCATTTTTATTTGGACGCAATTTCTGAGTTAAATGTTCATTAAAACACAATAGCGCTTCGATGGCTTCAGCTATCAATCAAAATGCCTTGGAATCGTCATGGTGACTCCTACTGTCAACTTTTTTCTGGATAGACACTAAACCTCCTCGATCCAAGTTATTCCCTCCATGACCAACGTCGGCCCTCACTCTCGCATTATTACCATCTTTAGCATTCATCATCAGCGCACAGGCTCCTGACTGTCCGACAACTCATCCACCGTCACTGAAAATTTCGGCCATTCCGACGACCTGAGAAAGTACCCGTGCCTCGTCGGGGCCACATGCAGTAACTAGGAGGGGAGGGCGACTCTGAACATCTTGAGCACGAGCGTGAGTCTTTTGCCAATTTGAAAAAATACAGGAGTCGTGAAATCAGAGGAGATACAAAGGTTGTAGCGTGGAGGCATTTTACATGGGTATTACGATACTGGTGTGTGATTGTCAACTAAGGATGTTATGTGGAAAATTCTTCCCACATACTCCTCGAAGTGCCTTTGGTGGCTGAGCCATACGCCGCTTTCACGCTGTCATTTGTTGCCTCGGAGCTTGAGCGGAGCAAAGGTATGGTGGGCGGATAATTTTTTAGATTAGGAGGATTCGGCGTTGACACTTTTACTGGAGCCGCGGTAGTCTGAGCAGCACCTGGAGGGCACCAGTTATTACCTCATACGTAGCCACGAGGTTATGTATAAATTTTCTTTACTTGCTATTCTATTTTGCTTCTTTTTAAGTTTGTATGCGTGTGTTGTGAATTTCTTTATTTTTATTTTGAGACATTATCTTGGTGTTCAGGTCGTTAATAATTCTAAACTTAATTAAAAGGCCAGTGGCCAGTAAACTACTTCGGAGGGAGTTCTTAACCATTTAAATTGCTTCTTCTGAAGTTTGTAAACCTACTTGCTTACGGTGAATTCCTGATACTTGGAGGAAACTGTAACGGTTTCTTCCTGAATTCATCCAGCTTTCGTTATATTGCCTTAGTGCTTGTTTCATCTCCCTTCTATTAACTACTTACCTCATTACGTACCTTCGCCTGAACACCATTCTACCACTATTTTCATCTTTTTTTCCTTTTCTTTAACATCCTCTGAAAGTGGCTTATCGACCCACCGAGTGGAAATTAACTTGGGTGAGAGCTCACTAATTGTAATTCTGAAATTAATGGAATTAGTGCTCTGAAATATTTCATCTCTACTTCGTTGTAGCGGCGACCCATGTTAATTTGTGTTTGTTTTCGCTCCTAGTATGTACTGCTGCTGGTATAGTTACCGCTACGCACCCTGGGAGGCTGCCGTCAGTTGCTTCACCTGTGAGATGTAAGTTATTGAGTGTGAACAGATGTACATGGAGATGGAATGAGAATAATAACAGATTATGTCAGCAGTGTAATAGTGGAGTAGAGGAAACAATTGAGCATTTTGTGCTGGAATGTAGTAAGTATGAGCAAGAGAGAGAGAGTTTTATGAATGTGGTGTCTGAGCAGTATGGAGAGAATGAGTGGAATGCCAGATGTGCTGAAGATGATTGCGGTATGAGCTGTCTTGCTGGATTGGATCAGGAGTGTAATGCGAGTATCACTGAGGCTATGAAAGTGTTTCTTGTGCGTGCCTGGAGTAAGAGACAGTGACTGGAATGAGCCAGTCTGGTAGAATGGGCTGTAATGACCCAATGTGCCGGGAGATGGTGTTTTGACACACTGGCTGTCCCGGTGATGCCTTCCAATGGAGGCTTGTGACAAGGATCGTAGATCATCCTGAGTAGTTTAGTGGACAAGTCTGGTACCAGGCGCTGAACTCTTTGTGTGAAAATTGTGGAGGGAATTGTAGGCCGTTACAAAGGCCCCGACACTGTCGGCCCTCAAGTTCAAGTTCAAGTTCAAGTTCAACCTTAATTAACGCTGGCTCCAGGGTTTTGTCAGGCCTCGAGTGCGATACTGGGGCTAGCTGGCGCTACTGTGGGGTGCGTTCTAGGAGCTTAAATGTCTTATATTTATTATCGTGCATAATTTGAGTTACCTAATTTTCTACGGTGTTTCTTCTTTGTTTACTTAAAGAATTAATCTGCCTTTCCAGGAAGCTGACCAGACCGGTTCCTGCTGCTCTTCGTTAAATCTCGTTTACTACACAACCTACAAGTGCGGTTGCAGCCAGTCCTGCTGATCGCTTAATAGCGTCAACCGCTAACCTGTTACTTCGGTTGCAGCAGCTAATTAATACTGCTCTATTGTATCGGTTGCACCTACCTACTTCGCCACAACTGCGGCTGCAGCAGTAGCTGCTTGTGAGGTGTATTTTAATTTAACGAGCACCCGTGTCACTTATGCCATTTTCTTGAGGTAAAGCTGCGGTTTTTTTAAAAAAGCGCTCTTTGCGCTAATCTATAAAGTAACCTAATAAAATAATAAAAAATATTGAATAAATTCTCTTTTGAAATTATAAACTGTAGCCGGCCTGTACAGCTCTTTAAAATTAAACTGTAGCCGGCCTGTACGGCTCTTTGAAATTAAACTGTGTTCGGCCTGTACGGCTCTTTAAAATTAAACTCTGTTCGGCCTGTACGGCTCTTTGAAATTAAACTGTGTTCGGCCTGTACGGCTCTTTAAAATTAAACTGTGTTCGGCCTGTACGGCTCTTTAAAATTAAACTGTGTTCGGCCTGTACGGCTCTTTAAAATTAAACTGTGTTCGGTCTGTACGGCTCTTTGAAATTAAACTGTGTTCGGCCTGTACGGCTCTTTAAAATTAAACTGTGTTCGGCCTGTACGGCTCTTTAAAATTAAACTGTGTTCGGCCTGTACGGCTCTTTAAAATTAAACTGTGTTCGGCCTGTACGGCTCTTTCCAATTAGTTGCGTTTGGCCTCACGGCTATTCTAAAATCATTTAATAAAACGTGAATAAACCTTATTTATTCGTTTCTAAATGTCCTGCAAGTGTGAATACTTTACAGTTAATATAAAGATATTTTTAAAAATCAATGTTAAACATTTCATGTTTTAACTCTGGTGGAAATAAACTGTTTTTTCTTTCTTTCAAGGAAATGTATGAAGCTATCAACAAACATCCAGTTTCCACTATTGTATGCCTTGCTCAGGATATAAGGGTACTGCACATATTATACTAGAGATGCCAGCTTTAACAAGAATAATTCACTATATGAACTACTGTAAGAACTGACAGAAATCTGCTCGTAATGAAATAGACAGAAATGATTCATCACATTCACGCACTGATAATTATCTTCCAATAACATTACTAACCATTCAGTCAGAGACAAGTTTTATAAACACAAACTACAATCATGAGAGCATTCTGACAATGCAATATCGTAAATGTATGAGTTATATATACATAAAACTTTCGGATTTGCGTATGAACTCTTCCTAAGTATCACGAAAAGCACCATTCAAATCTTGTTTTAATTCATGAAGAAGTGTGGAGAGGATTCTCCCAAAGTTACCCGGGCGGCCATCATTCAGAAGAGGTCATGTAAAATACATGTGTAAATTGCATTCGTACTCGAACACCTTCTGACGTCAACAAGCGTAGGTGACACCATCAAGTCTATTTTCCTGTTCGCCTCCATGGCCGAGGTGAACCCTTGTCAGTGTGTGGCCTCACTCTGCACTAAAAATAACACTGAAAAATAGCGGCAATGTAAATAAAGACGAACTTTGCTACAGCCGACCGTGCACCCCGTACTCTAACGGGTGTCATGGGGTGAACCTGCAAAATTATTTCACTTCTGTGAAGGCGTAACCACATAGCAGATAATTCAAAAGTCTAGTATTCCTTTTCTGTAGAAATAACATGTTTCGATATTTTTATTTATCATTTAAAGTTCGATTAAATCTTTTATAACCTAACGGCATGTGGATGTGTTGTGTATAGAGCCTCAGCTTGTTTTTCTCCGTTAAGTAGTCGAAAAAATACTTTAATATGTTCGATGGGAAGTTAGTGTTTGGAATCTCAAAAGCGTACTGTATACACGCTGAATTATTAAGCAAATCCCAAATATCCTAAATTAAATGGTAGTTTTGAGCGTAAAATATCAAAAGAACTGTCTGGATCCTGATTTGTCTAAATGAAAATGTATTTTTCAATTTTTCTAATAGCAAACAATTTAGGTTTGAGCTAAAAAATACAAGTGGTGACAAAAAGCATGATTTATAATTAAAATTTCATGAAAGTCCATGAGAGTTTTCGAGCAGGAATTAACGAATTTTATAACGTTATTTACATCATTTTGAATCGAACTCTATATCAGAATATATTAAAACTGGAATAGAATACTCGATTAAATAGAAAAAGAAAACACTTATTCATTCTAGAGCAAAAAATTTCTTGCTTTGCACAATTTAACATTAGATCAGATTATCACGTAGTTTTTCCGTCACATAATACTTAACAATCATATACGATTTAGGAGTATTTTTAAGGGAACGATGGAAGTGAGAGGTCTGTCAAACATTGAAGTGAGACGCTTCAAATCCATACATCGCTCGCTTTCGTAGAACGCATAAAAAAGGGAAAAGCTCGTTTGAATTAGGCAGCTAAAATTACGTGCTGAACTACCACAAAGTGAAGAAAAGGGCTCCACAAAATGTATTCCCCACTTATTCTCACATGGGATGCACTCTGGGTGTCATTCTGAAAGAATTTCAATTTTTCAAAAAGTTCAAGCTAAGGGATGCTCATGAACATGAATCGATAAAAATCACAAGAGAGTTGACCAATTTTACCATCTTTTAAATTAAATGCTCGATTCAAACTCTGAAGTGAAATCAATTTCTCGGCCCGTTTTCGAAACGTTTTTTCAATTTTATATTTCCGTAACTTCTTTATATTCTTTTATATCCACTATTTTCAGAATAAATTATTTTTTCGATGCTTGAGTATGAATTAGTGGCGCTAGTATTTTGTCCTAGCTTTCACAGTGGTACAACACAATTGTAAACATACCTTTCTCAGAGTGTGTTTGTTTAATTTAGAAGTCACGATGAAATAGAAACTGTCATGCTACGTAGTAAGCCGACAGATATGCACCGATCCAGGTTGGAATGGTCGTATTTTTTGTATCGTAGCTGAGGTGAAGGAGACTTGATGATGAACTTCGTTTGAATAGCAGTCTTTGAAATATTTTTCTGAACAAGTGCATAAATATGTAATACTAATTACACGCACAGAGAAAAATTTCACGTTCTACTCAAGAACAGGAAGCTTATTATTCAAAGTAAGACAAGAAATATCTAACTGATTGCTTTTTAAAATAATAATATCCTAGCTCGTTGCTAAAGAGTAGTGTCTTTAATTGCTTTTAATTTTTTAAAAATGGACAGATAAATCAGGAAAAGTTAAAACAAAGGCTGTTTTTTTGAACTGAGGGTCGCAATTGTTTTTTGTGAAGCCACAAGTACCGCTTAACCATATCGAATTGGGATTTCCCGTAACTATCACTCGAAGACGCGACTGCGATAACGGCGAACTTGAGACTCGAAAAGCATTGAAAAATCTGTTTTGAAACAACATTATATATTTTGAGGTTGTCAAAAAACAGTTAAAAATTTCCATGAATTTTAGACTTGTGTGACCTTCAACTTAATGCAAACTGTTTCCAACCTGTTTGCCGAGCATGCTGATAGCTCGAGGCAACCCCTATCTTATGATCCAATGTCACAGTCAATAAAATTTCTCTGGTGGACTTTGCTTCATGTAGTTAAACGAAGACATGGTAACATCCCAAACTCTACTCACACTTCTTTTTAAGGAAACATTGCGAATAATCCTCCCAAAAGCTAATATAAATCCATCCAATTCCACGGTTAAGGCATCATTTCAAAACGTTCTGCCCCCTATAAGTAGCAGAAAACCCCTTAAGAAATTTTTAAAAACCAAAACGTTGTACTACATTTCAAGTATCAACTTTCCTAAAAATAATTATTTTCTTGTTTTTTTCTTAATTATAGTTGAATTTATTTCATTGTTATAACCAGCGTGTTTTCGGGCTAATCCATTTAAAAGCTGACAGGGAATAAGCAGGAAAAGCGTCGAAAATATAGAGCTCATAATTCGCACTACATATCTAGACATTCAGCACCCAAGCACTAAAAGTTCTTGAAAATTTCCAAATAAGGAGCAATGTGCCCAGCATGAGTTGACGCACTATATAGTGTTTAGAATACAAATAGAGATGGTTTTATTCGAAGCATTTGCCCTGTGCAAAAACATTGCAATACTGAGCATTTATAGAGCAGCTGTGTGGAATAACAAAACGGCGAATTACATCCGTGTGTGTGAAAATCAGGTGAGGCGAACTGGCATCAGACCACGGCTTCAGACATACGTTGTAGGAATTGAAATTGAGCTCTCATGAGGAAAGGCGTCGCTTGTAACTGTCTTCACTGGAAGACAGTTGTCCTAGGCTGATTAATCGACGGACCCAACTAGTAGGAAGACTTTGGTATAATATGTTGCCGCCTTGCCGGGTCAAAGAATATGATTAGTAAAATACGAGTATGATGCCGAATCAAAGATTATGATTAATAACATATGATGCCGAGTCAAAGACTATGATTAATAAAATATGATACCGAGGCACTTCGGTGTTCAGTAATCAATTTTTGAGGGTTTAACACTGTAAAAAAAAACTGCAAAAATACAGACAAAAACAGACGAATTATCTGTTAAAATGACACAAATTGCTACTTCTAGTCCGTTTTCTGAATATTATCTGTTAAATCAACAAATTCATCCGTAATTCAGTTCGATACCGGACAATTTTGCTAATTTCCGTTGTTTTCACGGGTCAATTAAAAATTACGGGAGTAAATTGAATTCTTCGTTGTCGTAACGGAATCTTGGAAGTTGTCCGTTGATCCAACGGCTTATCTTTACATTTAGGAGTAGTTTTAACAGACAAACTGAATATTACAGATTCGACTGACTCTTCAGGGGATTATACGGAATTCGATTAAATTTCCATTGTTTCAATGGTCCGTAACAGTAAAAACATGATCAAATATTTGTCACAATTGCTGTTAATGTGGCAGTATGTCTTGTATCACTCTGTCGTCGTTTTACTTTTTGTTCAACCAACACATTACCGATTTGCGATTGTCAAGTATGAGATAAAAAATTAATAATTCTGGCGGAACAGCTTAATTTAAAAAATTAATAATACTCTCAGAATAGAATTTATAATATTAGCACTGCGTAAAGAGTTTCAAGTTGCAAATTCATCAATTTGCCAACTAGAAATATGTGATGGCCATGGCAGAAAGAGAAACGTTAATAAAAAGCCAGTGCAAATTTATTCAGAAAATTCCATTCCCTCTCATTTACGATGCAGACAACGCAGCGTAAAGATGGTATACAATTTGACGTATTCTGCCCCAGAATTGGATAGCCCGTATATAAGTTGGCAAATTACCGTACTTAAACGTGTATATTTTCATTTTCTGTGCATGTGAGGAACGTAATGCAATTAAGGGGCTTGTGCGTTTATACGTACATACATATATTGTCCATTCACTTGTGTGTGTATATATACGTAAGTACATACGCGTAAACATACATACGAATAAGTGAAAAATACTATGAAAGTGTTCATTGAGATCCGTATGAATTTGCTAATAAGCCTGTGTCAGGGAGGAAGTTCATTTTTTTATTCATACATGAACTGTGCTCTGTTAAAAGAAAAACAGGAAAACATGCAGCATTTTTATTCCCATTTTTGAACTTACTTAAACATTACACAGTCTAATAATGCATGGCATACAGTAATGGAATCACATACTGTATTACCGAACAAGTTAATGCGGTATTTAAATTTACGCAAATAAAAATTACAATGTTGAAAAAGTGAAATGAAGCACGAGCCGTTTTCATAGCCTTATATATACATAAAGAAGTTATGTTAATCATTTCTAAATGATCAACGGACAAATTCGATCACACGACTTTATTTACACTCAACGCAAATATACCTTATATATATATAAGAGCAGGGGTTCTCAAACTTTTCTGCTGTGACTGAAACTGGAACAGGTAGTGACTGGAACTGCCCTAAACCATACTTGATTAGTTCATTTGGTGCTTCACTAAAATAATATTTTCTTTGAGAAACTTTGGTTTCCCGTGAACCATATACCAAATAATATAGAGCTGTGTTATATAGCTTTAATATAGAGCACACTTGTTGAGCTCATTTATTTCAAATTTTTAAATTTCTCTACTTCTCCGGATAAGAATAAAAGGATAAAGAAAAATGAAGCTGTTTATTGAATGAAAGACACTCTGTCGTTGCCGTATTGAATTTATTAGTGGTAATAAATTCCACTATAAACTAATTGTTTTAGATGCAAAAATGAATGTTAGAAAATGTTTATCAACCTTAATTGAGTCGTTTATGCTCTCTAAAAAGCTAGAAATATTTTCAATTCATGTCCAGTCATGCGTCGAGTAGAATATATTTTCAACAATAGAAAGGACTCGTGTCCACTTTCGAACGTCTGTCGCAAACTAGTCCCTGTTCCTGGGCCCGGAGTGGAATTCATCGCAGTGGAGGGCATATAATGCATAACCTAAGTGTATTTTACATTTTTATATCATTGATACTAAATTTCAAAGGAATTGAACGTCCAGCTGGTTAAAGACCATTCAATAGAAGATCGTGAGCGATGCCAATTGGCCAATGACGGAACGCAAAAAACGTCACGTGACGAAAAATCGTCACGTGACTTTGTTTACAACTGGTTATGGCGGCCGTAAGTGATGCGAAGTAGATTACGGGAGTTAAAATGGCTCCTTGCGTACGCTTAAGAAAAAGTTTTTCGATAATTGATGAAACTGAAATATGTTGAATGCAACATGCATTTGAAGATGCATTATATATTCAAAATGCCGAAGAAGTCTTGTGTGGAGTGAAGTGTAAGCACTTCTGTCCTTCGAACTTCAAATCCAGTTCCAGAAAGAGCTGTGCCAAACCAAGGTAATGTAAAACTTAACTAGAGTTACATCATTTATCCCAATTAACTCACTGAATCAAAGCTTCATAAATTAATAATGAGTTTCTTATTACCCATTGTTTGAAAAAAGAGTAGATTTTTGATTGACCCTTAATAGCATGAGTTTATGAAGAGAAAAATTTGTATGTGCTTTAACTTATGTTGTCATTGATGGAGGTCGAGCAAAATTAAATATTTTTTGTGGAAACTAAAATAAAAAACATTAGACATCCCCAAAATTTAATTGACATTAAGATTAGTATATTGTTGCCTTTTTCTACAAAATTTAATAGGCTAACAAATGCTACTCTAAAAGTTATTTTTTAAATAATTATTCATAATTGAAATGTCTTGAATTGGCTGTATTGCCTGTTATGTTATTTATTTTGTATCTGAGTAACTGTCTTGTATTAAATTACAATCAAAATCTCTCATTAAAAGTTTTATTTTTGAATGAGTGACTTACTTTGTATGTGCATCCATTGTTTATTACACGTTTCTTTCAGTTTGCTTGCGAGCAAACAATTTTAAAATTTCTATATATATAATAAATATAGCTCAGTAAAAATAATATGATTAGTTAGGCCTATAGCATTTAAAAAATGATTTATAAATATATATATATCTATTATGTAGAGTATTCACAATGCCATCTAAATTTCACTAGATAACCATGCATGATCCATTTCAAAAATTGGAGGGCAAATATGCAGAGTGGCCTAACCCACAAATCAGAGGTCAAAACTGGCAGAGTGGGCTAAGTGATAATTTCACCTCATAGCGGCAGAGATGTCATTCAGGCAGAGTGGCCTAACCAATAGCAGCTATGTATTGCCTTGCTGCACAGCGCCACGCGTTCTGGGGCAGAGTGGCCTAAACAGCAGATTAATGCTTTCGGTATTTGATTTCTTCAGTATTGTAATGATGGTCCTTGCTTCAACGCACATTGAATATACAGAGTGTTTCCTAACAAGACTTCCAAAATTACACACCAAGTAGAAAATAGCTTCATACTTTTTCTTTTATGAAATTTTTCAAAAAGAAATCTGATTTTTGAGACATTAGCTGTTTGTTGTTTTAACGGATGAAATTTAGTGACACAATTACGCACGATATTTATTTTGAATTTACTCTACCAAAATTGTACAAAATGTGCTCCATCAATGCACTTTTCATATCTTAGCCATAACGACTTCTGGATATTAGGAAACATGTCAGGCGTTTCAGAAATCTCTCTAGCTGCCACTGCAATTCAGGCCACGAGATATTCCTCAGATCCAATGGGTGTAGCATTTAGAAGGCTCTTCATGTGCTCTTGCTAAAACTTTTTTTACAAAATACCACCAAAACTACATTTTATTATTCTAAACTCTCATAGAATATAACTTTTTGGAACGTAAATTCAAAATAGAGATCATATAAATACCTCAAAACCCTTATTTTTTCGGAAAAATTTAGTAGTAAATAAATGTTTATTTGGCCATTTCCTACTTGGTGTGCAATTTTGTAGCTCATGTTCTAGAACACCCTCTATTGCACTGGCTGATCAACTGTCTAGCGTATAGTGCATGCAGGTGTTTATCATTTGAAAACAAATGTTTATTCAAGTTTTAAACCATTTGAAACTACAGTGAGGAGTATGCACAAGCAAAAAGAACTCAAAGTTATTTGTTATGTTATGGTTTGTTATTTACAATATTTTAATGCCCAGAATAGTGAACACAGTCGTACCTTTTCTTTCTAACGACAGGATACGTCAGCATTAAAATGATAAATCTATTATTGCATAGTTTTAGCTAGAGGAACCCTAATACTACAATCCACCAATATCTACACACAAAACAAGCCAAGTTCTTACAAAATGTTTTCAGTGGTTCAAGACACTTTTAGTGGTCTCAAAGTCTAAATATTTTGCTACCATTCAATCTGTAATAGAAATTAAATCATTTCTCAGCAAAGAATGGTGAAAGATAATAAAAATGAATCATTGATTAGTGGTTTAACAAAAAATGTAACACTCAAATATCATCCCGTTATTCGCATGAACTGTGACTAATTGGGGAAAAATCTGCGTAGAGAGTCGAAAAAATCGTACATTTGTGACGAATACATAAAAATAACCTGAATCACTACGAACACAGGTGACGGAATTTTGGATTAGGCTAGGTTGAATATGTTCAACATGGATCTAGATGTTCCGATGCAAGCGTTTAAACACTAATTTAGCAACTGCTTGGCGCAACAGATGGACGTGATATTCAACAAATTTTAACCTAATACAAAAACCTTTTTTTGTGTGCATAAGATAGACGTGATATTCAACAAATTTTAACCTAATACAAAAATCTTTTTTGTGTGCATAAGATAGACGTGATATTCAACAAATTTCAACCTAATACAAAATTTTTTTCAGTATGCACGAAGAAATTTGTAATGGACATGAATGAGAAATTTAATTATATTCCAGCATTGACGGAGCAACAATGAGTTTCAGTTACTTTTCAGTTTCTTCATCCAGAACACACTTAAGATTGAATTTCTTTATTCTGATTTCATGGTGCAGATTGGTGAAAAAACTTACGAGATGAGATGGTAGGTAAGCAGTTAATTTTTGCAGGTTTTCGAATGAAAGCTTCATTGGTTCTTTATACAGGAGATCCAGGAGGACGGTTTTCAGTTCTGATAACTTGTTGTGTTCTCTGAAATCAATGATACGAAGTTCCTCGTGGTGAGCGCTGAAATACTTATATTGCATCAAGCACTCTTTTTTTCTAGGAGACTTCCAGCCATTTCAGTTTCAACCAGCTGAATTTGATTTATTTTGTGTCGACCATCCGAAACGTAGAGCATGACTAAAGCTTGGAGCTTCGATAAACTTGTCCTTCATTAGAGTGACTAAATTTGTACATTTGCATGATGGTAGTCCAGTCGCTGAGGGTATAAATTCCAACATTCTTCTTCTTGGTGTATTCTATTTTTCTGAAATCAGTGTCATTGGGTAAGAATGAATGGCCGCTCCCTGGAAAAGTGTGAGTCGAGACCTTATATGCGTACTCGTGCAGATCAACATGAAGAAAGCGACAATGTTTTTATTACGGTTTTGTCCTCCACAACAGTGTGAAAATGTATGAATTTTGTCGTAGTTATGAAGATGATTTTTGTGTAGGAGAGGTAAAACCGATTGAACGATCTCACAACATTCTCGCTTCTCTTCAATCTCTAGCTAGACCAATATGTGGCCCTCATTGTGCCTTGTATATACTCCTAGGTTGTATAACCGCACTTGTCTTTAATAAAGGGCAACAGAAGTGTTGAGGTAAGGAATCGACTGAGTTTTCTCCAGGTCGAACGTGAAGCACAGTAGGCGAGAACTAGGCTGGCGTCATTCCTCTTCTGTCACGTGCATTTCTCTTCTGTTCTACACTTACTAGTTCAGCACGTGAATGTGCTCCTTATGGTCTTTTCTATACCTAGTTCTTCTTTCTTCAACAACTAGATTATCTTTATCTATCACCTTGTATTCACCTCATCTCGCACACGTATCTTTTTTTGGCAAGTATTTTTCACAAGTTGAACTAAGTTGTATTTTTTCAGCTCCATCATGAAAACGAATGAGATGACGGGATGATCAGGGCTTATCTCCGTCTAAAACGAATGCATTTTTCAGTAATTAAGATCAGGACTGGAATATAAGTTAGGACTATCAATTTAGTGGGATTTGCGCTTAGGCAATAAATTATTTAGAATTTTTGGCGCGTCTTCTTCAACATCAGGTGAAATTTTGTTAGCAGGCACATGCTTGTTTCTTTTATGTAGCGAAGCAATTATTCCTGCTTTCACTTTCTTGCTCATTACATAGGCTATGAGATTCCCAGTGTAGAACAAAACACTGCCTTGCACACTCTGTGGTCATTTACAGCGCAATGAAATGAAATAATTTTCTGAAGATTCAGTAAGGTTTGGTTGTGACTCTTCCTTGTCAGTGAAAATTTCATAATGAAATTTACGCAGATAGAAAAGTAGTAGTAACAAGAAAAACAATTTACTTGAAAGCAAAATAATCTGTTGTTTCGTCAATAATAAGAGAGAACTTCGTCGCGTTGAGGTTAGATACAAGGCTGTTTAAAACTACAGAACCTATTATATTTGAAAAATGGCTCGTTCCTTTCGTTCGTGCGCCCTTGATGTTTTTGGCAAATTTTGAGTCAGAACACACCTTAGATTTGATTCCAGACAAACGATCTAAAAGAGCAATGGGAAGGTAATGTTCGGTAATAAAGCCACACAATTTTAGTTCTGCATATCCAACTTTGTTCTGGTGATCTGACGGTTCACTTCTCATAAAATCAGTGACGTTACTGAATTTGCGATCAACCTTCACACTGTTTTTATGCTTATCAGTTTCCTTGCGTCTATTTAAACTGCCGGTTATCTCACAATTGCACAGATTGCAGTACTCATTGGTGGAGTTAAATTTGCTGACTCGCAGCCACGATGAATATTTCTCGTCAGTCAGTAATTTTAATGAAACTTTCCATCCATTTTTAACTTTGTTATTTTTTTTCTCCGAATATCACTGGCCTCACTAACGGAGGAATACTCAATATTCACTTTCTTAAAACTCATTATTTCTCAATGCTTACTAGTTAAAGAACAATAGAAAACTAGCGAAAATTAGTTTTCAAATCAATGCGGGACTAAATGCTATGAGGAACTCACTCCTCTCAGGAACTACATTAGACTGACTCTCACTGACACGTGAGAGTAAATCAGGCGGAGAATAAGCCACAGCAAACGTACGGAAACAGAACCAAAACGCGACGAGTGCAGAACATACCAAGCATACTCATCACTTGAATGCTTGTTAGTCTGAGTCAACGAAACGATATAGTAGATAAGCAGTTTTAGCATGTAACATAACTAGCATTGCGTACAAATTGTCAACTCTCTATTTGTACATCAAATGTGCACATAAAACTTTATACTGCAGAAACGCCGCGTGACACGGGTGACGATGCTACGAGTTCTAAACTTGAAACTGGTATCAAACGCGTTGCGTAACTTTATTTAATTACACATTGCGTTTAATATATCTCTCATTAACACGACAAGTTTTGTAACTGCCAAAAATAAGGCTAATATTTCTTGGTAGGGCAAAATGTTTTCAATAAATCATAAAAATCTTTAAGCCGGTCGTCGCTTCAAGCTACTGTCGTACCAAATGTACAACAAAGAGATATTTGGGGCAGATCGTAGCAAATTTGTACGAACGTACCAATTTCGGCATCCCTTATAATGAGCTTGCCGCCAAAACAATGCAGTGCACGCATGATGCAACTCTGCACTGTGGTGCACCAGCTCATCTTTGCCATGGTTACATGCACCTGCTGTTGCGATTATGCCACAGCAAGTCAGGACGCCCCGCTCGTTTCGGTTGCGCCAGAGTGGCCTAATCAACTGAGCTATTCCTTGTTCAGCATATCGGAGAAACGCTGTCGCTTATCCCACTTTGCTTATCACTGGCCCGAAATTCAGGATTTTGTGGGTTAGGACACTCTGCATATTTGCCCTCCAATTGTTTTGCTCTGAACACGTTCACTACGTATTGGGCCACATGTGTACCATTCGGTAAATTGCTCATTCAAGTACCGGTGTAAGTAAACGACATCTTATATCTGTTTCACAAACTGTTTAAAATATATCTGTTATCATACATTGGGAAATGTTATCATGCAATTGTATTTTCAGATTTCTTAGAGGAAGGATGAAATTGTATTCAAGCACTACTAGTTACAACCGGTAAATGTGTAGCGTTGGTCAGTAATCGATTTTTCACTTTTCAGTGTCTAAACGTAGTTAATTAGATTAAAATAAACAAGTTTTCTTCTATGCACTTTCCGTCGTAAATGAATATTTTACAAGTTATAGTGGTAAATTACTGACCGCAACTCCAATGTTTGAAGCGGGAACTAATTCAAACAGCACGTCAGACGGCAACACTGCAATGCCGTCTCGCTTCTAGTTCGATCGTCATCAAAGGCGAAACCAAACCTACCGCTATACCTCGTTAAATACTCATTTACGACGGAAAGTGCATAGAAGAAAACTTGTTTATTTCGATCTAATTAACTACGTTTAGGCACTGAAAACTCAAAAATCGATTACTGACCAACGCTACACATTTACCGTTACAACGTAACCAAACTCACCGTTAACAACCGTAGAAATGCAGTGAACATGTTAAATTATAGTTGTTTTTCCTTTACTCATGGCTTGAATTTTAATTGAAAATATAATATCATGCAGGCTTCTGCATTTATGTAGCCTTGTAGAGATATATAGTTTACCTACTCTTGCTTTACTTAGTTGTAAAATGAATGATTAGGCTTTGAGTATGCCAGCTTCCTATACTATATCTGGTCTCTGGTAAATGTTGAGGAGAGGAACATAATTGATTTTCCACTTTTTGGTGCCTTAACATAGTTAATTAGATCTAAATAAAAAAATTTTATTCTATGCACTTCCCGTTGCAAATGAGTATTTAACAAGTCATAGCGGTAAATTACTGACCGCAACTCTTGTGTTTGAAGCAGAAAGAAATTGGGCGGAGGGGAAGACTATAATGGACTCTCCCTTCCAACGCGCTGGAATGATGAGCGCAAAGACGAAAGAAATACCGCTATAGCTCGTTATTTCATGGGTGATAACCTTTATTGTGTTATTAACTAAAAGATCTTAGAAGTGGATTCAGGCTCTGCGGGGTCAGCTAATAATAAATTACAAAGTACCCAAACGTACGCTACCCAAACCAAACCTACTGCTATAACTCGGTTTAATTCTAATTTTCGACGGAATTTGCATAGATGAAAAGTTGTTTATTTTGATCTAATTAACTATATTTAGGCAGCAAAAATTAGAAAATTGATTATGATCCTCTCCTTTACAAATACCCTGGTCACTTCCAAAAGTGGCCTTTAATGCAATGAAAAGTGATCAAAGTTGTTCACATTAGGCAGCCATACAGAGTTGGCCACCAAAGGTGACCATGCAAAGTGTACATAGAATTTGTTTTAGTTACTTCAAGGTAAACATAATCATGGGATCTGTCTGCAAAGTTTTGTTCAGGGTGACTGGAATTTGCATTTTCATGAACTTGATTCCCAAATTGAAATTTTTTTGACTATAATTGAATGAATTGAAATCCACAGGCTGAAAAGACTAAAAGAAAACTGGTCACTCAATAGAAATGAAACAATCATACAGGCAAAAACAAAGACCATTAATAAAATTAATACAAAAAAACACACATGGATGTAATTGTAATTGTAAATGTAACACACATTATTGAAGCCTTACATATCCATAAACTCAAACTTTCCCTCAATGAAAATATGAACGATTTTTTTGCTCTGAAATTGTTTAAAAGAACCGCGCCGTAAATTGTTGGAACAATCGTTGCAGTCCACCATTTCGCTTTATTCTTCGGCCAAGTGAACATGTGTTGAGAAAGTTAGTCTTGGTATTTTACATCCATGTGTGTTTTTTTGGATTAATTTTATTAATGGTCTTTGTTTTTGCCTGTATGATTGTTTCATTTCTATTGAGTGACCAGTTTTCTTTTCGTCTTTTCAGCCTGAGGATGATGCCAGTGGCATTGAAACGTTGCATTTTACCTATTGACTATAGTGTGATTTAGTAAAATGATAAGCAATTTGCTGGGAATTTTAACACGTAATGAACTTCAAATATATCGTGATGCTGAAAAATTAGTAAAGAATTGAAATCCAGTTAGAATGAAAAAAGATTATTCAGATAAGAATGTTCTCACTGAGAATGTTAATTGATATATTGAAAAAGTGAAATGAATTTTAAATTCAGATCATGCTAATTTTGAAAATCACATTAATTTATTATGCACCACTCTACATAATTAAGAAATGTCACATTTTTGTTTTCTGCGTAATTAAATTGTTGATGTTTTCAAATGTCAGCTGTGAAAAATTCATTAAGATCTGTACAATGGTTCTCAAGATACAGAGGTTAGCAGCTGGGTAATAGGGTGGTTTACTTGAATTATTAGGTATCTAATGTGATTAATTTGCATGTGAAGTCATAAAAATAACTTGTTTCTGGTATCTCAAAGGAATGTGTTTTAAATGGTGTGGGTACTAATGAGGAGCTAACACACCTTGAGCCATACATTTTGTATGCATTCATTGAATAATTCACAAGCATTGCAAGATTATTTTTGAAATTATCCAATAACCCTTCTCTGCTATTGTAAGTTATTGACAATAAGATCAACAAAAGCTCTGCCCCTCTTTGTAGGAACTTGATTCTACTCTCATTTGATGCAGAAATGATCTGTTTACAAAAATAGAGAAAAATTTAAAGTTCTACTCTAAACTTGAATGTTGCCAGAAATTTGTGTTCTTTAAAAAATTTCAATTTCAAATATGGACCTTTTTCCAATTCAATATTAGTATTTGTGTTTCCATTTGTTATATATTGTTTATTTTTGGGTTTAAAGCAAACCTGGATCAAGTTTCTGCGTTGAAAAGTGATGGAGCTTTTGTTGCTGTAATAAATGAAAAAATGGCTCATTTATCTGTTGAAATTTTTCTAGTTGCAAAAACAAATAACATAAGCTAAAAACTCATATCCTTACCAGTAAAAGTATTCTATATTAGACTGGTGTTTTAAATTTGCTGTTTACCCTTTGCACCAAGAAATCCAAAAAAGACAGCTTGTTATCCGTTTAATATTAGGATGTTTACTATTGTAAGTGTAATATTTGGATGTATGCGACCAGCGCTGCTGCCACATTCTCACTGTGATGTCATTTAAGTTTTTTTTTCTCTGATGCAGGAAAGGAACTTGAGCATCAAGAAGGGAGAAACTAATTTACAGATGTAAAATTAATGAACAACGCTTGTTCTTTGTAGAATATCAATAGTTTCAAATATGATCATTTTTCAAAATGATTTTCATAAAAACATCATGTTGGGAGAATGTCGACAAATTACTTTAGTGCTGTAGCATTTTCAAATGGTTAAAACTAACTGAATCAAGACTAATAATCTCACAAATTTGTATAGATGTTTATATGTATGTGTCTACATGAATGTGTATAATAACTGTATATGCATACATATATATACATATTGGTACATAACAGTTTAAGTTCAGAGAGGTACATACTTGCATGTTCTTCGCATTCCTTTGCCGAACATTTACTTGAGGTCAAGCTGAGAGTTTGACATATTTAATTTCTGTTGGCTCGTACATTTTCAGTAGTATGAATATGACTTCACTAACTTACAAACGCTAATGTATTTTTAACAATTCCAGATAACTACTGAAAGTCAACCCCCAACGAAGCTTCAAAATAAGATCCACGAATGGAAGAAAACGCCACTGCGGGACGCATCCGAATGTCCTGTCGTTGGTCGCGTGCCTCAGCAGCACGGAAGAGTCTCTTGGCCTCAACCCTGCCACCTTGCTTGCCGATCTATTCCACAAGTGTGATTGATGTCTTCATTTTTTAATGACACAATTGAATGTTATGTTAGGCTTAAGTGACAGCTAATTCAATTTTCTGACAAGTTTTTACATTCTGAACATCATATAGGTCTTTTCAAGTAAGATTGCTGACAACCAAGGTTCCCATGCAGTTCATTCATAAATTCATAGCAAAAAATTGAACAACTCATTATCACAATATAATTTAGTACTTAGAAGGAGAGGGGTTTTATATGTCACGACTGGAATGTGGGCTATGTGAAGCAGGTGATTCATTTTAATCTTGTTTTTTCATCACAGCCCCCCTCCCCCTCACACAAATGGGTAATCCTCATGTATGCTTTGCACTTTGAGTTACCAATAGGCTGTGTAGGCCCTGACTTATGGACAAGTTGCCTTCCTTTCTCGTTACAGTGGGTTGAGGACTTCTGGACCGTATTGCCCTTTTCACCACCTCAACTTCAATCTTGGTGCTTTTCATTTCCTACTCTTGTTTTTTCTTTTTAATATGCTTAAGACAATACTTCGCTAGAAAACACATAGTGCATTTTAGATTCGTAGTTCCCACATGACCAGTGCGCCTTCTGCCACATACTTGTCTTGAATAATGTCAGTGCTAATTACTTACAGCTAGTATTATGAAACGTACCCCTGAAATTTTGTGTTTTTTGTGTGTTCCTGCGTTTTAGTTTTGTTTTGCATGCTTGTAGGAATTTCACTTCCATTCTGGTTTTCAAGCTAAGGTTCTTCAGATAATAAAAGATGGTTCAACTTTTTGACGAAAGGTTAAGTAAGTGTTATTGGACTCGTGTTAGCTGCTAAATTGTTTGGATGACGATTTTTTCAAATCGGGGTGCGATTTTCAAAGTTTCTCAATTCTATTTTAAACGCGTCGGATAGGCTTGCATAGATCTGCGGTATGTTTGAGTCTTAAAGTTGTACGTGAACATTCTGTGTATCAGGTCTCCATGCTTTCTCATTGTCTAGGCGTTAAATTATTTTTGCCAAATAAGACAAAATTGACTACCTTACGCCTTACTTATATCTCCATACTAAATGGTGCCTTCCTCCTTCCTCTCTTCGATACGCTCTTTTTTGTAGCGGTTAGGGAAGCTTAAACTAACTTATAATCTACAATCTACAATCTTTGATTTTGTTTCATGAACTTATGTTCTACCTTACTGTTTCTATGTCTTTTCTGCATAGATTCCGCGTTCCCTTAACTCCATACTAAATGGTGCCGTCTTCCTTCCTCTCTTTGGATAGCCTTAGTTGCGGATAGGGAGGCTTAAACTAACTGATAATCTAATCTTCGAGATTCAATAGTACTGACGTCAGAATAGGTTTATTCTGAACCATATACTTTAATTAATGAGTTCATCGCTTTGTTGAACTTATTTTATTGTTCGGTACAGATTCATCATAGAGTGAACCGATGATATGTATTAGAAAGTTTGTACACTACGCGTAATATATGTATAACGTTATTCATGTATAGCAATGAGTTGATTTTTCTGTAATTTCGTACTTCTGTGTGGGTTTTGCTTTTTTATTGTCTGTAAGAACTGTTGAATAAATTTCGTAAGGATTACGTACCAAGACAATGTTTTCAGTTATACTTAAATACATTTTTCTTTGAACTCTGAAATGTTTGGCTAGTATTTTGATGAAGCAGATCGCATCACCATTGACAGCAGCAGTTAATATTTTTTCTGTTTGCAGAGTATCTCTATAGCTCAGAATAATACTACTGGGGATACTCAGTTTCAAGTACTATATTAATTTTAACTCGGTGTAGTTTTTCGTTCTTAGCAACAGACGAGGTATGGAAACATCGATAGATTTTTCAGTATGGTTCATTAATATTGCTTGTGTATTATAAGTTCTTTGGTTAAATAGTTTTTTGTTTTTTCGATTGAAAAATAATTTCATACTTGATAGAGGTGCCCAACGGTGAAGCATATTTCATTCACAATGCTCCTGCGGGGATAGAAGTGAGCTGCGCTATGGGTAGGACTTTTTCGCAGAAAACAGTTTTCAGCTCTCGATGCTTTCCGGTTTCTTTCGGCATTCCTTATCTTGTTATACATGTCTTTCATCATTCGTTCCTAGGTGTGTCATACGGTGTGTGAAAACCCTTTGTATACCAAATTGTTTTTCAGTACACTTTTCAAGCAAGTAATTCGTTTTTGACAAACCCAAGAAGTATCCATGTGAATCTTATTAAATATACGAAGTGTACGAAAAATTTTCATCAAGCAGTCTGAATCGTCAGCGGTTATGAGGTTTATAAAAATGAAGACTTGAGCTTCTGTTGAATCAACCGAAACATAAAGGAGCTTCTGGGTGACAGTTTCAAGAGATTCTGCTACTACGACAGAGGAACCGGAAATTGGACGGTCCTCTGATGCATCTGCCACGTGCAGATACATTATGGTGCCCAGTAAATATTACATGCGATATACTTTTGTTGCATAGAACTTTAGAAGTATAGCTGCAAGGCTATATTTACGAACCGCAGTGAACGATGCAATAAAAGAACTTTACGAAACTTCCTATTAACGCGGGAAGTCTTCCGCGTTAATAGGAAGTTACTAGTTCTTTTATTGCACATTTCACTGCGGTCCGTACACATAGCCTTGCAGCTATACTTCAATGTGACAAAAGTGCATCGCATGTAATATATACTGGGCACCATAATGTATCTGCACGTGGCAGATGCATCAGAGGACCGTCCAATTTCCGGTTCCTCTGTCGTAGTAACAGAATTTCTTGAAACTGTCACTAACCCAGAGGCTTCTTTATGTTTCTGTAAATTCAACAGAAGCTCGTATAGTTTCTAGAGAAATGACGGAAACCTATATTTCGTCCGGCACAATGCCGGCCTCACCCGTTCTAACAACGGACATATAGACGTTCCCTGTGCAAAATACAGAACGTTCACAATATTTCTGTAAATCGAACAGAGATAAAACAATAGTTCCGTTGGACCAACAGTGCGTCTACCGCAGTCCGTTAACTCAACAGATGTCTGTAACGACGACGGAAGCAATTGATGCGTCTGGCGGACTAACAGAGAGAAAAAAACTCTCTGGCCATTTGGATGCCAGACAATTTTCCGTTGTTTTAACACTATTTTTTTACAGTGAAAAATAGCCATAGTCTTGGCGTGGGTTTCAAATGAATAAAAAATTGCGCCCAGAAGTTAAGAAAAATTTGTCATGTCACTTGAAACTCTTTGACGTAAATAAGAATTTTATGCTAAGAAATCAATGGAGACCAAAACAATTCTGATTTTGTTGCAGAATAGTGCGGAAGTGCGAACTTACTTCTTTTTAGAATCACGTAGTCTTTATGGTAGGTACGTGTGTGAGTCGAGACTACTGATTATCCTCGAGGATCGTGATCTGGGGATTATACAATAATTATAATAATAATTAAATGTTGTTTAAGAGTAAAAAAGGAAACTTGATGAAATTCTGAAACTGGATTTGCTGTTTTTCAATAGTATGCGTATCAGTATTATTGAAATTATCTACGGAGTAGAATTTATCTGTTTCTTCCCATTTACATCGTATAAAAATAAATGAATTACACGTTCGAACCTAAATAAAAGGCTTCTGAAATCACTCAATTTTTTATTATAGTCACAATTACGGTACTTTTATCGTGAGTTACTGCGCTCATAAATGAAATAGGGTAATTCATCAAATATCGAACAGAAATCACGTGTGTCTAGAAACAACCTTCATAAATCGGTAACTTTTGCTCTGAATAACTCTTGCGGGCCTCAAGGTTATTCTTGAACAGTTGCTTTCTTGTTCTGTGATGTCGCTTGAAAGACAACGTAGATTATTGAAATGTATTTATTGTTCTAAAAATCGAATTCTTTAGTAACCTAATTTCATCAATATCGAACAGGAATCGAACAAGAATTTTGATTCGAACAGGATGGTTTGTCAATTAGTTCTCTTCGTATGGAACTTTTGTTAGACTATTAGCACGCCACGTATGGTTTGTCTATTAGTACGCCTCGTATATTTTGTCCATTAATATGCCTCGTATGGTCTATCTATTTGTACGCCTCATGTGGCCACTTGGAAAATAAACGTTTTTCTTTCATTCTTTTTTTCTTTGGTGCACTGGATTTTCTTGGAAGTGCTCGCGGTGGCACATCGGTTAAGGGATCGGACTTGTATGTTGGAGTCGCGGGTTCGTATCCCGGCGCTGGCGCTGCGATTTTCCCCGTTGGGTATAAGGGAAAGCTCAAGCACAATACCCCACTCGACCCAGGTGTCGGAAATGGGTACCGGCTTTACGGGGGAACCGTCATGGTGTCCTATATGTAGTGTTAGTTATAAGACATTTGAAAAACCAATGCTTAAGATCATTTGTATCAGGCTTGATTGGAAATAAAGCATCCCAAAGATGCCGATGTTTGTTTTGTTTGTTTGTTTGAAATAACTGTCTCATTACTTATTTTCAAGATGCATTTGAATGGAGAGTTATCAAAATTTGAATATGATGTCGATGTTTCATTTGCAGTGTTTGTTGAACCATCATTGTGATCATCAACCTGTGTGACCTTTTTTGGAGTAGAGTGTAAAGCACTCGTCAATGAATTAGTATTGATGCTTGCATCAATTTTCTTGGCAAGGGATTGATCATCAGTAAATGTAGCCAGACGAATCATTGATGATCTTGAGGGCTTTGGAACACCAGCAGATGATTGATAGCCCCTCACCAGAATTCCCATCTTCAACTATTCAATGTTATTATCAAGCGTTAATACAATATTTTAATGAAATAAAACAGGCGTTCAATAGATCGATTCAGTTATTTAAAAGAATTAAGAATCGAAAAGCTTTGTTCGAGGCATAAATTCATGATTATTAAGGAATTTTGATTCGAACACCTTTGTTCAGTATTTAATACTGACATGAAAAAGGAACTGAATGTCGAACATGGAATAATTATCAAGTTTTTGGCGGAAAAGAAAAAAATACAGTAACAGAACATCATATGACAACACTACTCTCTAGTTATGACGGGAGGTTGACGGTGACCCAACAACAATTAAACCGTCGCAATTTTCCCGAGGTGCGTAAGATTTTTCAAGTGAAAAAATTCGACCAATTTGTAAGGGTCGTACAGAAAATGCGTTCGCAACCGCTGGTAGCAGTTTGCAGCTCACAGAAATGAGTTTTTATCACTAAAATAGGAGTTTTAGATGTAAGATCACTGGCACTGAGCAAGTTTGGATGCTTACTAAATTTATTACGCGCATATTTCCAAAGTTGTTCGATAATCAGTTCAGTTCGATATTTGATGAATTACCCTAGTTTCTGAAGACAACATTTTCGTCAATTTTGGAATGTGGAGTAAGCATTTAATTTACATTTCGAGTTATGTTTACTTGTATCACCAACTGTAATGCGCTATATATATTATATATATGAATTATATGTATATTATATATAAAAAAGATTTATAACTGAACGTGGGTATAAAAATATGGTAGCCAACTTGGTTGATCCTTGTAGTGAACCAATTGAGGATTCCAATGGATAAAAATACCACACGAATTTGTTGGGTGATTCCCTCAAGTCAAGAACACTTTCTCGCGTGCTCATACATGGCTATATAATGTGGGCTTTGTGGAAACATTTGGCTGTTTATTTTAGTTACTTCTAAACGTGCATTTGTTACGACCTCGTTTTTCTCGTTCGTATGTGCGTATTTTTTTTGCTGGCCAATTTCAAGAGGCAATTCTTTCTGTGCATTATTTATCGTCATTTTCTTATTGCTTTCATTTTCTTAAGGTCGATGGTCGAGACGGAAGGCCTCAATTATTATATATTGTTACTTCATTAAAGATCGAAATATACTGTGACTTTTCAATGTCATTAGTTGTAATTAATCATGATATTATAACAAATCAAATAGGGCCTCATTAGGTAAAAGACGGGAGTGTTACAACGCAAATTTATGTTATACTGACGCCGTCTTCAAACTCAATTAACAAAAGATGATATACTCGGAAATAAGAAGCGACTCACGATATACATAGCATATTAGAGGTTCTAAATGATTACAATGTTATCAGATCTCGGTGATTGAGTTAATTCTTATCCAAAAGATGACACAATTATATTAATTCACATTATGACATAGAGATAAATCGGTGAAGCCTTTTAACGTGAAACAATAGATGAAAACATAGATTACCAACATATTGAGAAGTCTGACAAGAATATCTTATTCGTGGTGAAGCCACGGCGTTGAGTCATCTAGTAGAGTAATGCATTGATGATTATGATGAACGCATCTTAGGTGAGATTAAGTCTCGGCGCTGAGTAATTAACAGAGAACAAAGATCGTCTAGAAATTATATCGAACAAAGTTAATCTACACCTAATACATGAAGTTACTTTTTAGAGAATCGACGAGAATAGATGAGTAAAAGGTGGGATACTTAGCTGTGGTACTTCCGAATGGCGGTTGGCTAGTCAAACACAACTTAAGTTAGCCATCTTCCCCACTCCGCCCGCAAAGGCGAGAGCGGGGGAATCACACGTCTTGCTCGATTGGTGACTCCAGTCTTAATGCCGCTTGCGCGCGTCCGCCAGAAAGAGGCTGGGTGACGCTGTCTCAAGTGAGAATAAACGCGTTACCTATCTTGAAGCTTTACGTCAAAATATCGCAGAAAATAGCAAGTGTTGCGAGATAATTGAAATGGATTAAGCTTTATAATTAATAAACAAGTAATTTATGTAGAATGAACAAGATCTTAAGTCAACAAGGAAGGAGTTGAAATACACGAAGAAATATGGAAGTGTCTTGAAATAATCTGGAGCACAGGCGTCGGCTACGTGGCAGAGAGTCCTAAGTCCAATGGTTGGTTCGTAGAGGGTTGAGGGGTGAGGTTCGCTGGTTGCTTTGCTTGGCGGTTTGGTGAAGCTCGTCTCGAAGTGTAGTTTGCCGAGTTCAGAAATGCTGCGTTCATTGTCGAGAACATATTGTCCAATATCGGGTCTTTTAGAAGATGGTTGTTTGGCCAAAACAACCCTTTCTTAACGTTTATATGAACACGACGAAAGTCTGTCCCAGAAGAACCACGACAAATCCTCGCCGACGTCATTTAAGTTTCGAGCTCCCGCTCGATGTTATCCTTCTTCATAATCTGTGCGCGTGCAACTACTGATCAGAAGAAAAGTAGTTCCGAGAAGACAAATACGGAGTGTGACGGAATGGTTTGCATTCACATGGAAGCGCTGAATCGAGATACCTTGAGATGACACCATTGCAGTCATCCTTGGGCAGAATCTTTTCCTAACAATAGATGTCGTGATCTCCCACGCCGTCATGACTACCACATGCAGCAGTCGTGAAGTTGAAAAACTTCATGGAATAAATCCTTTTTTTGCCCTACAGTCGCGTAGAGACCGAGGGGGCTCCTGTTCTTCATCTCTCTTGCAGGAAGAAACTCCGAGTTATAGAACTCCACGGGATTTTAGATAGAAGTGGACGTGTTCCTTTAAAGGCTGGAACCGTCATCTTTTCTTCACCATAAATAATGATGTAAACGTTGCCGTATCATTGGTCGTCTCTCCATCAATCGCAGCACATCGTCGCTCCGTTTTCTTCATTGTCGTATCCTCCATCGTTGATGCTCGCCGGGATTGCATCACGTCATGCGCCAACCAGCTGTACCTCGCGCGCCAAGCGTGTGTGTGAGAGCAGACGCAAGCGTGCTTGGTCACCTCGCGTTGCTATGGAGACAGGGCAAGCCTCTGAGTGACTCGTCGTTGTATGCGAGTGTTCCAGCCGAGACGCTCGCTGCCGTACCTCTGCATCGCGCCCGTACTGCGTTCCGCACATGTACGTCGCAGAGTGCATCCATGTCGCAGCCGACCGCCGTCACGCCAAGATGTACGTAGTGCACGCACATGGACGCGTATATGAAGCGAGTGTGCGCAGGCGCTGTCGTGTTGCCTCTCGCTGCCTGGCCGAGACGTCCGCTGTCGCCGCCGCTGTTGCTGCTGCTGATCTGCGATGTAGTTCTGGTCGCTCACGCACGCAGACGTACGTACGCGCCGACGCCTCAGTGAGACGCTCGCTGCTGTCGCTGCCTCCGTGTGAATGTGTGATGCTCGCTGCCGCTGCTTGGGCCGTAGTGTACGTCCAGTCACGCACACAGATGTATGCGAAGCCCGCGTTCATGTAGTCGCTCAGCAGGCAGAGGCTCTCTGCGCAGTGCGGCTCTCGTGGAGACTGAAGTCGACTCTCACGTCCACAGCACCGCAAAAGACTGAAAGTTCCATGATGGTTATTTGCTGGCTTCATTAATCCAAAATTTTTCATTCCTTTTCCCACGCAGGCGTTCGCAACCTCCGTCCACACTCATCTCACTCTTTAGTAACTTCATGTTTACAGCAAGGACATACTTCTAGCCTATTTTTAAGCTAGCCTATTTTAAATTTTATTCCGTTCCTATTCGATATGCGATGATGCAACGTTGATGATGATCCTCAGAAGGAGAGAACACAATAGTTTCTGGTAATACATTAATATTAAATTTTAAAATTGAATGGACTGCACGCCATCCGGATTAGAATTGAATTCATTTATATTTATAGTTATTATTATATTCTTCGTTACGAAATATCAATTTGCTCGCATCGAAAGATTAATAATTAATTCATAATTTTCGTGACATTTACTTTACAAAGAAACAATAATCCAGACAGGAATGAATTACACCTCGGCGTCTAATTTGTAGTCGTAACTATTAATTCGTTGACAATGAAGTATAAGTAAGTAGGAATAACAAATGAAATTCATCATCACGCTATCTCGCAAAATACATTCAAACATCATACTAAAATATCCTAAACATCGAGCATCACATTTGACTACCAAATGCTGCCATGTCGTTACATGTTCTATGAGGCTGGGGAGTGAGTCAGCCATGTGTGGCAGTATTTAAGAGGCAGGAAGTCGATAAGGAGTCGAAGGACTGGGCTGTATTTGTAAACAACGTGCGGACCAGGCAGCTGCTACCACACCTCGCAGCCCCACATCTCCCCAAGGTCACACCTCACACACATTACACTCTCCAAAAACGAACATCCACCCTCAAACTTCTCCTCAACATGTCAAATTACACAAAACATCGCGTCGAAATCCAGAATAAAACATTAGAATAAATTATCAATAGAGCATAATATCTCTATCCACAAAATTTATATGTAATATCAATCTTTGAGTGTACGTAATGCATGTAATATCGTCATTCCGTAGAGAAGATTTATAATGGAATGGAATACTCATTTTAGATAAGCTTCCGCTGATGTATGAGTGTACGAAGAAATTTTTAATAAGCACCTTAATTGAAAGTTTTTAATAAAAATTTTAAACGTTCAGGAGATTTTTCAATTAAATTTCAATGATGTTAATTTTAGAAGTTTAATTCTTGAACTTTAAGATTCCAAATGGGAAGCTAAGATGACAAAGAATGGATGCTCCACGTAAATTTCAGAATATGACTCAGGCTGCCGCTATAGAGAGTGTGCTCGGAGCTGCGCGGCTTCCAACGCCTTTGTCGAAAAGAAAATGGCGCCGAGAGTTTCACGGTGTATAGGTGAATCTCTACAGCATCCGACAAGAAATTCAGAATAGATTCTTAACTGTGATTAAAATTTTTGATTAGAAACGGTTAATCTGCAGCATGATTATTGAGAGAAATTAATAAATGAAACAGAAAACATGATTATTAGACATATGAATAATTTCACAGTAAACAAACACAATAAATGAAATGTAAATAGGTTCACAATAGTAATAAATCAAAAATAGAAAGCATGATTACACATATGAACAATTTTATAGTAAACAAATACAATAAAATGAAATGCAAATAGGTTTACAATTGAAATAAAACGGCAGAATATTAGTAAATAGGCACGAAATAGAAACAATTTAAACGTAAGCGGGATACAATGATATAGATTACTAAACACTTTGATACACTATTGAGTGTTATGAATGGTCATCCATTACTAGTTGAGTTTGCGTCTGGCCGATCAAATGCAATTTTTATGAAGTATTTGAGGCGGATTTAATTTAATTTGAAATGGTTTTTGGTATTATTTTTGGTAATTTTGGTAACGTGACAATTATTTCGAGTGGTCTCTTACGGGAACGGGATCCAACACCGCTGCCTCCAATGTTATGACCTCGTTTTTCTCGTTCGTATGTGCGTATTTTTTTTGCTGGCCAATTTCAAGAGGCAATTCTTTCTGTGCATTATTTATCGTCATTTTCTTATTGCTTTCATTTTCTTAAGGTCGATGGTCGAGACGGAAGGCCTCAATTATTATATATTGTTACTTCATTAAAGATCGAAATATACTGTGACTTTTCAATGTCATTAGTTGTAATTATTCATAATATTATAACAAATCAAATAGGGCCTCATTAGGTAAAAGACGGGAGTGTTACAACGCAAATTTATGTTATACTGACGCCGTCTTCAAACTCAATTAACAAAAGATGATATACTCGGAAATAAGAAGCGACTCACGATATACATAGCATATTAGAGGTTCTAAATGATTACAATGTTATCAGATCTCGGTGATTGAGTTAATTCTTATCCAAAAGATGACACAATTATATTAATTCACATTATGACATAGAGATAAATCGGTGAAGCCTTTTAACGTGAAACAATAGATGAAAACATAGATTACCAACATATTGAGAAGTCTGACAAGAATATCTTATTCGTGGTGAAGCCACGGCGTTGAGTCATCTAGTAGAGTAATGCATTGATGATTATGATGAACGCATCTTAGGTGAGATTAAGTCTCGGCGCTGAGTAATTAACAGAGAACAAAGATCGTCTAGAAATTATATCGAACAAAGTTAATCTACACCTAATACATGAAGTTACTTTTTAGAGAATCGACGAGAATAGATGAGTAAAAGGTGGGATACTTAGCTGTGGTACTTCCGAATGGCGGTTGGCTAGTCAAACACAACTTAAGTTAGCCATCTTCCCCACTCCGCCCGCAAAGGCGAGAGCGGGGGAATCACACGTCTTGCTCGATTGGTGACTCCAGTCTTAATGCCGCTTGCGCGCGTCCGCCAGAAAGAGGCTGGGTGACGCTGTCTCAAGTGAGAATAAACGCGTTACCTATCTTGAAGCTTTACGTCAAAATATCGCAGAAAATAGCAAGTGTTGCGAGATAATTGAAATGGATTAAGCTTTATAATTAATAAACAAGTAATTTATGTAGAATGAACAAGATCTTAAGTCAACAAGGAAGGAGTTGAAATACACGAAGAAATATGGAAGTGTCTTGAAATAATCTGGAGCACAGGCGTCGGCTACGTGGCAGAGAGTCCTAAGTCCAATGGTTGGTTCGTAGAGGGTTGAGGGGTGAGGTTCGCTGGTTGCTTTGCTTGGCGGTTTGGTGAAGCTCGTCTCGAAGTGTAGTTTGCCGAGTTCAGAAATGCTGCGTTCATTGTCGAGAACATATTGTCCAATATCGGGTCTTTTAGAAGATGGTTGCTTGGCCAAAACAACCCTTTCTTAACGTTTATATGAACACGACGAAAGTCTGTCCCAGAAGAACCACGACACATTTTGTTATCTCTCAAACTCACCCTATCACTTCAAGCTCTGTAGAATCAAGTTAACATAAAATTAATTGACATAATTCTTCAGAAGATCCCTCAGTGTCGCACGCACAATAATGAACACACTCTTCGGTGGTGATACCCCGTAAATAATAACCGAGTACATTCAGATGGTCATGCTCTGGCAAGGCTGCTACGCAGGCGTGACCGCTGTGCAGATTCTCTATTGGCCGGTATGGGGAGTATAGCGTGCTGCTTCAGAAGAGTCATTCTCCTCAATTGACAATATATTAGAGTGAGTTAGGGACCGACGAAGCAGTGCTGAGCTGTGGTTAAGTGCACTTCGTGTACCCAAGGGCGTCTTTCCTAAGAACCAACTGTTGCGTAGTAGCTAGTATGGGATTATTCTATAGAGTAATTCAGAAGCGAGTGTTCCGTGTTTCCATGGTCTAAAAAAATGTTTTTTTTTTAATTTTGGGGTAGGGTTTTTGGGACAAGTTTTTCATAGAGCTACTACTACTACTAATACGAAAGAAATGAGCTTCACTGACGGTTGATTTTCAAGTTACCTCTCAAGGCCAACTTCAGAATGAAGACTTACTTTGTTTTCGAACGCGAATTTTATGTGCTGGAGAGGTTCGTATTCGTGGTGAAAGACAAGCAATGAAGTAAGTTTCGTAGAGTCGATATATGCTTTTATTAAAGTAAGAAAAACCTTATTGAATTAAGTTAGAATGGAGGATGTAGATGTAGGAAAGTTTATTGTCGCCTCGCTTTCAAATTTTCTGAATTTACTGAAGTTCGGTAGAGGGTGAATTTTCTTATTCAATATCTTTACTCTATTGCTCTTTGTTGTTTTTGTTGTAATCTCTGAACGTTCATGGGCGAGATTCGGTAAATTTGTGTTCATTATAGTGCAACTTATGGAAATTAATTCGGTATAACTGAAGTTGACCACCCTCACCAGCTTGTGAATTACCAACTTTTGCTTTTGCAGTTATTAATTGTATCAAGATACCATGATTTTTATTTCTAATAACTTCAATGATCAGTATCTTTTATCTTCATGAGCATATTTAACGTAGGACAGCGATCTTTTTAATTACCAAAACTCTTTTTCAAAATTCTAATAAACCAATTATAGCACTAATTTCAACTAAATTTACCAAAAACAGAACTCACCATTTTACAATGCGGAATTCTTTCGCAATGAAGGCCCTAGATAACATTGTTGTGCTTTGCAGCTCATTTAATGTAGATTTTGGAAAATTACGGTAAATCTGAAGGAGATGACAGTTGTCGATTTTGCAAATTGTAATGGCTAAACATGGTTAATGACACCAAAATAAACAAGTTTTCTTCTATGCACTTTCCGTCTCAAGTGAGTATTTTGTTAGTTATAGCGGTAAATGACACCGCAACTCCAGTCTTTGAAGCGGAAAGAAATTCCTTGATCGAGCTGTATGGCAATACTGCAATGGCGTCTCGCTTCCAGCGCTCTGTCTTGAAAGACGAAACCAAACCTACCGCTATACCTCGTTAAATACTCATTTGACGAAAAAAGTGTATAGAAGAAAAGTTGTTTATTTCGATGTTATTGCCATGTTTCAAGCAACAAAAATTCGAAAATCGATGAGTAGCTGTTTATTCGAGCGCATTCGTCATCAATGACGAAACTAAACTTACCGCTATAAATCGTAAAATACTCATTTGAGACGAAAAGTGCATAGAAGAAAACTTGTTTATTTCGATTCAATTAATTAGGTTCAGGCACCAAAAAGTGGAAAATCGACAACTGTCATCTCCTTCAGATTTACCAAAATTACTCGAAACTTATAATTTAAGTTGTCAATGTAATTATGAATTACATCTTGAAATGTGCGATTACTTGATGAAATACGGGTCGGAATTTGTAAAAGAAAACTTTTCCTCATAGGCTCGCCATTTTTCACGCCTTTTCTGAAATACTAAATGTTGAATTGGTCAATATTGAATTTAGGCGTCATCGATTCTGATTTTTTTTTGTATATTTGGGTAATCGGAGACATTTTAAGATGTTTTCCATGAACGATATTGAGTTCGCAGATGCTTAGGTTGCGGGATAGAGCACAAATAACGTTCAGGTAAGAATAGCATTAAAGGCGGTTTCGATTTAGCTCTTCCGGCGGATACTGGATGCAGAAGACGCGAAGTTTCTTGGCGGAAATATCGCTCTCGGTATGGCTAAGTTGAGTTATTTTAGGTTTACTTCGGTTAGTTAAGGTTAGTTTATTTAACTAACCTAACTTTGCCTAACCTAACCTCACTTATCGTTGCGACAATCCCGTATTTCAGCGTATTTACATGTCCGTTTGTTCAATTTCATAAGCGACGTTCCTATAACTTTAAACTTGAAAATCTTGAAGTAAGCATTTGCGAGCAAAATGTCATTCGTGTGAAACCTCTTCAAATGTCTCCAAGAACATAAATATGAAAAAAAATGTTCAAAATCGTTGCGGCGGGAAATTCAATATTGACCGTTGAATTAATACTCCTATTCTTTTAAAAATTCTTTACGGTGTTATATTGGGTAAATGTTGAGGACTTGACCATAATCGATTTTCCACTTTTTGATCATCAAAGATTGTTGATGAGACCAAAATAAACAAGTTTTCTTCAATGCACTTTCCGGCGGAAATGAGTATTTTAAAAGTTATGGCGTTAAATGAGTTACCGGAACTCCAGTGTGCATCACCCTATTACAAACGTAAAGAGGTTGGGTCGTGAGTGGTAGCCACAGTTCTTTTAGTTTTATAATTTTCACTAAAAGAACTGTTGCTACCCCTCACGACCCAACCTCTTTACGTTTGTAATAGGGGGTTTGCTCTTCGTCGGCTTGGTTGGCGCGCGGGAACGCCTGTTTACTTTCACGTCGGACCGCGCGGTATATTTTTCCCCGCCTCAAACACTGGAGTTACGGTAACTCATTTAATGCCATAACTTTTAAAATACTTATTTCCGCCGGAAAGTGCATTGAAGAAAACTTGTTTATTTTGGTCTCATCAACAATCTTTATTGATCAAAGAGTGGAAAATCGATTATGGTCAAGTCCTCAACATTTACCTTATATTGTTACCGAAAATGTTGTTTTGATCTCGGTGAATCTGAAGGATATGTCAGTTGTCGATTTTCCACTTTTTGGTGCCTGAACCTAATTAATTGAATCAAAATAAACAAGTTTTCTTCTATGCACTTTCCGTCTCAAATGAGTATTTTACGATTTATAGCGGTGAGTTTAGTTTCGTCTGTGATGACGAATGCGCTCGAATAAATAGCTACTCATCGATTTTCGAATTTTTGTTGCTCGAATCATGGTAATAACATCGAAATTAACAACTTTTCTTCTATACACTTTTTTCGTCAAATGAGTATTTAACGAGGTATAGCGGTAGGTTCGGTTTCGTCTTTGATGACGATCGCACTGGAAGCGAGTGCGCATTGCAGTGTGCTGTCCGACGTGCTCCTTGAATTACTTGCCGCTTCAAACACTGGAGTTGCGGTAAGTCATTTACCGCTATAACTAATAAAATACTCATTTGAGACGGAAAGTGCTTAGAAGAAAACTTGTTTATTTCGATCCAATTAACTATGGTAAGGCATCGAAATTTACAAAATTGATAACTGACATATCCTTCAGATTTACCTTGATCTCAACTGAAAATATGAACTTTCTAATAATAACTCATAGCTTTTAATGCTATCCCTTCGCCTGCACCAGAAGGTTTCGTAACTGCTTCACGCAAAGTTAAGGGAAACTGAACATGTCCCCTGTTCCTCTTGAGGCAGAAGCTAAATTTCGAAACAAAGCATTTTTAAAACTTCATAGGTACACTCAATCCACAATTCGCAATTTCTTCTGAAATGATGCATATAATTCCAAATTTATTTTCGTTTACACCTCATTTGGGCTAACTCCATCGTGAGTGTGATGTCATTTTATACTTTGCGCGTCTTCCACAACATAACCCAAGTGCCTTGTGTAATGGAGATGATTTTTTCGAATTCTATTTCTCACTTCATGAAGCACGTGATTTCTACTGAAGAATTAAACTCTACTTGTTTAATCGCCTTACTAATATCAGGTGCAATTTGCAGAATTTTTCGACTGAAAAAATTATGAACTTCTAGTAGAACATGACTAAGATTTTTATCGTAAAAATGCTTAGTTTTCGAAAGATGATAAAACCAAGGGAAATTAATACTAAATCCTTATGATGAACTGCATTCGTTCTGGGGATATTCACCATAAGTTAATTTTTTTTACAGTAACGAGCATTCAGCATGACATGCAATTGGTTTGGTGCATTTCTACTGAAGTTTATCGTTCTAAGAAACCAGTATGATAAGGAGAACTAGAGTATGTGTGTGATACCCGAAAATCATGGCTCTACGAAAATCTGTCGAACGAAAGAGAAATTAAAACGTTGAAATAATTTAAATAAAATTACGGCTTTGTCCTGCGGAATCGCAGGTTACACTTAGCGTATCAATAGCACTGGCCTACGATGATTTTGGAGCCGTTTTGTGCTACAGCAACTTTCTTCGGAACTTGTTCGATATGTCATCACTTTGTACTTCAATTTCATCAGTTTCTATACTTAGTGAATTTGATAAGAATTTTAAGTTAATTTAGGAAACCATCTATGTATAAAACCTTTAGAAATTAAATTACATTGTGCTGACCAAATTAATACAGCTAATATTGAAGTCCTTGTAGAGAACGGTGGTGGATTATGGCTGTGCATTAATTGTGGTGAATAGAAATGTCTAGTACAGCGTTATTCACTAATTTTTGCAAGAGAGCCACTTCGGCTAAACGCATTTATTGAAAGAGCCGCAGCTACTGCAAGTTAGCGTATATTTTATGAATTATATATCAATTAATTTATCTACACATTTTTCGGGAGCGTTCCACCCTCTTGAGAAAAGAAGCAGGCCAAAATCCCCCCCCCCCTTAAACCAAACTGTACGAAATGGGTACAGGCTCGAGCGGAGGTAACAGTCGTTGCATTCAAGTATTAACTAAATGAAATTTGGAAAAAAACACATGTCCTAAGGCTAGTATCAACTTGATTGGAATAAAATACTCCGTCAAATAAAGTCTTTGGAATAAATTAGCACACTTGTGGGACTGAAGAGAGACGATCCTTCCGTTTCCAAGGAGAGGCCAAAAAATACTTCTAGAGAGAGATGGTTTGCCAGTACTCTCCCAATGATACGTTTAAATTTGCATCCCAATTTTTTTTAACGGTTGCCAATTAATGGAGTGCGTACTTTTACTTACCGTACTTTTCCACTTGTGCATGATTGAAAAGTATCCTTTGTTTGGGAAACAAGGAACAATTTACAAATCCCACGATAAATTCATTACAGGGCGGTTTTACCACGCGATGATATTGATCGTTTGGATCACGCTGTTCGTCAGTTGGTGAACTGTCATACGATGACGTCACGCAACATCCCCCTGGCCTGATGTGAGTGCGGCTCCTGATTGGTGCACGGGGCAGACTTGGATTGAACAGCAGAAGCGGAAGCAAACCTGCTGGCCAAGGTGTACTACTACTGCAACCCTTACGCAAATAGTAAAAATTACTCTAAATGTTTGACCTTGAGTATTAAAATAAATCAACCGCATTGGAACATTCATTACGGTGTTATTTGGCAGAATTAATGGCTTTAAACGAAAATGTGAATGTCCTAAACGAAGTTACATTACGTGTACTGGATGCAGCTGGATTTTTGTCCTTGCTCTCGCTCTCTCTTCTCTCCGTTCATACGAGCACAGAATGAAAGCAAACACTCGTTGGCGAGGTAAAGAAGTACTTTTTTCGACCCTAACGTTCGCTGGCAACTCCACGGTTTTTTGAGAGAAAATTATTTACTATCCTAAAGATCATTTTTAGTATTTGAGTTTTGTGTAACAGGACCTAGGTACGTCACTAATAAGTAAGGTAGTCAAACGAGCATGTACAACCGTACAGTTTTTTTTTCAGCGAACCTTGCTCGTATTGAAAAGTGATCGCGTGAAATTTGTAGCAAGTCAATAACAATTATTTCATACCCAAATTTATTGACTCATTTTTTAAATTTGTTGAAAACCCATTTTTATTAATTTATTTTTGAAATTTACTAAAAGGTACGAAGCCTTTATATTGATTTGGAAACTCACGAGCACCATTTTCAAGGTTCAAGAACCTTGAACTACGCAGAGCTTTCTACGTGGCGTTTCCGTAGAATACGAGACGGGGGAATGGTCTCTCGCGCACGAACGCCAGTTCGAGGTCATGAAAGTAGGACATGCTTGATCTAGGTAAGTAAGATGAAGGTTGTACGAGAAAGAACCGTTAATTTTCAAAAAAAGTTTATAATAAAAAAATGTATTACAACACATTGGATTTTAAAAATCTATTTACATAAAAGGCCGTAATAATTGATAAACAAACCAAACGAGGTGTACATGAGAGCTTTGCGTATCTCATTGTGAGCATACTACATTGGGAGACATTACGTTCCTCTATATTATTATTCTATGTCGTTCCCCTTCAAGACGATAGCTATTGTACGTATGCGATTGTACGTATGCGAATTAGAACTCTTCAGAGAAAGATAAAAGGTTCCCAGTTAAAGGGCTGATAAGCCTTACTTTTGTTCAAATAGAATATCTAATTTTGTTTCGTTGGGAATAGTCGTTTTCGATTTACTACTGTTCTATTTCTCAGCACTTTTTTACTTCCTCCTTTCTCTTTTATCGTTAACTTGCTGTGTTTATGAGCACGGGGTCTTGTGGGGAAACAGTCCTTCTGAGAAAATTTATCATTTCCTTAAATCAGTACAAAATGGTGCTTCGTGAAGATTTAACCTAGAATAACTGGAGACGATTCAATTTAATGTGAAGTTTAACTGAATATCTAACATCTGATTTGTCCTTGAAAACAGCTGTTAGGACTTTTGTTTTAAAGTTTGGTTAAAGAAAAAGAGGATAGAGCTTTCCGGTACCTAAAATGCATAAGCTTTTCAGTTTACTTTTCTCTTGTATCACGCTCCTAATTTTTTGTCGAAGGAAGTAATTGGTTAATGGAATAACAGCTTTTATAGTTCAAGTACCTCGTTAGAGTGTATATTATCTCTCACAATCTCGCCTAACAAAACGAAGTCTTCTACCGATATCAGACGCAGGTAATATCTACGCTCTTATCTTGAGCAGTTTCTTCCTGCGAAGGGCTTGTTTCAGGCATCAGAAGACAGGCGTATGAAAGATATCTTTAAAAACCGGTTTCGAGGATTATACCTGAGCCATGAAATCTTTGAGGTAACTAGTGGACTTTGTAGGTATACTATGGTGTGTTTACTCATAGGTTTGTAACGCGTTTAAAAATACAAATAAATTAATATGTTTAACAATATTTGGACAAGGCATGGTACAGAGGAAACGTAGAAAATCTTTTCTCACGAGTTGCCTGAGTTGCCTTTGGCCAGAGTATAAACGACCTAAATGAATTTGTTACAGAGCACCAGAGAAAGAATGAGATGACTGCTTAATGCTCTGATGTTAAAAATTCGGAAGTCGCAGTGAGGAAGTCCGATAAGTTTGAGGTCGTCAAGATTCCAGAGATACTCATGCGAAAAGCACATCATCGCAACTATCATTCCCACAGCTCAATAATCAATACCTTAAGAAACAAAATCACGAGATTCCCTTAAAAATGTGAGAAAAATTTTAAAAAAGCCTAGCGAGAGCCACAAGGAGGTTTAGCATGCGGTGGGGAATAAATAATCAATCCTGTCGACCGCGCAAATAGGCGAAACGATAAGTCAAGAGAAAAGAGACCAAGAAGTACAATGCAAAACTCCGCTTGCGACATATTCTCTGGTTATTGACAGACCTTAACTTAGGATTTGCACCAAAGAATATTTTCAATAACCTTTGGTAAAACAAAAACAGCATAGGACTAATTTAGTTTCAGGGTTGGCATTTAAAATCCTTCACAATGAATTAACACTCCTAAAAGACTCAGTGGAGCAATTTAAAAAAAGGGAAAGAATACAACACGGATTATTTTCAGTTCTCACGGATTTATGACTTTGTGTTTTAATGTAATTTGATTTAAACGTACATGTTTAGTAATTCACTCTTTAGTTCAATAGACGTCTTTGGATGAGTCTTTTGACACCGTCATGTTTACGCTTTCTGGAAACCATGGAGTTGGTACGTCAAGCCAGCATAAATTTAAGAGAAAAAGTTTGTAGTTTAATCTACATCAAAATAACATTGAGAGCTGAAGAAATATTATATATTTTATTTATAAAGCATCCGTAGATGCCGTTGTTTGTTTGTTTTGTTTAGCATAAAAGTCAAGGTGAAACTCGACTTTTGAGATAAGTTCTGAGAAGTTATCTTAAAGCACTGAACATATTTTCACCATAATGGGAATTATACCACTCTAGGGAAGTAAGAAACATTTGTTTACTCGCACGCATTTGCCTACCCTCTCATCCAGAGTTTGAGTAAACACACAAAGCTCTTGTTGGCAACTGCTCAGTTTAGGCGGTGCCTATTGGGGCACTGGGCTACCCACATTCCACCGACGGTTAGGACTAGGAAGCCAGGCGAGAGCATCTTTCATTTGTACAGTCGCAAGCCGTTGATGTGGTTGGGTACGTGACAATTATTTGCGAAAAATGGATGAGTGCAAATTCAATAACTCTTGCCTTGAGTAGCTTTTACAAATTGTGCCAAAATACACCACAATTTCTTCTTAAGATCTATTAGGAAAGGGAATGGTGTGAAGAATTGAACTTGGTATTTTTAGATACATGTGCAGGTATGATCAACTCACAGCGCAAGTAGGGAATTAAAATTCAACAGATAAGCCAGAGAGTTAAAATAAAAGAAAAAATTATAGATACAGGTGCAAATGAAGCTGCTATGCGTCATACTAATCGTGAAAGTATGAATAACATATATTTTAGAGTATCTGCGCCTCTAACTGTACGGGAGGAAGGAGTAGGGTAGCTCTGAATTTAATACTCATGACCATCAGATTTCAGAAAGCAAAACAAAAGCTTACGCATCCCGTGAAGAACGCTTATCTCTCTCCTAGCCAATTTCTACAATGCTGTAGTAATATATCGACAATATTTGAATTAACGAAGAATAAAGAATTTAACTGAGCTTAGCGATCTCTTGAATGACTCCCAACCAATCCTCTCTTCTAGCGAATTTCAAATACTGTTATATTAAATAGACAATATGTGGTTCAATGAAAAGTTACCATAATGGGATTTTAGAGAACTACATTGTTCAGTGATGAACCCCGAATGGCAATAACGGTGGTTATGAATATAGGTCATTCGATAACTTCTACAGACATGGTAGAATATTTGAAAGAACAAGTCCTACCTACTTCTTACCGTGACTCTGGTCTCTCAAGGAAGATACGGGAAACTATCTACAGCCGCCCCCCTTTTCCCCCACCTCACACACACATACGCACTTTTACTCGAGCTGCCGCACGACCTTGACACTAACGTAGACGGAGAACATTTCCTACGCGCACCAAATTTAACTAGCAGCAATGCGGGTCTGCACTTTTGTCGGAGGGTAGGGTAAAAAATTCTATCGGGCATTTGTTCAACCTTGTTTTTGGGTACCTTATTTCTAGGTGCAGTTACTTCCATTGCGAGGGGCAATGAAGTTGATAACCGCTTTTAAATTCAGTAGATAATTTGCAATTACACCAGATTTTGTTGCAGCCGCAATTTCGGATATTTGAAATTTACGAGTGCATGAGGTTGCCAAGAGATGATCATGTAAAAACAGCAGGAGGAGGGCACTTCTCTAAAAGAAATAAATGAATGAGGTCTTTCGAGTGTCAGAGGGAGACAGAGAGAAAAGACCTCGGTGTAGCACAACTAATTCACCTTGACTTCTGCGCAAAGTCTTTGACGCTCATTTAATGTGATAACGATTACTGAGGCGTTTGTACACATGTGTGCGCAGTTGTTCGCCGCACATGTGCTGCGCCTGCGCGGCATAAATGAACGGCTGTACAGCAGTCAGTGCTGCCAGCGAGATATTTTCCTTTCCCCCAGACGCGACCGAAAAATTCCCCCAGAATCCACTAAAATCCCCCAGAATATAAAACAAGAAAATTTATTTATATATATATACTTACAATGGTTATTAACTCTCCACTCACTCCTCTTCTCCGGCCTCCAAAGTCACCGTCTCATTGGCGGCGTCTTCCAATCATTTTGCATACTTAGAATAAGTTGTTCCATTTTCGATTTCACGAATCAACGCCTTGCTTGGCTCCCATTTGGTGCAGTCACAATTATTCTTCCTGATTGATTGTTTTGCCAAAATTCTGTCAGCCGTCGTTTTAGCCTTGAGTGAATTCGTCTTCTTGGTTTTGATGTTGTTGACTTGGGAGAATACGCGTTCAACGCAAGCTGAAGAATGCGGTAAACATGTTAAATTTAGCATAAACTGTGAGAGTAGTGCAAATTTGGAGTGTCCAAGACTATCTTTAATTGAACTTAAATCATACCAGTAGCGTGGTATGTTATCATTTGACACTTGAAGTGGGAGCTCTTTAGCTGTGAGCCGATAGCTTCTCCACTGATCGTCAAGTTCATTCACTTCTTCTGGCTGTACTAAATTAGGAAACTTGCTAATGAGATGGGTTAAGAAGGCTGGCGATACACTTCTGTTTGAAGCAACAGCTGGATCCAGAACGTTTAACTTGGCAATTAAACTTTCTTCACTCAGTGAAAATCTTTTCTTTATTTGAATGCATAGTTCGACAAGAAATTTCAAACAATCATTTTTGAATCTCTGCAAAACTTCGGTGGGCAATGGTTTATTTATCAAATGCATCATTGCTAGTCCTCCTAAGTAAACGTCATCCATTTTTTGTGGTTGCATGCATTGATTGGGTCGATATCTGAAAGTTTCGCACACTGCATTATTTTCTCGGTGACAAAACAACTTAGGATGTTTCTATATTCTGTGGTTACCATCATATGTAAGCGGTGCAACCGAAAGTTTTCCGACTGGAATTCGACGTTGAGCGAATTCACTTTTCGCAAGATGTACTGCAAAAATAAAAGTAAAGGTTTCTATCCTGAATTGTTCAATACCTCGTAAATTCGTCGAGCTCCATCAACTTTGTCAACGGTTGTTTCACTCTCAAAATACAATAGTAGCGCGTCGTAGTTGTCAATAATAGCACTTATCACATTTTCTCGCGACAGCCATCTTGTTTGCGCTAATTTGGGAATTTGGTGTTTAGGCGCAGACACTGCTTCTTGAATCAGTTGAAAATCGTTCTTCCGTTTGCTTCTGCGACTGAAGTAAGAGGTCAAATCCTTCAGAAATGCTTCAAAATAGGATGGCAATACGGTTACAGCATGACTGGCGCACAGAGCGAAGGAATGACACACGCATCCTAAAACAAATACCGAAGGTATGTCATCTTTCAATAATTTTTGGAAGCCATTCTTTACTCCCATCAGTGATGAGTAGTTATCGGCACCTAAGCCAATTATGTTTAGCATAGGTATTCCTCTGTTGTTAAATAGGGCTTTAGGTGAAGCATAAAGACCTCGAGCGCTCCCGTCTTCAACGAACACTGTATCTAAGAGTCTGTCAACGACGTTTAACGTGTTTTCGTCAAAATACCGAACAACGACAGCTAGCACCTGTGTTACGGATATGTCGGTACTCTCATCTATTATTATAGAGAAATATTGCGCTTTACATATATCATCTTGGGATTGCCTTTCATGTGAAGCTGAACCGTCCTGTATTATGTACGTCAACTTTGTCCTTTTCATAGACAATTGTTGAACTATCTTGCTGTCGGGGAATGCTCTTTTACTCATAGACAGGAAATGATCCACATTTGAGAATGGTATGTCATGCTCAGTAAAATATGCAGCAATATAAAGTTCACTTTTTGCAATCTTTTCGCTTTCTTTTGGTTGTTGTTTCATCAAAAACTGCGAAATATCACAACTTTTTTTTGCGCATTCGTAATTTTTCCTGTGTTTCAAGGTATCACCATGTTTTTTTAACATTAATTTATTATAATTTTCAAGAGTAGTGTTGCAACAATTACACTAAGCAGAGTTAGGATCATTCGCATCACGTCTCAGCCATGTTTTCAATTCAGGAACATTGAGCCACTCTTCTTTAAATGATTGCTTGTACCACTTGGCTTTTTTTGGAAGAGATTCCGCACCCTCACTCATCATGGGTGTTCAAATAAAAGCCCGTTATCACAAAAAACGACAGAAGACCGCGTCGTATACGAACACAACTCAATGAACGGCCGCGCGCTCAACTATCGCTCGACTGAAGTTTGTTAGTTGCTCGAACGACGAAATCTCAACTCAACTCAAATCGAACGACGACGAAACCCGTTTTTAACGCGTTCGAAATCACGCTGTAATTATTTCTCCCCAGTGTATAGGGATGTACACTGTGTGTATTTTCTATTTTTATACGTATGTGTCTTAGCCTCCATGGAACTGCAATATTTAATAAAACATTTTAGCAGAATTTCAGTAATTTTAGCATAATGGTGATTGGGTATCGAAATTCCCCCAGAATATTGCAATTTTTTCAGAGAATCCCCCATTCCCCCAGACTACCGTACATTCCCCCAGATCTGGGGGAAATCCCCCAGGTCTGGCAGCACTGACAGCAGTACGGGCGGTACAGTAGAACCGGTGTCTGTTTACACGAACACAGAATATTCTTAAATATGATACACCACACTATCATGTTGTTAAACAAGAATTAGAAAAATTCTTCTACTACTCAAACCCTAGTCCTGGAAGATTTCAACTGCTATTAGTTTCTGAAGACAGACAAAATCAATGTAAGAAAGATTCTTCAGGATCTCTGTTTCGAATTTCAGAATTTCCTTGAAGCAGGGACGGCAATACAACTGACAAACCGTGAGCATCAGTTGTTGGCTACCATCCGTGTGCGTCGTGTGGAGCAGCTGCACTGCAGCTGTCGACACATGCGTTTGCGCCAATCTTTACTGTACGCTGTAGTGCTGAGAGAAACCTCCTATTGTTAATCTCTTGTGAACCTATTGATTGTGTTACAGAGCTTGCTTTGCGTCGGTGCATGTCGTACTGCCTGTGTGTAATTCGAGGCGCTAACCGAAATGCGAGCTTTTTCCTGTGCCAATATTAGTTTGCATTCACTCTTCGCTCTCTTTTTTATTATAATTTATGTTTTGTAGTAGTGCTGAATGTTGATTTTACTCTCAAACGCGTATCTATTTTGAGCTAGTCCTAAAACAATGTTTGACCGAATCTGAATTGGTATTTTTAAATTCTTTACAAGCTTCTCTTTCAATGCCGAGTTCAGTGTAATGTTTTCCTCGTAATTATTTTCACTGATGCCGTAGTATCCGAATTCCATTGGTATTACGAAAAAATTAGAGAAACGAACCAGTCACTTTTTCCCTGTAAGTTGCTTGCTATAAGCTTTCCCTCAACAACATTTCACAAGTCAAAATTTTATTTCAACGTGACTTCGAATGTTGGTGCTGTTAGAAGGAGGGCAGCGGAGGATTCCTAGTCTCTTCTCAAGGGGAATTATGTGTGCTGAGAGCCTTACGATCATATCCTTTCCTCAATACTAGTCCCCTCATTTGTAGCAGTGTGTATTGTAGGCGGCAGAGCGTAGAGTAGTTAGTTGTGCGCTATCCTTCTTCGTGTGTAGAAGTCACTAGCATTCAGAGGTCTATTTGCGTGTTCGTATTTATAACACATTTTTGCATAATTTATATTTTTCTTTTCCAGTTCTATCCAGGCGCTGAGCAAATCTAAGAACAATGAATGTGTGTGGCATAATGTCATTAAGCCTGTTCGGCTTACTGATTTTGGTGTTAGGAGTCGTGTTTCCCCAAGTGTTTCCCGGTATTATGAACTCTCAATTGGAAAAGAAGCTTGTGCTGAGTGAAGACAGTGAAACCATCGGGAATTTCATCTCTCCGCCCGTGCCGATTTTCATGCAGTTTTATTTCTTCAACGTGACCAACGCTGAAGAAATTCTCGAGGGAGGCAAAGCCAAGCTTGACCAAATCGGCCCTTTCACATACGAGGAGAAAAGGATGAAATATGACCTGCTATGGGAAATGGAAGACAAAACTGTGACGTACAAACAAAACAAGACTTTCTTCTTCCGTCCCGATTGGTCGAACGGGCTCACCGAGGACACGATGCTAACTGTTATTAATCCCGTGCTCATTTCTTTGGGTTCTAAAGTCAGCAAAGCTCCTATGTTTTCCTATTTCATTCTTAGTCTGCTCACGTTACGTCATGATATTAGTCCATTCATCACACACAGAGCGGGAGACCTCCTCTACAACGGCTATCCGGAACCTCTTCTTGAACAACTCGCGCCGCTCACAGGAAACCCTGTTCATGCCACAGGTAAATTTGGCTTCTTCTATCCAAAGAACCACAGCAGCGATGGTGTTTACAAAATCCATACTGGCGCTGAAGGTCTTGACACGCTTCAAGTCATCGATGAATTTGAAGAAGAACCAACTCTCCCTTTCTGGAATACGGACGAGTGCAATATGATCAACGGAACAGAGGGTTCACAGTTCCCGCAGCCCATCACAGAGGACATGAAGCTGATGATGTATTCTTCAGATTTGTGCCGCTCCCTGTACCTGGAATTTGAGCAGAAAATTTATCATGGGAACCTAGAGCTCTACCGGTATACCCTGCCGTACGAAGGACTCGCTAAAAGCCCCGAAAACGACTGCTACTGCACGGACGATTTCACATGTCGAGACTCGATGGTGAACCTGTCTCCTTGCAAAGGTGGATCCCCCGTGATTGCTTCGACTCCTCATTTCTACATGGGGGATGAAGAAACCATCAACGGCGTGGAAGGCCTGAACCCTGTGAAAGAAGAGCACCAGACTTACCTCGACATCGAGCCGAACACGGGAGTTACGTTCAGGGCCCACAAGCGGATACAGATCAGCATGCCACTATTGAGATATGACGCCGTCCCGTCTTTGGCCGATGTGCAAGAGGTGATCTTGCCCATTTTGTGGCTGAATGAGAGTGCTGTTGTACCTGAAGAAAGAGCTAACGCCCTCCATTCGAAGTTGACGGTTCCTCTGATCATCGTGCAGTATGTGTGCATCGGTATGGTGGTGACAGGAGCAGTCATCCTCATCTTAGCTTTGGCCTTCATCGTGCGTATGTGCAAAGCACCCAAGAATGAGAAGGAAAAGACCAACAAGAAGCTCAAGAAAGAAGCCGTCAACGACTACGACAGAACTGAGGTCTACAGTCACTTGTTTACGAAAACCTGAGAAGCTCTGAACATTGGCCAAGTTTCTGACGTGTTTTGTACCATTGCTTTTTGTTCATGTCCATGCAATTGAAGTTAATTAACTGAAAATTTGGAAGATTTTTAAATTTTTCGTAGGATTTTTGATCCGCGAATTTAAATTATTAATTAAAACAAAATCTTGAATTAAAAGTGAGATTTTCTGTGCTTTATTGCGAAATGTTCTTGATCTTCCATGTACTTGTGAGCGATTATTGCATCAATATATCGTCGTTCCAAGGTACTTTATTGTAGAATGTATATATTGACTAAAAATGTTTGAATTAAGTGTTAAATATTGTATTTAGTTGTGTGTGTTCTGTACTAGTTGTAATGCTTTTATGCTCCTATTATTCAAGCAGGCTTTCAATCTCAGTGCTTCCGCCCGACGGAATTTTTCACATCGAAGCTACTGCCGACATCTCAATGCACCATTTACTGTCTAATCTGGACGGATATTTCTATTGTGTATCATCAGTTGATTCGTTTAAAAATAATATGGCCTATCATATCCATGAATACATTCAGATATCCAATACTCATATACATACAATAAACAATCGTGTATTTACCTACATATGTGTGTATATACTATATATATATATATATATATGCACATATATACATCTATATAAATGTGTATGCGTGTACAATATATGTATATACTTATTCATGGATATACAATCAAATGCATAGGATTCAGCGCCACAGAGAACCATGTTAACCTCGCTCAGCCTGTAAAAAAAAGTTGCGAAGTCAAAACGGTCTTCTTTTTACAATACTGCCCATTTACTACAGACACCTCCACGCTAATATTTTTTTTAGGTGCTGGGAACTGCACGTGACGTGTTTTCCGGTGCTCTGAAGGAGACTTGAGTGTCTGAACATTTTTTGCCTTTGCTTTGAGAAATGGAGTTTGCAGTCGACCTCGTGAGATGACCATATCGTTAACGTGTCTCATTCCTGGACAATAGTTCTTAGGTTGGTTTGTGTGCCACGACGAGTTTTAGTTAAGTAGGGCTATGAATTCTATTTCTAAAAATTTGCTCGAATATTGTGTGTGGACTCATGAATTTATGTAAGAAGTGTATTGCTGATTTTGAGTAACCGATAACTCGATACTGGTATTTATTTGCGGTAAAAAAATGAGTTAAATTTTTACTAGGGTTGTTGTTTCTAAACGGTGATGGGTTGAATCCAAGCTATGTATTAGTAGAGAGATTGGATGATGCTCTGTTCCGAGCACAGTAACGGTGATGACCACATTGAAAGCGGAACTGATCTTCATCAACTTCCGTGTTCCGCGTAAGTGGGATGTTCTCGCTCATTGACTCCGCAGATGAGCATTGGATGCCTTTTTTGTCGAAAATCCTATGAATTAGGGCTTTTTTCAGACGAAATTTAGCCGTGAAGAATACCCATCATCTTGCTACTCCGAGGGGCTGTAACATGCAGGATGGTTTTTACGTTTAAATTTTATATGATACGCTCAAACTTGGGAGAAATTTTGCCAAAAAATGCCGATCCTGATAACCCTGGACGAGTAGCTGTCTCGCGTAGATAACTTTTTATGCGGTCTGCATCTTACGGAACTCGTGAGCAGAATGCACTATCGGAGTTGTGTAATAGGAAGACGCTAGTATTGTGTGCAAGTGCGGCCGTTAATTTGGACCAAAAAATTAGTGTTAGGGAGTATAGCTCGGAAGTCTTCTATGTTCAGCGTATGGTAAACTCGAAGCAGTTTACGAGCACGAGTTTCTCAACTTCCATGTGTATTTAATGCACGCTTTATTTGAGCTGTAATTTTTTACAAGATAGAAGTGCGCGGAAAAAAAACTGCGACAACGAGTTTTAAATCGACTATACCTCTCAAAAAAATGATAGCAAATGCTCTTTCGGGCACTTCTCTCAATGGGGTTCTTGCATGCACTTCCACTTTCTGGATTCACTGCCATGCATGCAACTGTCGGTTACACAAATGCTTAGTGCCATATATCGTTGGTCATTTCAATGTATACGTTGGGAGGTTTCTTGGAGGAAGATTTTTGCACAACGAAAACATTTTCAGCATAAGATATCGCCATGTTCCTATGTGTAGTTCATTTTGAAATACATGTTATATATTTTATTTGCGCCTAATTTTTTGTAATAAACAGTGAACCTTCCTCGCTTTGAACATCTTTGTTGTGGTAAAGGGTGGCTAAAACTAATTTATAATCAATCATTGAACGCTGAAAATACCAACACCCTCGCAATTGTGCTAGTCTGCCACATGTCAGCTTTTTTTAGCAGTGATTAAATGGTTTTCTTTCGGCTATGTTGACATTTTCAGATGTTATGCCACGAAATAAGCGAAGGGATAAATTTCTTCATGGAACTAAAAATATTTCTTGTAACAAATTGTTCCCGCATACTATGTTGTAAATGAAGAAGTAAACTCAAGCTGGAAATTCCGCGTGTTTTTTAGTCTTCTAGAATTTTTTAATAAATGAAATATGATCGTGTCAATGCGTTGGCTGTTCACTCTTTGTGGTGGAATTAGTCAAGTCCGACATTCTTTACGGAAACTATTTTCATTTATTTTTCATTCTTAAAAAAAGTATGTCCATCTGATCACAGTGTACAAGTGATACTTGCTCCTATCTCTTGTAACTAAATTTGTAAGGTGAACTTGAATCGCCTGTTTTTATTTTTATGCGCCAATGTTGTACTGAACGATCAAAAGCTTGTTAAATTCTTCGTAGCATTTTTTTTTCAGGTTGATTTTGCGGTAAAAGTAAACTTGTGTATCTTCATTTTTCATTCATTTTTATACGGCGTAACCCCTCAGGGGGATACAACTATTGTATCTATGGGAATTAGCGCTCCCAGGGGAAAAATGTGAGGGCCCGAGCTGAGAGTTAGGTAGGCCTTCTTTTTGTTGAAATAGAATGTTTTTTTGTTATGTTAAGGACCACCTTTTTTCGGTTCACTACTGTCCTGTTTTTCAGCACCTCTGACTTTCTTCTTCAACTTTTATCTTATTTCATGAACTTCTTTCCCATCTAACTGTTTCTATGCCCTTTCTGCATAGATTCCTCATTTTCTTATCTCCATACTAAATGGTGCCTTCCTCCTTCCTCTCTTCGATACACTCTATTTTTGCAGCGGTTAGGGAGGCTTAAACTAACTTATAATCTAATCTTTTATACGGCGTACCTCGACATTTTGACTGCGGCAGAAAAAACTGAAGTTTATCATTCAACTCAAATTTAATTCAAAGTCAATTGCTGTACGCAATGTTGAAAATAACAAACATGAACCTGATCGCGCCTTCATTTAGCTTTGATTGGGTATTTATGAAAATTGAGTTTGTGACTGCAGGTCGGTCCGCAGCATTATGAAAATCCCCTCCGTGTACCACCGGTGGCGCACGTCGCAGTCAAAGTGTTTAAAAGCTTTTCATAATTGAGTCGGCAGACTCCATGCTCCATTGACAATATTTTAGCAGCTTCGCCTATTGAAACCTCTACAGCGACTACGGTGGGTAACTGTGTCTAGTCTAGTACGCGACCTCGTTATTCATATTTTAATTTTGATGTAAGATATGCATTAATTATGCTTGAAAATAACTCGCATTCATAGCTTTTCGTTCGTCATCACTCGTAATGTTCTTCTACGACAATAAACACAGGTTTTGTATTGTCACGGTCTTTCAATGTCAGTTTGAACGATTGCGGTTATGCGAGGTTCTGTTGTATATAATGTGTTCTAGTGTAGAAATAGCATCCATTCTATTGGTAGTTGGAATCGAAGTTGAATGAAATCTTATGCGTCTGTTTTGAATTGCGTATTGTTGCTAGAGTCATTAAACATCATCAGGGAATTACTGAAAGAATCTCCTTTGCATTCACTCGTGAGACATTTTTGGGTCGAGGCCTACAAATACAGTCCTGCATTTCAAAACCTTCATTTTCATGATTCAAAACTCAAGATCGAATCCTCGATCGAATAGTGACTATATGGTTTCCAATGAATATAAAGTTTTTTTTTTCGGCATAACAATTGCGTTAGTGGATATTTCGTGTTCAGGCTTTAATGGAAGATGAAGCAGTTATCTTCTGTGCAAAGTCTCGGAGATCTTCGTTAATTTAAAGTAATGACTGCGCGAAAAATCTCAGCGAGATCATGACGACAGCTTTGTTCTGATGGGAACGAAGTTGACCAAATGATGGCCTTCGTCATTAGCAGGGTGTAGTTATGCGGGTGTACTGACGTGTTCATTCTGGTCACATTCACGACCATGAAAGACCGTGTGGTTTGTCATTGAGCGTCGGACCTACTTTTGTCTGCCGCTAATGACAATTGCTGAGAATTTCGTGCTTGGCGAAGGACGCTACAGGGGGGTTGGAGTGTGAAACTAATTGGTGGAAAAAGTTGAAAATAGCGAATATCCCAATCTCTATTCAAACACTCAAGTACTGTATGAGTATTCACTATTGAATCGCCTTCGTGGCGCCCAAGATGTTCAAATAATAATACGAAGAGCTGGAAGGTGTCTCTTGTAAGCATCTCTCAACGTTTCACCGGAACAAACCAAGTCCAGTGCCTTCTCATTTACTACGAAACTATCGCTTTCCATTCATTAGAGCTTGTATAGTTCTAGCAATGCTTAAAAGGTTCATTGTTCAATGTCTTTGGACAAGACAATCGCCAATTGTACTCATATCATTGTATCGTATCGATGTTGCCTGCATAACTTGTTGTTCATGCATCCATTATGTCGCTGCTAACACCATGCAGAGAGGGAAAAAAGCTCTCGCGTTATTGTTCGCCACCTGGTAGGAAAGACTGTGTAGCACTTGTAAACAGAAGTAGTAGTGATCATGAAATGGGCATTACTGTAAATAAACTAAGAGTAATATATGATCAAACATTTTTGTGCGTTAGGTGTGATTTAGCTTTATTTTTTTCTTGATGCGCTGTATGTGCCCTTGGAATAAAAGTGTTAACCCATAATTCTCATCATTCTTTGTTTATGGTAGTTCAGTGTTGTGCATGCTACAAAATTAACAATCAAATTCAATAGTGCGCAGATAAAAATTCCTCTGCCGCTTTTCGGCAGAGAAAAAATCCCTGCACGGGAGCAAAAAGTAGTCCTCTTTAGAAGTGCTTCTCCTGTTGGAGCCGCTTCCATTTGAAGAACCAGAAAATTAATGCACGCGTGGACTAAATGCCTGGAGGGATGGGCAGTAGTGTAAATTTCAAGACTCGCGCGCGTTACAGCAAGAGAAGACGACTTTCATCGGCTTCTTGTGCTGTCATCGCGGTTTCAATACATGTACTCATTCATGTTTCCCATAGGCCGAGTTCTTTTTCGAATATTCTATCTGTAATCCTTAATAAAAAAGATCTCGCTTCAAGAATATTGTTCTGAAATCATGTCCCAAAACTTCTCTCTTTCGGAGCGCTGTCTGAAATTTTATTAAAAACAATTCTCTGCTTATTATTCTTGTCTAAAACTCTGCCCACACACTTCCCTCCTCTCGAGGCGTTCTGTCAAAGTCCATGGAAATTTCGCTCTCTGGAGTGTTCGCACAAAAAACCTGGTAAGGCCGAGGCGTCGGTAGGTTGCTGTTAAGAGTCCTTGAAAACCGGACCCCTGTACCGGTTTTCAGGATGTGCTTGAAATGGTTCCATTTGACTTCTTTCACCATACCAAATTCAAGAAGTCCGAGATTTTAGCTTTGTGCAGATTTTTCCTGTAGAGGATTGTATCTGACAAAACTTTCCATGAGCATTGTGTATGAAGTGAACGGTGTCAGTAAATACTATTCTCGTTTTTTAAATGTTCTGTCTTAGTGGTTGTTTTTTTTTTACTTCATTTGATATTCACTGATGACCGCCCATCTGGTCTTCACGAAGTTTATAAATTCATTCGTGTTTTTTTTGGTCGAACTTTTTTATTTATGGTTACTTTTCCACTCAGCATCTCATATTTGTTCGGTTAGTGCTGTTGCAATAGCTACTTAGTATAATTATAAAAACGAGCAATACAGCATCTGAATTTTGACGGAGACTCGATTTTCAAATAAGAATATATAAACCAAATTTCTCAGCATGAACTGATACGCGGATCCTCGGGATTCTAAAAGTCTGTTGGACACTCCAATTTAGCAGTAATCCGTTCTGTAGTTGCAAGTGTGACATTTCTTTAAAACAAAGTAATGACTAGCTAAGTCATCGCCTGGTGTGATCCAAGCTATCACATCCACCCACGTTGTAGTCGGCAATTTAGGTAAACTGCATAAAATTTCGATGTGCTGTGCTTTCTCTTCAAGAAAACCAGTGCTCCATACACCCAACTTTTCACAAGTGTTTTTGACTCGTCTGCTTCATTTATAAAAAATCAGACTTTCTGTGATGTGCACTGACAGCACCAAGTCAGTTTTATGGAATACCGAAACGCGACGCTGAATGATCTGAACAGCGTGGTGCTACGGACTGTATTCAATGCGTTAAACAATCAAAATCTTGTTTGTCTTATATCCTAGTGTTAAATAAAAAAGGTACCGCCCATGCTTGTTGTACTAATCGCCTGGGAATGGTTTAACTGAAAGCATTGAGTTAGAAGAAAGAAAGAAACCAATGGTCTTCTCATTCGACACAGTTACCTACAGATCATCTCCGTGCGTCTAGATGTGAACGAAGTTCATTTCATACGTTTTATCGCTGCGCATGACGCAGGAAACTAGGTCGCATCCCAGCTTGTAATTTAAACATCACTTGTGGCACAGTTTTGTTCCTGGTACAGCTGGTGCACGCCTGGTGCAGCTGGTGCACGCCTGGTGCAGCTGGTGCACGCCTGGTGCAGCTGGTGCACGCCTGGTGCAGCTGGTGCACGCCTGGTGCAGCTGGTGCACGCCTGGTGCAGCTGGTGCACGCCTGGTGCAGCTGGTGCACGCCTGGTGCAGCTGGTGCACGCCTGGTGCAGCTGGTGCACGCCTGGTGCAGCTGGTGCACGCCTGAAGAACACCTGGTGCAGCTGGCATGAACACCACAGGTGTGCACAGCGCTACCTGCCATGCGGGCAACACCTGCCTACGTTTGCAGAGAGGCTCTTGCGAAACATGCCAGTTATGCTTTACTAGATCCTGTTTATTATTTCCTCAATAATATCTCTCTATTGGCGTAAGTTGATTCTTGTATTAGGAAAGCTTCATTAATGGTAGCTGACCTTTTGTAGAATTTTGAATTTAGGTGACTCAGTATTAAATATAATCGAATTGTTTCGTTCATGAAATCTAAAAGCTCAGTTAATTTGATCGACGTTGATGCATCGAATAATTTTTTTTAATGCTTGCTCTCGCTCCCAATTGTCAAGTTGTTTGATAGCGGCAAACTGAATCTATTTTCTCTGGGCATTTTCTCTAGTATATTGGTCAGTATTTCGATTCAGGTGTCATACACACGTGTTACTCGCCTCTAATTCAGTAAATCTTGTTCTGAGAATCGGTTGAGTCGTTCGTTTTGTGTGCATAGCGAGGGTGTCGAGGCCTTAACCTGATATCCGTCAACTCTGTCTACATTTTATTGATTCGCTAGCAATATGTTAAGGTAGAGTTCATTGCTACACTTTGTTCGTTTCCGTGGTTTTTGGCGGTATTTTCTTTCAAGGCGTGATGTGGTTGCTAGACCTACAGACTTACGATCAGGTGGTCTGCGAAATGCATAATAGATTTCAATGACCATTGTAGAAGCGTAATTAAAATCATCAGCGTCGCTATATTTCTTTGTAAAATATGCTGAGTCACACTACTACGAAGCTTACAATTAAATATTGTAGTCAATAATACCTTCTCTGATGCGAAATTTTTTGTAGCATAATATTTTTGCATCTAAAGTTTTAGTGCGTGATACTTTAGTCCTTTTCTTATTGTGTTACAGTATATTGAATTTATCTATTGGCGCAAATTTAATCCATTTCTTCTTTTTATTTCATCTCTATTGAACTCGTGTTGAAAAATTCGGTATCACCGTTTCAGGTCGTCAGAGTGGTCGTTTTCCTGACTAAAATTTTCCGCTGTTGTTTTAGATTAGAATTTGGTAACCAAGTCCATTTGGCAACCTGCATAGTTACCGACTGCTGAGTGACTTGCAGAGCGACATTTTGCTTGGAAAATAATCAAATGGATATATTTAGGATGGAATGAAATGCTAATTTGGTAGCACCGTAGGTGAAGCTGAATTTGTGCCGAACTTTGTATTGCTTTTTTCTCCATCTTGTAATATTGTCTTTTTCATTGTCTTGTAAAATTTACGTTCCGTGAATTTTATGACTTACGAAGAATTCTTTTGACTGTTCGTAGTTTTCGTTAAAGCAAGTATATTTTGGTGCTTTTTCTGGTGCAACTGATTTAACAAGCGACGGTGCTAAAGCGTGACGTATCCGAAACAATATTTAGATGCGTAGAGAAAGTTTGCTTTGCGTTGCGCGGTAGCTCCTGCTCAGTCAGTCATTTGCGAGCCATATGTCGTTTTCAATCCTTAAACTTAGTGTAATTGTCCGGAAGTTTTCTAAAATATGTTTAATAAATAATGTTTAAGCTGATCGCTATTGAACACAAAGTGCCCCAACTTTTTAGATTGTTGTTAATTTATTGTTATTTTTCCCCTCAGGGGGATACAACTATTGTATCTATGGAAATTAGCGCTCCCAGGGGTAAAATATGCGAGGGCTTGAGCTGAGAGTTAGGTAGGCCTTCTTTTTGTTGAAATAAAATGTTTTTTGTTATGTTAAGGACCAACTTTTTTCGGTTCACTACTGTCCTGTTTTTCAGCACCTCTGACTTTCTTCTTCAACTTTTATCTTATTTCATGAACTTCTTTCCCATCTTACTGTTTCTATGACCTTTCTGCATAGATTCCTCATTTTCTTATCTCCATACTAAATGGTGCCTTCCTCCTTCCTCTCTTCGATACGCTCTATTTTTGCAGCGGTTAGGGAGGCTTAAACTAACTTATAATCTTAATCTTAATATTAGTGTTATTTTTCATTCCACCCAAAGAAAATTTGTAAATTATCCATTTTCTTGTCTATAATTTATGTAATGGAAGTAAAAATGAACAAGTATTGAGATTATTAATTTATCCTTATCACGTGCTCAGAAACTCGAGTGTTACGATGATGAGTTTTCGAAGATAATCTGAGATCGTCATCGAAAATGCGTAAGATCGTCGTACCGTAGAGCTAGCGGCGTAAGTTCTTTTAAGTCGACCTGGGTACGCCACGTGAGAAAATCAAAAATTTTCAGCTTCAGTTTTCAAAAATATTTATGAAAATTGAGAAATTGTTTTTCACAATGTCTTGATTGGCCCATATAGCGTAAAACGGAGTCCGCTTAGAAAATAGGTATCTGTGCGCTACGACGGCTTATGTTTTGATAATCCAGCATCTAGGCTTACAAACAAGTCTTGGATATGTTCTTAATGACACCTGAAACGAAAGAACCTAGCAACTTCTATGTTAAGATGTTTTATCTTCATAGCTAAAATGTTGATTTCGTTGGGTTAAACTGAAGTTGAATATTCAACTCAAATTGAAAGTCGTAAATTGTTGAAAATTTCATCAATACCAAACATAAACTGGGTCCATTAATTGTCATTAATCTTGAAAGATTGTTAAAACTTTTTCAAATGACCCTACAATGGGTTGTTTCGCATCAGGAAGAACTTAAGCACTACCATCGATGGGCCGTATCGCATGCAACGTGTTAAATGAAAGTGGAAGTATAATTTTAGAGGAATGACCTCTGAAGTTTCAGATTTTTACGACTCTTATATTCCAACCGCACTTGTGAGCGACGTACAGTTCTTCCTTGAGTTATGCAGCATCTTATTTTAACCTTGAATTACCCATAAATTAATTCGTGCACTTGAAAGCTTGAATCAAGCGTCGTATTAGTTGCACGAATCAAGTGTCGTATTTTGACTGTTGTATCATGAATACGGAGGGACCAAATGAAAGATATTAATCTCAGGATTCTACTGCCGTTTTGGTATCAAAAACCGTTGATTGTTATATCAAAATTTATGAATGATTTCGGGTCCCGTATTTAAAAAAACACTCGGTATAAGTGAGCCTAATTTTATTCGAAGAAGTGGAGGTACCCACGAGTACTTGAGGTGCGTCATTCAAGGGTCGATTGATGTATCTCTTGGATTGGAGACGAGCAGTGAAAGCGATTTAATGCCTCTAAGAATACCTCTCTGTGTTGGTAAGTGCCGGTACAGAGTTGAATTATTAAGCAATAAATAAATACAAAAAAAATGTTTTCGAATTTATGCCTCTGAGAATATATACATTGTGCGCAGAGCGGGTGCAGAGTTGAGTAATTAAGCAATAAATTAAGACCAATTATAAACGTTCGTTTAAATCCCGTCGTCAGCCTTGAACGGAATTTAGGAGATGATGATCCCCATAGCTTTCAAGTTCACACTGTAACCTTGTAGAGACATGGCGCCTTGGGAGATGTTATATCCTGTTTGTGGCTGTGTGAGGCGGACTGCAACCTGTGTAAAATACCCGCTCAACTTGTTACTCGTTCTTATACCTGCTTGCTTGCATCTTGAGTTGCTAGGTGGTGATCCAATTTTAGTTTGAAAAAACTCAAACTTAACCTGAAAAGTGAATAAAAAAATCAAATAGGACCACCAAACAATTTAAATAAATTATTTACCGCTAGCGATACATCCGTAGATTGTTTCTGGAGTCTATTACAATAGACACATTCGAAGAACTTACACTGTATCCCATATACGATGGCGTGCATTGTTCGAAATTCAGACCTCAAAATATAATCTGACACTCCTGATATAAATGTTTACAATACACTCAAGGATTGGCAAGCCGCTACTCGTGACGTAATAAGGTTATCGAGTTATTAAGTTCAGAACCAGATATTCTCGATACGGACACACCATGTCAGCGGCACGGTAGAGGCAACAAGGTAGGGGCATTTCTATGGGGGAAATACGCTTCTTCTTATTCGGCTACCCAATAGAAAGGCTTTACTTCAAAGAAACTTTATGACGTCACCAGAACGCAGTAACGTTAGGCCAATAGTGGAGACGGATTTAGGGGTAGCAGTGCTACTAGATGCAATATGAGCGCTGCCATTGGTTCGTTACCGTCACGTCAGCAAACCCACACAGTCGACGAAAAAAAAGACTTGTGTGACCCTACCTTGTTTCTTCTACCGTGGTCAGTGGTCTGTCCGAATTTAATCGCGTCTGCCCTTGTGTCTATCCTTGTTTTTTCTCGGTACAATTCTCCTTCATTGATGCCCTTTTCAGATGCATCTCAATATTACATTGCTACCTCTGAAGGTTGAGCGAGCGGATCGAAAAGGTTATTTCAAAGATTAACGCATTCAAAGACTGATGTGGTATAACACAAACATCTCACTTGGGTGTAGCTAATTCCCGGTGTGGAAGTTAGAGTAAATCTTTCATTACACTGCTCTGAGTTCATTCAAGTATCAGATCAGAGGATGAAAGCTTTCACGTTTTATTTACGTTCTCTTAACCCCATTTTATCACAGGTGCGATAACAGCCACAGATATGAGTTTATATACAGGGTGTTTCAAAAATACACGGCATAATTTCAGGTATGTATTTCCCACATGTAGACAATCAAAATAGTTCATTACAACATATGTCCGGAAATGCTTCATTTCCGAGTTATGGCCTTCACAACATTGAAATTCACCGGAACGTTTTTCTTTCCGCAGGTCGTTGCCATTACAGAAGATGTTCAAAATGACCACCTCCTGCTTGAATACAGACCTCACATCGATGTCTCATTGACCTGCGAACACGATCCCACACTCCAGGAATGTTGCGTATGTCCTCAGAGCGTGCCACAATTCGATTCCGAAGGGATTCCAAATCAGGCACCGGAGACGAATAAACCAATGATTTTAAATGACCCCACAAGTAGAAATCGAGAGGGTTCAGATCAGGTGAGCGTGGAGGCCAAGCAATTGGGCCACCTCTACCTATCCATCGATCAGGAAATCTTCGATCCAAGTACCGGCGAGCCGTACGACTGAAGTGTGCAGGAGCGCCGTCATGCAAGAAGTGAGCGTGCTGACGATCGATCAGTGGAGTGTCGTCATAAACATCAGGTATGATGTTTTCCAGGAAGTTTGTCTACGCCTGCCCCGTAAGTCTGTTTACAAGTACATGGGGTCCAACTAACCGATCACCAATGATACCGGCCCACATGTTGAGGGAGAACCGCACCTGGTGATGAGATACAACAGTTCCATTTGGGTTTTCATACGCCCATACATGCTGATTGTGGAGATTTGTTATGCCATCTCGTGTGAACTGTGCTTCATCTGTAAATAATACTTAGGCAGGAAAGTTCGGATTTGCAGCACATTGCTGCAAGAACCACTGACAGTACCTAACTCGTGCAGGGTAATCTGCTGGTGACAGCGCCTGTACACGTTGCAAATGGTAAGGATACAATTGATACTCTTTCAGCAGTCTCCAGACAGTCGTATGTGGAACATTCACTTGCAACGCTAACCTTCGTGTGCTGATAGAAGGAGTTCTGTTCACAATCTCCAGAATCTCCTCCTGTTCTTCTGGAGTTGTAGATCTTGGTCGTCCCCTTCCCAATCCAGGAGAGTCAAATTTTCCATACTCGCACAGACGCTGATGGAGACTTACAAATGTCTTCCGATCTGGACATTGTCGCTGTGGGTACCTCTCCTGGTACAAACGACGAGCCAGCGCAGCATTGCCGTCTGCCTTACCGTAGATCAAGTGCATCTCTGCCAGCTCCTGATTTGTGTACATGACACACAGTCGAACGCCAAACACAACACTGAATTTAACCTTCGCCTAGGAATGATCTGTCAGAGTGCCCTCTTAATGTGTCCTTTGACGGCAACGACCTGCGGAAAGAAAAACGTTCCGGTGAATTTCAATGTTGTGAGACCATAACTCGGAAATGAAGCATTTCCGGACATATGTTGTAATGAACTATTTTGATTGTCTACATGTGGGAAATACATACCTGAAATTATGCCGTGTATTTTTGAAACACCCTGTATATAGAGCGTTTCTCAAAGTTTGAAGTACATGCGCCTGTTTCGACAATTGACATGGGTATTACGATACCCATGCGTGAATATCAACTAAGGATCTTAATATTTAGATGTTTGAATGTATTTTTTCGTGCTTTACTCTCAATCATTTGTTTCGACAATTCACGTGGGTCTTACGATACCCATGTATGAATATCAAATAAGGATCTTAATGTTAAAGTGTTTTAAAACCCAATGTTATCCATTTCATTTATCACCTTTATTGGAAATAAACTGTATTTCTTTTATTTTATCACCGCCCAACAGGCGCGATAGCAGCCACAGATGTAAGCATATGGAGCGTTTATCAAGGTATGAAGTATACCTGCGCACGTTCAAGTCGTTCAAAGCTCAGCTCCTCGCTGCGATATTGTCAATTCTGCACGCTTTCATGGGGAAAATAGTTTCTTGAGGACATTATGGTATCTAAACTTGTCAAATCCCCCAGCGTTGCGGGGTAAATCAGACTCCTGAAAACCAAACAATTCCGACTTTGATAATGAGGTTGAGGCTCAAGTGCTCTTGAGAAGCTCTTGTTTTTTAAACGACCTAACGCATATATACAAAAGGTTATCTTTTGGCTATATTGGCTAGACAAATCTGAATTCATGTTCAGGTTGGCGTTGATAACTTCAGGTGAATAATTCCAACTTTGTTGATAAGGGTTGAAGTTTACAGCATTGAGGTTTTTAATTGCCCTATCTCTAGAATGCAAAATAAGATTATTTTTCGGCAGTGATAGCTGACCGAACATGATCTTGGTTGTGTTCAGGTTGGGTTGAAAATTTCCGGTGCGCAGCAGAACATGGTAACACACGGGCGCTTTATGCATCTTTGACGATGGCAGTGCGCTTACAAGCTTGGAGATCATCTATTCTTGGATCGTCGTCCTGTCTTAGCCATAAGTTGCTGCTTGATGAATAAGAAGAGATTTCCGCTTGCTGAGTAACATCCTTCCGGAAAGAAAATTGGATATACGTCTAGACAATGCTACTCATCTTTCTGAAGTCACCATGCAGACAAAGAAAAGAAAAAACTGCGATAGATGAAGAGTTTAAGTACCTTACATGAGCAATGTGCTGCTTACTTCCATTATTAGGGATAATTCAGCGAGTATTAAGGTGCTGCAGCAAAGAGAATGACTAAAAATGCTTTACTTTGTGTCTGTTGCCTGGATACTGTCTCTTTTGTACTAATGACGCGTGCAGTTTTGTTGAATTTACTAGAGGCGAATTTTACTATTGACCAGTATAGTTCAAGGGGTGGACAAAGAGTTAAATTTTTTTTGCAATAGTTTCTGCATTGAGAGAGAAATCTGAAAATACATTAACCATTTAACATGTGACCGCAACGGTCACTACAAGGCGGCTCATTTAGACCTCAATAATGGTACTATAAAATCACAAATTATTTAGTCGCTTTTAACAAGAGGAATAAAGTGCCAAAGTTCATAAAAAAACATCAATTTATCATGAGATATATATATACGGCACATCAAGTTCACTGAAACATAAAAGTGATATCCTAAAATTCAACCTACACTTGCGTACAGGGGGATAACGTAGGCTAAACTTGAGTGTATGCTCTAGCAGTAATCGTAACATTTATGCTCATAAAAACGGAAAATATATTTCACGTTAATAGCTCTTTGACTATTGTGGCTATGCGAACCCCTGGTGTGAAGCAAGGATAAACATTGAGGCACTAAGATGTTTTTCAATGCACTGAAGGAGACAGCATCCTGAAGCTTAGCGTATTGACCATCCTGAAGGATGACTGTGCTGAATAATCCCGCAAAGGTCGCAGTCACCTTCGCAGGGAATCATCAAACCCGCAGGGCAGCTGCAGTCTATACTTATTTATTGCAGGCTTAGCTGCTCCAAGACTTGCAACTTAAAACAGGCGGCTCCTGAGAATCCAGGAAGATCAGGTTCGGCATACATACCGGTGGAAGAAACAAGGTAGCATCAAACTAGTCTTTTTTTTTTCGTCGACCGTGTTGCAATGTTGACGTCATGGCAACGAACCAATAGCAGCGCTCATATTGCATCTGGCGATAGTGCTAGCCCCAAATCTAGCACCACTATTGGCCTAACAACGTGTTACAATGGTGACGTCATGAAGTTGGTTGAAATAAAGAAGTTTTATTGGCTGGCCAAACAAGAGGAGGTGTTTTTTCTCAATAGAAATGACTCTACCTTGTTTCCTCTACCGTGGCATACATGCCGAGAGTCACGTTCCTTGGGACGGCGAGTTTGTATTCCTTCTGAAAATGCATTACGAAGGGCTCCTCTAAACGAAGGAGAAAAGGAGAATAATGTTATACTAAAAAGTTCCGTTTATCCGTTTCAAAGTTCCGGCCAACGTGAATGATAAAATTTGATATTCTGATTAACTGGGCTCTTGCGAGGTGCTGTGAACTGTTAGAGATGTATTCCCTTATGATAAGATTTCGAATTATTCAAACAGTGTGCCTTGATTTGATCTCGCGTAGTATCTTGGTTCAGGATTCGGTCCCGTGGGAAATGACAAGTTGCCGGAGATCACAGCTTGTTGAGCAAGTCCAGGTCTGGAAGAATTTTCCTTGTTTCATCCACCCAAATCACGCGCGGTTGTGAGACGCCAGATACCCTGGAGGTATTTTTGCGTCCTTGGTGACTGCTTGAACAATATTCCACTATTTATTAAAAGTACTGATCGTTGTTATCGATCGATGTTGATTTTAACAGTGCATTAATAAATTTGTAAGTAGAAGTCCTAGGTTTCTTATTGAATCCAGAAATTTCTTTCCTTATAACCGATCGTAGCTAATATAATTTGTAAACAGTTGTTTCATGATTTTAGTGTCGATTACCTGGGAATTTTCAAAACAGACGAGAGGAAATAATCACAAAACACATGAAGTTTAAAATTCGAGTAACGATGATTTTATAGAAATACGTGGGTTATAACTTTCGATGAGTGTTTCTGCGGTTTGAATATTGAGAGATAAAGGTGCTGACGTAATAAGAAATTTAATTATAGTCTTTATTTAGAAAGACGTTTGATGATGAAAAAACGTCTAAAGATGGACGCGTTCTTGATGGATCGGAAAAGAATGCGAAACTAAAAATGAAAATATGATACACGAAATATGATGAACTGCGATTGTGGATTTATCGAGGGGTGTGGATTGATTGTTAATCTGAGATCCACATAAGATGAGAGGCTGTTTTAATAGGCTGTTTTTCACGCTAACTTTTTCTCTGGACTACGTTCCATTTCTTCGATACATTCACGTTCGTTGTGTTGAAATGACTTCTAAGATTTACAGCTGTGATGTAGGCCACGCCAATGAGGTTCAATTTCCTCCTTATCGGAATGTATTCTGTTAGACAACGCATAAAGTGATGTATACTCAAACACATTGGTAAAACAAAGCCCTATAGCCTGTGTCTGGCATGAATAATAAAGTATATTCGTTACACATACGCAGCTCATTTGTTTCCGTACGTGATCACCCGACCAATTATGCGTAGGAAGGTTATTCGTTCTTGACACTTCCATGAAAAGAAATATAATACGAAAGTGCTGAGCAAAGTTCGTGATGACCATTTGCAACTAAAAAAACATGGAAATGAAAATAAACTACTGCCATTCATCTTAAATATCAAATTTAAAAATCAAAACTCGAAAAAATGAAATAAAACCAAATATTCTACTTAAGAATCACGTTACCAGCGGACTACGACAGTGATCCAGGGAGAACCCCAGTATTGCAGTAGCTAACTTGTCCGTGAGATTTCTCCAGTAGGATGAGAAAGTTCGAGGTCTTCAGAATGTGGTGAAGGTAACACGCCAACGAGGGGCACATTTAGGGTAACACGAACTTCACTGACAAGTGTTTTAACTTTTTAGAACTATGTCAGATATATTACTGCGCCTTGGTAAAAATTGCCCTTATCTTACAAGTACGTTTCCGTGTTAGAGTTCACTGAAGCCCCCGAGCTGTGAGAGTACGATTTTATTGATCGTTCAGGGGCAAGATTTTTGAAACGATTCACATCATCGACAGTCGGCAGCGTTAGTTTTTGTATTGAATTGGGTACGCAACGGGCTGTTTTCTTGCCAAATTTCTAAAATTCGATTTAAAAAATTCTCAAACGTCAGGATGCTATCTTTGAAAAACAATCGGTAGTGCAGCGTAGTCGACTTAGAAGAACTTACAGAGTACGTACATAAGTTCTTCTCGGGCCTCTACGACGACGTAAATTGTTTAAAAATGTGGTCTGAAATGAGGCAGGCTCTTATCAGACTCCTAAAACGGAGGACAGATCGCGTCCGGAGTTGTGAAGCTTGCTCTACAGTCAACAAGATAGAGCGCACCGAGCCCGCTCATTCCTTCCTGTGGGTGTACAAACGTCGCAACACCTGTCCCTAATAAGTTCATTGCCTGTCGACCACCAGGTAAATTGCTCGTTTATGTATCGGTGTGTGTGAAAAAACAGCATTTCAATTATTTCAACAATCTTTTAGAAGAGATTTAAGCATACGGGGTGAAATATCATCGTGCTTTTACATTTTCACATTTCTAAGGAAAGAGGCAACTTTTTTTTTCGAGAAGTATGGTCGTTTTTCAAAGTTTGCCACTTACAAGCTTACTTAACATGAGACCGCTGGACGCACATGTGCGAGCGAACGTGTTTATGTTTAAAAACGCTTCGCTCTCTCTTGGAACTATTTAAATATTTTCAATATTTGCTGTACATGTCTCGTGGCTATTTGTTCGGTTTTGCGTTCTAGCTTTTTTTTGGAATTTTTCAGAACTAGAAGGTTAGTAGAAAGAACATTGCAGAACATTACACCCGTTATTTTGTGACGAAAATTTGCATTGTGCCACGCTTGTGTAGTAAATGTAGTCCTAATATAAAGGAGAAATGTAGGTGAATATAAAAAATTTGCCCAAATGCAGTCTTGATCCTCAGAGGGAGGTGTCAACACACAATAGCGATCAAGATACTGAAAACGTGTTTTCTATCGCGGAATGGTTACGTTAACGGTTGAACTGACAAAATATTTTTGACGTACAGGTAGCTTCAAGAAGTGACTTAAATGTCCTTTTCAGTTTTCCTACTTGAATATCTATAATTAGGGATTGGTTCCTAGGTTGTTTATTCCTAGGTTGTTTTTTCCTGGTTTTCTGTGCCGCTGACCGACTTGAAAGAGTCATCACTCCAAGCCCCTGAAGAATTTCGTACTGGGCAACGTGAATAAAATGGAAGTAAAGTTGTACATGAAGCTACGGGATAATTTTTTATAATTCCACGGATAATAATATACATGGTTCACCATTAACCAATTCAGTCATAGTCTTAGAAAAATTTCAGTAGAATATCTGAAAATTATCCCCAACAACATGATGATAAGAAAAAGTTCTATTTTCCTCTCGTTCACCAACGCATTCGTACTCATGAAGTCCATATAAAAAAAGAAAAAAAAATGATGGGGCGCAACGAAAACGTTAGTCGCTTTAGTTAGAGAAAAAAAAGTCCGAATTGATGTGATTTAGACCCCGATATTCAGATCGTGAGCTCTGAACACCATACCTGCAACTGAATATAATATTTTTAGGTGTGTTTAGTATCGGAGATCGCAAGTATAGTGCCTGTGAATGTTAACAGTCTTAGTTATTAAAAAAGTACGTAACTTAATTTTAACTTAAGTTATATAACTTAATTTTTTGATAATGCTGATTCTAGGAGTTCGATTTTCCACTCAATCAAAAAACGTTAATGTGAATAAACTCATGTTCTTATCTTGTAAAAAAATGTGTGTATTAGCACGAAGATGAGTCACAACCACATGACCGTTCTTTTCGTAACTAAATAACCTCGTACTAATCTCCAAATTTTCTTCGTATTTCTGAACTAACAATACAATTTGTTCAAGATTAACACCAGCAGAATTCTCATTTTTTCAGAATGCCTCAGATCAAAAAACTCTCCGGGTCAACCGCGCTCCACACGCGTCGCAGCTCTCGGCTCTACCTGGGACTTTCCGCCGTGCGGTTGCTGGTGAGGTTGTTAGGTTTTTGGCAGGCTGGGATAACCATTTTTTTCAAGTGTACGTTTGGAGTATGTGTATGACTGTGTACACGCTCCCGCCATGTGCGCTATGTACGTCATGTCAGAGATGATAAGTCATGTGCGTTAAATAGGGTGTTGTGTTTTTAACTTCAAAGACGTTTACGGAGGATGAAAAAGAGTAACCTTGAATTCGGAGGTGTGAATTTATTTTCAGAATCCATGTGCTTTTTTAAATTATTGTTGAAACTACGTTAAGTTAACAGAGCATTTGAATTTTTCATTGTAGTATATTTATAATACACTTTTTAGAATTTTGGTACCGTGGCTTGATAATTTTTCACAGAAGTTTTTATTCCTTATTCCTACATGCATTATTAAGTCGATAGCTTGTTTCAAATTCTTCTTTGTTGACTTGAAAATTCTAAATATGGTAGATTTAAAGATTATCAATTTACTTTGAGAAATTTTTTCTTCTTTAAACTTGTCTAGAACGTAATGTTAGGGATCAGTATTGGCCGAGCATGATCTGCTATCTGCAGCAATCATTACAGCAGAATTTTTGACCACGATCTCAAGTCTTTCAGATGCCGCTCGTTATATCTATCGTACGTCTCTCTGTTACCTGTTACATAACACATTTGGAGTTGATGAATCTTATGACGCCGTAATTAATGTAATTGAAGTAATCTAACTTTTTTCAAGAAGTCCACGTGTTTCATAAACAATATGGACGAACTGCAGCGAGAGCAATTTTGATTTTCTGGTAAACTTTTACAGTGACTGCAGTAACATGTTCGCTCTGTATCTGCATTTGATAAAACCAACGACAAATCCTGCCTGCAGCTCTCGCTTCGTTTTCTTATTTGCTTCTCGAGTTACATAGATCTCCTCCTTGTTCGTTGAGTTTCGGCGTCACTGCTACCAGTTACTATGTGAATGATTTCTTTAGTCTGCTTTTTGGGTCAGCTTCACTCTTTTTAAATAAATTAATTACTCGGCCAACGTCAATAAAATCATCTACGCACTGCTGACTTCACGTTTACTGTTCAGTAATTTACTGTTCATTTCTAGGAATCTTTGAATGAATTAGCATGCTGATAAGGTTATGACGTTTTTACATCTGCATCGTCTTCTCCATTGATATAGATATTTCCTGATTGACAGTTAGATTTGAATTGTTCGTATTGTCCATTTGCATATTGAACTAAGGTAAACAAAAATAATAGTTTTGGTATGGTCACTCTTATTCTCTATTAAGAGTCAGAATATAAACCAAATTACAACAAACCGTTACGCTTCTTGTAATTTCTGTCTCACTTTTCCTTAATGCGTCATGTCTACTATTGAATGCTTTAATTACAGTTCTCCACTTCATTGCTTCATATCTCATAACAAACGCTTCACGGTTCTCTGCTCTATAGTTCGGATCTTATAGACAAAATTTTTTTCTATCCGTTGCTCACCATTCCTATTCTCAACATCGTTTATTCGTATACCTAAAAGAGACAAAACTTTCCAATTTGTGAATTTTATTGAAATTTTTTGTTCCTCAGGCTGTTATTTGTCTGTTACGAAGAAATTCTTCATCAAATCCTTGGTTTGTAATGCCATGAAATGTGCAACCTCATCGTTGCTGCGAATTGATATGACTAATAGGGATCTGGTTTTATTTAAATACTGCATGCATCTAGTTTGCATGCTTAGGTTGTATTTTCCTTGCTTATATCTATTTTTAAAGAATGAAAACCTGTTCCCCACTCGCATCGGATGTAAAAAGTGTGTTCTAGTGCCAGTGTCTCCATCCAGGGCAAAAGAACTAGCCTTGGAAAAACCCCATGCAATGAGTTGCGATCGATGACGTTTTTATCCTTTTCGAATTTCCCGGTTTAGTCTCCAGCTGATGTTTTGCCACGTAATGGACCACACTTGTGCACAATGCAGTACGTACTAATATACCAGAACCAATGATACTATTTTAATTCAGACGTAATGATTTTTTCAACTGATGATGGAGCGGGACTCTAAAACGCTTTCTTACTAACGATGATTAATTTCCTGGATTTTTTTCGTTTTTAGGTTTCTGAGTTCGAATGTTGCGAAGAAATTGTCTACACGATGCTGTAAAAGTTACAGGATTTTGATTGATGCGCATTTTCTATTATTTTACGCTGAGAAAAGGCAACAGAAGCGAGAATTGGGTAACAAACGACGAGTAGTCCAATACGTTTTCAGTTGCCGTGCTTAGTCGTCTCTTTGTGCACTCATAAAACATCTAACATCTTAGTGCGAATTACAAATGGTCGACTTTAAAAAATTTGGATTTTTCTCGCCAATCTTGTTAAATGAGAGACTAGTAAATCACCTCATCAAGATGAGTACTGACAGATTTGGACCGTCCAGTTTACAGGATTTACTTTCAATATCCAAAGCGATCAGACTTCGTTTTGCTGATATTTATTTATATATAAGTCTACGAACCCTTTGAGTATGATGAATGAGATTTATGAGTTCCTTATTGTTGATAAAACTCGCACATTGCATTGTCGATTATAACGTACATGATTTTCTTCGAATTCCAACTCAATAATTTCACGAAAATGATAACCGCTGCAACACGACGGGATTGCGCGTACAGCTAAAAGAGTCAGTATTGAGTAAGTACCCATTAAGAAATCTATAGGGAACAACATAAGTTGTAATATGTATTAGTATGTAATAAATAAAGCCTAAAACTTTGTTTCCTCGTGGAATGGTTTTTGTTATCGTATCAGAGCCTGTGTATAGGCCTAGGAAGTCTGTGTTCACAACGATGTGCCTTATCTGCTTTACTCCACCACTATAACCTAACACTTATCAGGAACCTATTACTGATATCGATGCTGCAGTAGATTACCATCGTTTCCAAAGTTTTTTAGTTCTCTTCTTTTGATTAACTTAATCCAGTAAAGCCAAGTGAACTTTTCAGAGACGAGTTCATGAGTAGAAGGTTCTAGGCTCTTCAAATGATGAGTTCTCAGCAGGCGTGTTAATGCTCCGGAAAATATAGGTAAAAAGCTCTCCTGTAATTTATTTCTTTTTCTTGACACAAACCGCGGCTGACTCACTGAGTAGCCTATGCTACGTGCTAAATAAATATGAAATACGAGTTATAGTGAAGCTACTAAGGATTCGACAATCAGCTTGCACAACAGAAACGTTTGTCTTCGGTTGAAGCGTGTTCACCTGTTGTCGAATATCCCATTATAAAATTGGTGTTAACAAGCTGTATATTTATTAAAAATGTCTAGTACTTAAATACATGTAATTAATGAATCTCATGATTTCTATGGGGGCACAAAAACGTGGTTGGCTGTGGCGTAGAATGTTGGCCGGAGTAACTATTGTAATCTAATCAACCGGAGAGTTGCCGCATGTAAAAAAAAAAGGTTAGGTTAACATCGGCATCTTTGGGATGCTCTATTTCCAATCAAGCCTGATACATATGATCTTAGCATTGGTTTTTCAAATGTCTTATAACTAACCCTATATATAGGACACCATGACGGTTCCCCCGTAAAGCCGGTACCCATTTCCGACACCTGGGTTGAGTGGGGTATTCTGCTTAAGCTTTCCCTTATACCCAACGGGGAAAATCTCCGCGCCAGCGCTGGGAACGAACCCGCGACTTCCAGCATACAAGTTCGATCCCTTAACCACTGTGCCACGGATGTAGTAACTCCATATTCAGCGTATTGTGTGGTGAAGATGTTATTGTACCAGTAGGGTAGAGGTATGTTTCTCCCGTCAACCTGAGATAGAGAACAAACAGTGAAGTTATTTCTGGTAACTTTTCACACCCGAATTGAAAAAGGTTTGACCTTATTAAAACTTTAAAAAAATGTATAGGATGTAAAATATATCATGAATTCAACGATAATTGTGATTTTCATAAAATAGTGATCGTGGAAAAATGTCAATTTTATTTATAATTTTTGGCTCGCAGGTACCAGCAAAAATGAATGCAGAGATAGTTCATCGAAAAATATTTTTTAAAATAAACCAATGACACAAAAAAGTCCTAAATTTTTTCATAATTTGTTTTCCCCCATGGTCACGTGAGAGTTGAACAAAATCTCGAAATTACGCAAAATGATAATATATATATATATATATATGTATATATATATATATATATATATATTTATATATATATGTTATAAATTTCATTTTTTTCATATATAAATTAGCTATGCGTTTGAAGCACAAATAAAAGGAATCGGTTAACACTTTTACCGCAACGTGCACCACTGGTGTTCACGGAGATGATTATAACGATGCAGCTGACTGACCAGTACCTAGGTACAAACGCAATTTTCATAAATACTAAGTTAAAGCTAAACGAAGTTAATGTTAAGGTTTGCTATTTTCAAAATTGCATACTACAACAGACTTTAAATTCAAGCTGAAAATTGAACTTGAATTTAACCAACAGTGGTCAAAGTGTTGAAGCCTACGTGGCAGGAGCTGCAGCTACAGTCACGCCACGTGCACCTTGTGGGTGTGAACCATAACTAATGTCTTGGAACGTCAACGAAAGCCGGCTCAAATTGTGCAGGGTGTAGGACTGGTTACCACGTTAACTGCGATGGGTTAAACCAAAGTTCCATTTTTAGCTCAAGGTTAAAGGTCATTGTAGTAAGCAAATTTTTGAAAATAGATAACATTAATCTGGATCGTACCTTCATTTTGCCATAATTATCAGTAAAAATTGAGTTGGTAACTTCTAGTTAGTAAGCATTCTTATGAAAATCCCCACCATGGTCACCGGTGGCTTGCATGCAGTTAATGTGTTAAGTTTAACCCGTGCTTTCATTGTGCACAGATTTTTTTAATGTAACAAATTAGAGTAATTTTAACTCTTGGGCAAGTAATTGCGAGTATCTACTGATTTTGCGGATTGGATATAGCAAATAACAGTAAGTTTCAGTATAAATGAATAATATGGTCGATGTTAACCGTTTTCGATGTCACAAATGAAAGTGAGGTAGTGATAGTGTAGAAATGTGTGCGCCTAAGAATGTGAGTTGGAGTTGTAATTTTAGGTTAGAAAGGGCACATCGACTCCTATTGAAGCTATCATGATTTTGTGTCTGTTGAGTCGGATGATTGAGAAGCATGGATGAGCGTATGTAGATACCTGATTTTTTTTCACGATATAATGCACAATGGATTTTTTTCATGATGCCTACATTTCATATTTTGTTTGTTTTGCGAAACCCTCCTAGAGCCAACGCAGTGCTTCATAGTGGCCACGTAATTGAAAAAGCAAATGAAATTAGTATGGAAGGCAAAATTTTATATTGTCAGCAAGATTTTTGGTCATTGTGGAGTTTAATGCGCTCTAGGTAATTGAAAATCACTAAAGGAACATATTTAAAAGCGTTTTACATGAATGACATTCTGCTCGCCCATGCGTCATTTTCGAATTATATAACTTTGAAGTTATAGGAACGTCGCATATTAAAGTGAAGGAACGGACGCGTAAACATTCTGTAATACGTTATTGACGTAACGATGGGTGAGGTTAGGTTAGGTAATGATTGGTTAGTTAAATAAAATGACTTAAATCAACCTATAATAGCTTAGGGTAATTCATCAAATATCGAACTGAACTGATTATCGAACAACTTTGGAAATATGCGCGTAATAAATTTAGTAAGCATCCAAACTTGCTCAGTGCCAGTGATCTTACATCTAAAACTCCTATTTTAGTGATAAGAACTCATTTCTGTGAGCTGCAAACTGCTACCAGCGGTTACGAACACATTTTCTGTACGACCCTTACAAATTGGTCGAATTTTTTCACTCGAAAAATCTTACGCACCTCGGGAAAATTGCGACGGTTTAATTGTTGTTGGGTCACCGTCGACCTCCCGTCATAACTAGAGAGTAGTGTTGTCATATGATGTTCTGTTACTGTATTTTTTTCTTTTCAGCCAAAAACTTGATAATTATTCCATGTTCGACATTCAGTTCCTTTTTCATGTCAGTATTAAATACTGAACAAATGTTATGCTTCTCCGCATAACTGAGTACGGAACTTCGCTAAGAATCTAGGGAAGCGTTGCTTGGCCTACAACGTAATCCATAAATGATTCAAAAGACCGAATATTAAGCCTGATTTCTGCGAGAAAACATTGCAACGTTACGTCCTAGAACAGTCGACTCGTCAAGAACAACGCCCAGACGTCGTCGATACGCGTAATGAACGAAGACGCTAACGGAAGATGCTAAGAACCTCAACGGATGTCTTCATTTGCTTTAATTCATATGTTTAACATTGTTTTGTGGGGATTTTTATATAGTAATGAGGGTAAGGTTAATGATGTATGTTTTCTATTCAATAGTAGGGATATATCACGTTCTTATTGGTAACCTTGTTAAGTTGTTATTCAAAGTTGGCACCTCAAGGTGACGCCGAACGCGGGTTGCCTGAGGGACTCAGAGGGAGAGGGCGGCAGTTGGGGCGAGAATACGATCACAAGCAGTCGCATACGAGTTTGTTCCTCTACCTTGGTCCAGTTGGGCCGAGGCTTGCCTCTCAAATTCACTACTTCAAGTCATCCTAGAACATCTGTGCCCTCATTCGCTCGAAAGCGATTTACTTCAAGAATACTCAACCGCAGTGCCTATTTAACGTAAATTAGAGATTGCCCATCTAGACTGCTAACTGTCGGCATAGTCCCAGCCACCAACCTGGTCTCTCTGCCCTCTACCAAACATGGCGACCTTGCTCCAGCGCGCCAGCCAGGCGACATTCAGACTGTGAGACCGATCTCCAAATCTCAAGATAAGTTTCCCTCTGATTTCATGTCAAATCCCAGTTCCCTCTCACGCTTCTGAGTATATCAGGATGTGAATGCGCAGATCATGTGCGTTCAATTAGGTTACGTATACGTATTTTAGATAATTAATGTCTCAATCTTTTAGTTCGTTCAATAGTGAATTTCCTTTAATGTTTTCGTCGTCCTTAATATCCCTCAAATAGATAGGAAGAGATGATATGATTTAGAAAGAAAAGATGATGTTTGAAGCCAGGAAACACGGCTAAAATGCACGATTAATTTATGGCCTTAAGCCGGTCGCAACGCTTACCGAAGATTGAATTAAATGTTTACTCAGACTTACTCTGAGTTGGTGGCAGCTACCTTGATATTAACAAGTAGAAAATAAAAGAAAGGTGACGAATAATCATAATGTCACGACTAATAATATCACATGGAAAATATCATGCATCGCAACAAAGAATGACGGCAGAGAAAAATGAAGACCGTGACCTCAGCGAGATAAAATAAAGAGGGTCACGACATATGGTGGCTGAGCGTTGGGATTTGAGTTTTGCTTTAAATGTGAATGTTACTGTAAAATCTCATGCCTACCGGACTCACACCTCCAAAAAAAAATATATACGTGCATTCAAACATTCAAATTTAAAAATTGATATTTGGCCGACTAAAAATAATTTCTTTATCTGAATCATCTTATCTCTCTCTTCCTAATGAATACTTATTTGCAGAATGTCATTTGGAACGATAAATTAATGTTGTATTAATGTTTCATATTTCAATGTTGTCGATAGACTCATAATAGGTACGGGTGTGCAACGTATCCCTTCATCAAGTAATTTTAACTACCATGTATGCGGCATTTTCTGTACCATCCAATGTAAAAACTGAAATGTAACAACATGCTACGTTGGAGACGAATGTTAGGATCGAACATTCCTCAATCCTTGAGTGAGCCGGCTTTGCCGCGGCAGCTCACGCCCTCGCCAATGGAATGTGAGACTATAAACAAAGCCCACGTACCGGCGTACGAACTGCCACAAATGCCACACGCTAGAGCTTTCCATGATTCTAAACTTCAATAACGCGAACGATAAATGTTGTGAATCACGATTTTCTTAGTTTAGGCATGTAATATTTACGTTTTTCTAATGAAAAATAAATTTAATAACACGTGAGAACGTAAAATTTTAATTATTTCATCATTACTGCGTGTAAAATTTCTAATTCGACGTTCGTCAAACAAATTTCTGCGGATACCACGGCATAATTATGTCAATATCATGGGAATTTTATATTCAAAATTTAAATACTAATGATCAAAGCCAGCTTATAGATAATTTTATTCCAATTTCCGGAGATAGCATTCTTTAACAAATTTAAATTTAATATTTAAATACAATAGATTCAATTTAAATACCAAATGGCACAGTTTCAACTAGAATGAATGTAAACCAGAGGCGTTTGTCTGCTATTAGAGTTACTAGTTAGTTAAGGTTTTCAAAATTTAATCACGATTCTTCGGAACAATTTCATTTTGGGCGAATAATCTAAAGAATTAGATTTACTATTACTCTTAAAATAATTAATAACCTGCGAATGCATCACATAGGGATTCTGATTGTCACTAAAACGTAATATAATTAATGCGCGAATTACCAGAGACACCACAACGTATCTGAGTAGAGAAAATAAGTTTAATTCGTGGTTTCAAAAATTTATCACAGCCAGGATTTATTTCTAACGAATGAATTCGATCACGACGATCTCATATTAATATGTTTGCTCAAACGTTCTACTGGCCCTGAATATAACTATGAACTCCATTGCATCGAGTTGATCGAATTTAAATACTATGTATAATTTTTGTAATTAATATTTCTGTGTGGGGAAAATAGTTCAATTTGTTTCACTTTCATGTATTTCGATAATTCCGTAAATGTGTGTGTACTCGTAGGATGTAATTAATTTTAAACTTTGCGATCTATACTTAAATAATTTTTTGAACCTTATGTTCTATTCGTAATTTGCTTATAATAACGTAAAATTCAAACGTAGGATGCTTAAATCTTTTTGTAAATACTTGGGAGTTTGAGAGGGAAGGCTTGATTGACGTGATGTAGAGGGAGGCTTGGGAAAAATTAAAGAAGAACATCAGAACAAACACTTAATGGGATTGACTTTTCAGGAGTGGTGGATGACATCAGCTGAGCGCGGCTGAACGCACGCGCCGGCACAATCACTCACCACTCACCATGGTTGGTGAGAGCGGCACCTCCACGAACACGCGCTGCACCACCGCTCTCACCGTCGCCCTGCTCGAACGGTATCACTACTACGGGTAGGCCGCGCACACACGAACGCACGCTGCACACCGCTCCCTACTCCGCCATCTACCTCGACGCTTGGAGCACGACGCAAGACGACAACCACCTGAGCTCGCGCACCGACTATCAGAAAACGGCGAGGCGTAGAAAACTTCGCCAGGCGGCAGCTGGCTATCTCGACACGCAGCTGCAGACCTGAGCTCGCACACCGACTCGTAGAAAACGAGTACGCGAAGAAAATTTCTTATCAGCGGACTGGGTCGACGACCGCGGCTAATTTTCTACTGAGGCACGGTGAATAGAAAACGACGGGCATTTAAAATTTAAAGGACAGCTCAACATAGGGATTTCAATCACGACTTCGGACTTCGGATGGATTCGACGACGACGGCTTCAGATGTAATCAACGACGATGAAAATAATACGAAGGCCCGGATGAAAATCAACGTGTCAACTCAAAGATCTCAGCATAAAGGCAGCGAGTCCTACGCAACCCCAAAAAAGATGATGAACTCTACGAGATAGTAGTCCACTTCGACCAACGACACACGGAATATTTTTCGGAGATCTCTATAAGACTTCTGCAAGTGGTGGAGCAAGTTATGCAGCCCAGGATTATACGACTTGGGTGTATTTGGAAGTGTTCGCTACACTTCCGAGGGTTTTCACTCTCAAGGATTACTGCAGTGATCCACGCAACGGAGGGAGAAGTCGGTGTCATCTATAGGACACGGTTCTGCCCATAGGACGACTATAATGACTCCTTTATTTGACGACTCTGAATCAGCGCTCGCCAGAAGAGCAAACTCCAGTTGTAAGCATCTTGACTCTCCCCACGTTCCACGCATTTAAGGCGTCGGCTGCACGTGTGAGCAACGTCGAAGATAAGCCTTTCGAGCACAAGCAGGAGCTTGTGATTTGTTCGGCCACGGGGGATTTGTTATGCTTCTCCGCATAACTGAGTACGGAACTTCGCTAAGAATCTAGGGAAGCGTTGCTTGGCCTACAACGTAATCCATAAATGATTCAAAAGACCGAATATTAAGCCTGATTTCTGCGAGAAAACATTGCAACGTTACGTCCTAGAACAGTCGACTCGTCAAGAACAACGCCCAGACGTCGTCGATACGCGTAATGAACGAAGACGCTAACGGAAGATGCTAAGAACCTCAACGGATGTCTTCATTTGCTTTAATTCATATGTTTAACATTGTTTTGTGGGGATTTTTATATAGTAATGAGGGTAAGGTTAATGATGTATGTTTTCTATTCAATAGTAGGGATATATCACGTTCTTATTGGTAACCTTGTTAAGTTGTTATTCAAAGTTGGCACCTCAAGGTGACGCCGAACGCGGGTTGCCTGAGGGACTCAGAGGGAGAGGGCGGCAGTTGGGGCGAGAATACGATCACAAGCAGTCGCATACGAGTTTGTTCCTCTACCTTGGTCCAGTTGGGCCGAGGCTTGCCTCTCAAATTCACTACTTCAAGTCATCCTAGAACATCTGTGCCCTCATTCGCTCGAAAGCGATTTACTTCAAGAATACTCAACCGCAGTGCCTATTTAACATAAATTAGAGATTGCCCATCTAGACTGCTAACTGTCGGCATAGTCCCAGCCACCAACCTGGTCTCTCTGCCCTCTACCAAACATGGCGACCTTGCTCCAGCGCGCCAGCCAGGCGACATTCAGACTGTGAGACCGATCTCCAAATCTCAAGATAAGTTTCCCTCTGATTTCATGTCAAATCCCAGTTCCCTCTCACGCTTCTGAGTATATCAGGATGTGAATGCGCAGATCGTGTGCGTTCAATTAGGTTACGTATACGTATTTTAGATAATTAATGTCTCAATATTTTACTTCGTTCAATAGTGAATTTCCTTTAATGTTTTCGTCGTCCTTAATATCCCTCAAATAGATAGGAAGAGATGATATTTAGAAAGAAAAGATGATGTTTGAAGCCAGGAAACACGGCTAAAATGCACGATTAATTTATGGCCTTAAGCCGGTCGCAACGCTTACCGAAGATTGAATTAAATGTTTACTCAGACTCACTCTGAGTTGGTGGCAGCTACCTTGATATTAACAAGTAGAAAATAAAAGAAAGGTGACGAATAATCATAATGTCACGACTAATAATATCACATGGAAAATATCATGCATCGCAACAAAGAATGACGGCAGAGAAAAATGAAGACCGTGACCTCAGCGAGATAAAATAAAGAGGGTCACGACACAAAGGTGTTCGAATCAAAATTCCTTAGAAATCATGAATTTATGCCTCGAACAAGGCTTTTCGATTCTTAATTCTTTTAAATAACTGAATCGATCTATTGAACGCCTGTTTTATTTCATTAAAATATTGTATTAAAGCTTGGTAATAACATTGAATAGTTGAAGATGGGAATTCTGGTGAGGGGCTACCAATCAGCTGCTGGTGTTCCAAGGCCCTCAAGATCATCAATGATTCGTCTGGCTACATGTACTGATGATCAATCCTTTGCCAAGAAAATTGATGCAAGCATCAATAATAATTCATTGACGAGTGCTTTACACTCTACTCCATAAAAGGTCACACAGGTTGATGATCACAATGATGGTTCAACAAACACTGCAAATGAAACATCGACATCATATTCAAATTTTGATAACTCTCCATTCAAATGCATCTTGAAAATAAGTAATGAGACAGTTATTTAAAACAAACAAACAAAACAAACATCGGCATCTTTGGGATGCTTTATTTCCAATCAAGCCTGATACAAATGATCTTAAGCATTGGTTTTTCACATGTCTTATAACTAACACTATATATAGGACACCATGACGGTACCCCCGTAAAGCCAGTACCCATTTCCGACACCTGGGTCGAGTGGGGTATTGTGCTTGAGCTTTCCCTTATACCCAACGGGGAAAATCGCAGCGCCAGCGCCGGGATACGAACCCGCGACTCCAACATAAAAGTCCGATCCCTTAACCGCTGTGCCACCGCGAGCATTTCCAAGAAAATCCAGTGCACCAAAGAAAAAAAGAATGAAAGAAAAACGTTTATTTTCCAAGTAGCCACATGAGATACATGTCAACATATTGGGTTTTAAAAAGTTTCTTAATATAGGACGTCCTAAAACAAAAGTTCCATACGAGGAGTACTAATTGACAAACCATCAGAGGTGTACAAATAGAAAAGCCATATGAGGCGTAATAATTGACAAACTATACGAGGTGTACTAATAGACAAACTATCAGAGGTGTACAAATAGATAGACCATACGAGGCATATTAATGGACAAAATATACGAGGCGTAATAATAGAAAAACCATACGTGGCGTGCTAATAGTCTAACAAATGTTCCATACGAATAGAACTAATTGACAAACCATCCTGTTCGAATCAAAATTCTTGTTCGATTCATGTTCGATATTGATGAAATTATGTTATTAAAGAATTCGATTTTTAGAACAATAAATAAATTCCAACAATCTACGTTGTCTTTAAAGCGACATCACAGAACAAGAAAGCAACTGTTCAAGAATAATCTTGAGGCCCGCAACAGTTATTCAGAGCAAAAGTTACCGATTTATGAAGGTTGTTTCTAGACACACGTGGTTTTTGTTCGATATTTGATGAATTACCCTACCTTAACACGTTAGTTGCGATGGGTTAAACTGAAGTTCAATATTCAACTTAAATTTAAAGTCAAAAGTGATAATCAAATTTGTAAATATCAAACATTAACTGGGCCTGTTAAGTACCATTAATTTAGAAAGGTTGTTAGAATTTTTCAAAACGACCCATCGATGGGTCGTTTAGCAGCAGGAAAAACCTAACTACGACCCACCGGTGGGTCGTACCGCAATGAATGTGTTAACTTACCCAAGCCGACGCTGTTTTTTTTTTTGCCGCCAAAAAAGTGGGCGTGACCCAACAATGCGGCGACTAAGCAACCGACTATATAATGTTATTCCTACCTGAAGGTTATTATTGTTATATATCGAAAATGACGCATGAGCGAGCAGAAAGTCATTCATGTAAAAAAATTTTGGTAAATCAGAAGGATATGTCAGTTATCGATTTCGTAAATTTGAATGCCTAAGCATAGTTAATTAGATCGAAATAAACAAGTTTTCTTCTATGCACTTTCCGTCTCAAATGAGTATTTTATTAGTTATAGCGGTAAATGACTTGCCGCAACTCCAGTGTTAGAAGCGGCAAGTAATTCAAGGAGCACGTCGGACAGCAACACTGCAATGCGCACTCACTTCCAGCGCGATCGTCATCAAAGACGAAACCAAACCTACCGCTATACCTCGTTAAATACTCATTTGTGAAAAAAGTATATAGAAGAAAAGTTGTTCATTTCGATGTTATTACCATGATTCAAGCAACAACAGTTCGAAAATTGATGAGTAGCTGTTTATTCGAGCGCATTCGTCATCGAAGACGAAACTAAACTTACCGCTATAAATCGTAAAATACTCATTTGAGACGGAAAGTGCATAGAGGAAAACTTGTTTATTTTGATTCAATTAATTAGGTTCAGGAACCAAAAAGTGGAAAATCGATAACCGACATATCCTTCAGATTTACCAAAATTTTTAACGTATTCCTTCCGTGATTCTTTGGAACAGAATTTGGTAAATGTTGAGGACTTGACCATAATCGATTTTCCACTCTTTGATCAATAAAGATTGTTGATGAGACCAAAATAAACAAGTTTTCTTCAATGCACTTTCCGGCGGAAATAAGTATTTTAAAAGTTATGGCAATAAATGAGTTACCGTAACTCCAGTGTTTGAGGCGGGGAAAAATACACCGCGCGGTCCGACGTGAAAGTAAACAGGCGTTCCCGCGCGCCAACCAAGCCGACGAAGAGCAAACCCCCTATTACAAACGTAAAGAGGTTGGGTCGTGAGGGGTAGCAACAGTTCTTTTAGTGAAAACTATAAAACTAAAAGAACTGTGGCTACCCCTCACGATCCAACCTCTTTACGTTTGTAATAGGGTGATGCACACTGAAGTTCCGGTAACTCATTTAACGCCATAACTTTTTAAATACTCATTTCCGCCGGAAAGTGCATTGAAGAAAACTTGTTTATTTTGGTCTGATCAACAATCTTTGTTGATCAAAAAGTGGAAAATCGATTATGGTCAAGTCCTCAACATTTACCCAGAATTTTTAATTTCCGTGAGCGCATTAAACTCCATAAGGACCACAGTTTTTAAAGATCATATTTTTTTGTGGTTTATTTAAGATCGGTGGAATTAAAGTTTACTTCGATTTGGGAGCATCTGAACTTGGCGTAGGTCAATATTCGCTTAAGGACACTTTTGGGGTAAGGCAGCTCTGAGCCAGCGGCTGTGCTTCGTATCAAATTTTTTCGAAAAGTATAACAGGCCATTTATATTCCATTAACACGTTGACTGCGATGGGTTAAACTAGAGTTTAGTATTCTACTCAAAATTAAAATTCGAAAGTTCAAAATTTTATAAACACCAAAAATTAACTGGGTCTATTAAGTAATTTTAAGAAGATTGTTAAAAAGGTTTCAAACGAAACACGTACCGGTGGGTCGTATCGCAGTCAACGGGTTAATTTGTTCCGTTTGTCATTAATTACAAAATTTATGAGCATTGATCAGTTGGTGCTTTGACAGCTATCAACTTATTCCAGTTTTTGTTCCACTTTATTTTTCTCGAAATATAGTTATAGTTCCAGAGCATCTTATAATTATCTATTATCCTAGAAAGCACAGCGTGGGAGCAAATCTTGACTCCGAGACGTTTTTCTCACAGGCAGTCTAAACGCTTAACTGATATCTGTGAACGAATATTTTTTTTAATGAATTTAATAATTTTTAAAATTGTTTCATATTATGCATTGCAGCATTGGTTTGAATTCAGCACAGAATTTTTTTGGCGATAAGTCATGACTATAAAATTCTATTTAAAATACATATAAATTGGTGCTGCGAGAAAGGGAGGCCGATCGTTTTTTCTACACTCGAAGAATGCAAAAACGCTTCCTTCATGTTAATTCATCATGATAGGTAATGAAGTTGAGTTTTGAAAGACTTCCAGTAGCTGGAAAGCACATTTTCGTATTTGAAGAGTTGAACCTATCGTAAAAACGTGGTTGACAATGAACGATGTTCGTTTTCCCGGCTCCAACGACTGGTGAGTGCGAGAAGTGCAGGATCGCACCGTTATTAATATTTCTTAATTGAGACTGGCACCCTCGTCCTTCATGGGGCGTCGCAATGCGGGTGCCCAGGGCTCTATAGGCCACTGAAAAGCTTGCTTTTTTGTCGGTAGCTGTTCCAGGGACCATCAAGAAAACCGAGTTTAGCGGTCTTGAAGGCAAAACTTGTAATTTTTATACGCTGCTATTATAACGTAAGAAATGTAGCTAAAATTAGCTATATCGATGTATATCATACATCCTACTTAATTTCATTTCATGCGTTAAATTATAAATTGAGTTTCATTTGTTCTGTCTTAAGACAGTAAAGTAAATTCGCATTACCTTGGTATAAAAATATACTCACCCCAGCTTGACCTCGGTAACAGTCGCCTCCTTGTGACGTGCTGACGTCACCGTGTTCTATGGTCCTATCCATCACCCAACTCGTGCAGACATGGGCGTCTTTGATGTTAAGTTGAAAATTAGTAACAATAAATGAATTCAACTGCGACCACTGCTAAGATTTTCGTCTGAAAGTGCTTTTGAATTTTCTTGAAGACTGTTCTATTAGATTCTCGAAAGGTTGACGTTATGGTCTAGACTCTAGAAGTAGGTTTTGAATATTTCTGCAATTTAAATATTTCTGCAATCTGATGAGGTTTTTCGACGACATTATATTACATTCTCTCCTGATTGGCACTTAAGTTCAGAAGCACTTCATTTTTGATGACCATTCTATTAGATGCTATGAAAATTATTTTAAGGAAATTACGAGTACATTAATAATTACCGCGTGTAGGAAATGAGCCTAAACTATTTGCTTCAACACTAGTATGTCATATGTACTATTCACTAAATTAAAAATTGAGCGTTTTTTTACATTTTAAATTGTTAGGTCTTGTTGAACTTATGAGCAAGTTTTTCTACTGAAATCACTTTTTGACGTTTACTCAGATAATTTTTTCATAATTAATCATGGAAGATCTTGTAAGTTTAAGCCACCATTAATTTCCGTTTATATAAGGGGTGTTCAGATTTTGCTCTAGCAAATACTAAAGGGCTGGAAACGTGTCTTTTGAACTTGAACTGAGGCTTTTCGTAATTCATTAAATTGTTTAATCATTAGGTGCATTTTATATGAAATCCTAAAGCGGACTTTTGTTTGCAGATCTATGTTCAATGCCTCTCGGTGGAATACCATTATAGTAACTAAATAAATTAGGACTCATCGAGGAATGTTGAGGTTCCGAGCTCGAGGCTAGCTAAGCCTTCATTTTGTTGGAATAAAGTGGATGTTTATTTTGTCCCGAGTCAACTTTTAATCAGATTGCTGCTTTCTAGTTCTCCAGCACCTACTTCTTGCTACGAAAGTAGTAGCAACGAAGACCTTTCAAATCATTCTAATAAAACGTTTAAAGCCTCAGCTTTTGTCATAATACGCAAACTTGTATGTATATCTTCCCCTAATAATACCCTTCGGGTGTTTATTTATATATTAGTTTGGTGGCCGCTTCTTAAGAAACGGCTTCTTCGATTTGAAGCGTGTTAATGACCGTATCTGTGATACGAGTTTCACCAGTGCACAAGTACAAGAATACTTTACTCGCAAGTAAAACTAGGATGGATGTATTTGTGTTTGTCATCCACATCGGGTGACACACAATTTCGGGTGTCAATCGGGACACACAATATCGGGTGACAATATATCGGGTGTCCACACAAAAAATGCATTCCTCTGATCGATGTATGATACAGGAACCATACATCGGTATCAAATGGTTCTGGTATATATCGTTGTGCCAGTACCATATATACATATATCGCCACAGGATAAGTTTTGCCGAACACCCTAAACAAGGAAAATGTCCCCTCTGACCGATATATGTATATATGATACTGGGACACCAGTATACGATGTACATCGGTATATGATAAATATACTGCATATTAGTGTATTATGTATATGTGTGAATATATATATATATATATGTTGAACGAGACCTGAAAAATTTGCGAAGTCGCTCAGTGAGTATTCTAATTCAAGATTTTACAGAACAGTGCGGCATCGATTAAAACACGAAATAAATCAAAATGTTTGATATTAGACGACACACTAAAATTATTGCGGGTGAACACGGAAAAATGCAGGGATGCAACTGAAATGCGGAACAGAACGGTTGAAGGGGCGGATTGGTAACTAAAATAAAATCTTGTCCAAGAGTAAAAAAGTTTTACCTGCAATCCAACTCTTTGAAAACTTAAGTAAAATCGTATAAATACTACGTAAAAGATGGATGCGGTCATTAGTGTATTTTGCATAGGAAATTTAAGAGTGAAAACTCAGCGCATCATTCACGGATGGTTCCAGTTAGCGTATTTGCAGCAATTCAAAAATGCGTATTTTTGAATCACTGCAAATACGCTAACTGGAACCATCCGTGAATGATGCGCCGAGTTTTTACTCTTGAAAAATTTCAGAGACAAAATACAACAATGACCATCTATCTTTTAAGTAGTATTTATTATTTTACTTATGTTTTTAAAGAGTTGTATTGCACGTAAAACTTTTTTTACTCCTGAACAAAATTTTATTTTAGTTAGCAATCCGCCCCTTCAACCGTTTTGTTCCGCATTTCAGTTGCATTCCTGTATTTTTCCACTTGAACTCAAATATACGTTATTGAGTCGTGTATTTTGTTGAATTTTAACTTATTTAGCTTTTATTCAGCGTCACCGTTTCTGTTTTATTTAGTCACCGAATTGAATACTCGAGAAGTAACTTTGTGAGTTTGTCACGTCTCTTGTTCAATATAAATATATAAAAACCAGGTGTACCGATGCACATATTTCAACCATATACATAAAAACGCAAAATGAAAAGATTTTCGCGAGGGACAAAAACCTCAGAACTCGTTCGCTTTCGAGAAATAACCTGAAATAATATTAGATTCCTGTAGAAATAGCTTAAGACGCGTGCCAACAGCCGATTTAGGCCTAAGAAGTTAGATTTTGCTTGTTGGCTGCATGGTAAGCCTATTCCCACGGGAATCTAAAATTATTTCAGGTCATTTCTAGAAAAGTTTTGAGGTTTTTGTTCATTGATGAAAATCGTTTTATTTTGAGTTTTTCTGTATATTGCTGAAATATGTGCATCGAATTACACAACACCCGGTATATACCATAATATTGATATATTTCACATACAAAATATACATATTATGGCATGTGCACGACCCGTTGGAAATGATGAGATTCGAAATTTTCCTCAAATAAATCCTCAGGATGTGAATGAACGAAAACTAAATGCATCCTAATAGTAACCGCGATTGAAATATTGTGATTGTGTACTGGAGAAACTCGTCTCACAGATATGGCCATCAGCATCCATCAAATCTAAAAAGCCGTTTATTAAGAAGCGGACGTCGAACAAATGAATAAATAAATCACATCTAGGGTACTATTAGGTAAGATAAATATATTCAATCAAACATAGGTATTTTCTGTAGATTATGAAAAATGAGCTGAGGCTCCAATCGTTTCATTAAATTGGTTTTGAAGTTCTTATCTGCTAATTCGTAAATAGTTGTAGGTGCTGGAAAACTGGAAATCAGCGGTCTGAATAAAAGATAATTCGTAACAAAATAACCACCCATTTTATTCCAACTAAATCAAGGCCTACCTAACCTTGAGCTCGAGGCCTCACATTTTTTTCCCCTGCGAGTCTTGCTTAGCACAGGTACTAAAATTGTATTCCACTTAGGGTAATTGAACAGGAATCCGTAGAAAAAATAACTGTGCTTCAGAATTTCATCCTAAATGTGCCCGAAATTTGAAGAACTTGACGAATCAGGAATAACCTTACTTCAAAGGTCATGTTTCTAGCCCTTTAATTTCCGCAGGAGCAAAATCTAAACTCTACTTATATGATTAGAATTAGGCAGTGGCTTCGGCGAACAAGATCCTCCATGATTAGTTACATTTATGAACGAATGATCTGTGCGTTACCTTTCGAAAAAAGTTTTCAGTAGAAGACTTTAAATATTAGCTCAAATTCAAAAAGCTAAAACTGTTCGAGGTAATATTGAGCTCAATTATAATTTGGTAAATAGTATATGACACACTAGTATTATCACGAATACTTTTGGCTTGTTTCCTGACCGAGTTAACTGATATAACATCGTTAAAACGGTCTTGAAAGGATCTAATCTAATGGTCATCAACAATTCTATACTTCTTAACAAAAAGGTCAATCTGTCGAGAATTTCAAATGCTTGTCGTCAAACAACTGATTACACTTCTAGACCATAATTTCAGTAGTTAGAGAACCTAATAAAACTGTAGAAATGTTCAAAACCACTTCTAGACCATAATGTCCACATTTAGAAAATATAATAGAACACTTGTCAGAAAATTCATGATCATTTCTTGGCCAAAATGTTTGCAGTGGTACCAATTCAACTATTGGTACTAATTTCCAACTTTTCATCAAAATCCCCCATTTGTGCAGCACGAGTTCGGTGATGGTGAGGACTATAAAATAACCCTATGTGAGCACGTCACAAGGAGGCGACTGTTACAGAGGCAACGTTGGTGCACGGTTTAGGTTGAAAGAATTCATTAAGGTTTTGAGGCAAATTAATATAGAAGTGTATAATAAATTGAAACGTTTCATTGTAATAATTTTATATTTCTTATTTGCAAAATACCTTCATAGTGGCACTCCCTAACAGAAAAGATTCATTATTCAACGTTTATCAACGTTTTCAACCTTTTTTCAACCTGCCGTTACTGTACGCTTTGTGCCTAAATTCAGCGTGCAGAGTCTATACTTAATGGTGCCTTCCAAACTTATCCCTTCGGAACGAATTTGTGTTGGTCAGGGAAGCTCAAACTGATACATTTGTAGTATTTGAAATTTTGTTTTTGGGCATATTTTGGGGCGAACCATTCAAGTTGGGTATTTTTCCTGCCGATTGAGGATCAGTTTAGTCCAACTACAAAACCATGTTAGACTTTTTGGTGTACCAGGGCTGGCCGCTTTGGTTTTTTCACGATACTTCTTATCTAACATGGGTGGGGCGAACTTTTTTTTCAAAAAAAACTTTACCTACGTAAACGAAATGATGAATCGCTCAATTCAAAGCTTAAAATTTTGTGTTATACCAAAGTTATCTCATCACATCGACCGCATTTGGTTTTAAACTGAAGTTTTTTATTCAACTCATAATTCAAAGATAACTGTGTAGTTAGCAATTTTGGAAATAGCAAACATGAACTAGATCGTGCCTTCATTTAGCTTTGATTAAGTATGCATGAAAATTAAATTCTTACTCCTTGTCAGTAGCATTATAAAAATTGCTTCCGTGGCCCCTGGTGGCTACGTTCCGGTTGGTGTTGAATTGAGTTGAGTATTAAACTTCAGTTTAACCCGTCACATATGTCAACTTTGAAACGCAACTCATTAAATCAACTGAACTGAGCACCGACTTAAAAAAAATGAAGGTAAGACCTCCGATTTTTTATATTCAATCCATCAACGTCAAGCCTAACCTAAATTTTGGTTAGCTAAACAATAAGGTCTTGACCGCAAGTATTGGCCTCAAGCGGGTGCTACAATATCAAATCTCAAGCAGGCAGGCAGGCACTCAAGCATCATCTCACTGCAGCCACTCTTAAAAGGTTTGCCTGCGTGCTGCCATTGCTGAATGTGACCTTTGTTCTCGCGACCCTTAAAATCAGAAACAAATCTGCTCGAAGACACAGACGGTAGGCTTGATCTAGAACACAGCAAGGTATATGCTCGAAGTGCGGGGACTTACGCACTCCATTCTAAATACGTGCATGCGACAAGAACTCGTTAAAACTGTTTGTTTCGCAATTTCAATAAAATACTACTGTAAATCACAGCATAAATTATTAGAAGGGCTTAAATGACCCTGCAAGATGGTTTTTTCTTTTCCACGAGTTGGAGGGAATCCAAAGAGGAGCGTATGAGAATGTGCCAGGCAGGGTTGTTGAATGTACGTCTCTTTCCTCAAACCGAGGTAAGATGCGAGACCGAGAATGATAAAGTACCCCCAAGCGATCAAACGTCAACCCTCGAAAATGAAATTTGATAGGTTATAAGAAGGAACTGAATAAGAGAACCTTAAAATGTCCTTGAAAGCGTTTTGTATGTGTTAGGAGAAAGTTTCACTGTCATTACTGAGATATATGTACTTGGCTAACAATACCCTTGATGTGTTTCTTATTTACATAATTTGTTTAGTGTCCTTCCATGTCACGCTCATAAGAATGCCTAATGACCCTATCTGTGATAAGTTTCACCAGTGCACAAGTACAAGATTATTTTATCGCAGGCACTATAAGGATGGGATATATTTGTTATCCATCCACATCTCGAAAATTTATTGCATGCAAATATTGAAATCCGTCTTTTTTGATGGGCTGTGTACGCTATAGTATTCCTGTAACTGCAGCAATGGCACGGCTGCCATAATATGGTATTGGCAAAAGTAAATAACGTCTCCGCTTTAATTAGAATCTACGCCGCTGTTGGAGTTGAATACCGAAGTGTCGGGGATGTCTCGCGATACCGTATCAGGCTGGTGCATGTGACACAGATCTACTTTCATGGCACTGAGCGAAGTAAATAAATGCTAGTCAGTCCTCTGAAGGATTCGTTTGATGGGCTCCTGTTGGTCTTCTTGCGATAATAGACCGCGTGTTTGAGTTAGCTTCATGTGATTGATGTTCTTTCAGAAATTTAAACACTGAATATAACAACTTGAAATTGTTTTCAGATCTTCTGTCACAACGCAGCACTGTTTGATAACTTTTGAGGCCGCATGTTTTAGCGGTCGAGGACCAAAATGTGTAGTCTTTCCTCACCTGATGCTCATGTTTATAGGAGTTATTTGATACTTGAATTTAGGCGCTTCACTTGGGCTATCGAGTCTGTTGAACGGCGTTACTGTTCAAGCGTTCATAATGCTTCCAAGTTTAAAGCTGCACAGCCATATTTTAGTCACTGAAACCACCGAACAAAAAAACCTATGAGGGCTGGAATTTTGGGTACTGTTTTGCGTGCTCGAATGTAATAATTTTCAAGTTTTTGAGAACCTACTACTTCGTATATGATGCTGGAGTTGTTTCTCTGTATGCTGGACTAGTAAAACCTGGTCTGTATCAACCGAGCTCTCTTGCATGAGCATAGATGACTACGACCTTGTGGGAAATCCTCCTAGCAACAACGTCCTTAATCCTAACCACAGAGAGGAGAACTGTGGTGCCAAATTGACGAAGCCTGTGAGCGACAACTTGCTGATTCAATACAAGATCAAGCCCCATGGCTCATTGCGGCTAACAGTTTTTATTGCAAATCGTTATATTAGTTTACATTCACTACGCATTTCTGGCATTGAGGCAACTGCCATTCAAGCAATGAATGACATTCTAAGAGCAATGTGTTAGCACTTCTCGTTTTTGTTTAATCGAATAGCAGTATTCATAGCGAAATTTTTACTGGATATAAAAGAACAATGTCGACTCGAAGATTATGAGAGTTGTCTCAAACGAGTGGCTGAATCCTTCAAGGACGCTAACACTGTTGACATCGCGATAAACTATAGTCGTATCGTGTTGTACATTGTTGTTGTTGTTCGAACGTCCTTGTCCGTATTAATGGGAAGCTATCTGAATTTTTATCGATGGAGCCACTGACAAATACTCCCTAATTTAATCTACCCGATTAGTTTCTATTCTTGAGCAGGTCATTTAGTTTCAAACGTGCGTATAACGGTATTTGTCTTCGAAGTAGATAAATTTAGGAAAGGATAGAATTATTTACAAACATTGAACATTCGCGTTGGCATTCTCAGCTGTAGGCGACCTGGTTGTATTTCGCGCAATGTCTTAAACAGCCTTCGCAGACGAAGGCAATTCATCAGGTTGATTTCGCTGCTTGGCAAAGTGGCCTAAGTACACATGCAAGAGATTAGGTACTCTCCTTTTCATGTAAATCATCAATAAGTTCAATCGATTGTATCCTACCACTCCAATATCATTATACAGCGCTTAGGCATTTAGTGTACTACTATCCCTACAGTTGCTATTTTGTATACGACTGACAAAATCATCTAATCGATTGTCTCTTTGAGACACCTGAGAGACCTGAGGAGAAATACTGTCTTCTAGCACACTCAATTTGTGTCCAGAATTCTCAACTGTTGCGGCGTTACATCATAATACCGAGTGGGCCGGAAAAAACTGAAAAAATTCTAAATCGAACTTGTACTCTGGGTACCTCATGAACTCCTTGACCCAGAGTGAATAAAACTTCTGGAAATTAGAAACGAGCGTTTGTTTAATTTAACTCAATATAACCACCATCCGAAGCGAGGGTTGACAACGTAGTTCGTGTTAATGGCCATCCATACCCGGTCAACGGATGTTTCCAGAGCTGTGATGCTTAGGTGATGAAAGTTGCACGCCTTGGCTTCAAGATGCGGCCAGAAGGCATGGTCCTGTGGGTTAACGTCTGGCGAGAATGGCGGCCACATGTCTTTCGGTCAGGAGAAATTTTGCTCTAGCAGAAAACGTTGCACTCGATTGAATGCGTGCGATGGGACACCATCCTGTTGAGCTTGTTCGTCCATGCGCATCTTGATCGCGTAGACGGTTGTGAGAAACACCCCAACGAGATTTGCAATTTCACTCACTGTGTCCCGCACGAAGAAGGGCAGAAACCTCCACACGTTTATCTCGGTGTGAAGCAGTTTTGAATTCCACATAAAAACGAAACTTTTTGTGTGATGTCACTCACAGGGTGTCGGATGGTATAAAGAAAAGCAGGATAAGAGCTGCCAAACAATCAGGATTTTGCCTTAAGTGTGTTCAGTTTCGTTCTGCCCACGTGGTAGTATTTACTAACTTTAGTGCTCTGCTCCTGAGGCTAGAATTTTTTTACTGCGTTTTGATTTTGCGCTAGTAAGACGTGACATTGGGCTGATGATAGAGCGCTTTGTGCTTCTGTGTGATGCATCAGTCGGAAGGTCAAATTTATTGCTCCCTGTTGCTTATAAATTTGATTTAAAAGCCTTTGTCTGGACAGTTTGTTCTGCGCACACTGCAAATAAGCGTCTTTGTGAGGGAGGCTGTTGGTACGAGTCTGTAAGTCGGACGCTGCTCGTTAATCTCGAGTAGATGAGCCGAGACATACCTTGAGCAGACTCGAGTTTTGTATCAAGCAGAAATTGACAGTATTTTACGAGGCACAAACAAACGCTCGGTGTTTATCCTCAGAGCTGTTGTTTGTACCTGGTCGTCTTTGCAAGTTTGATTTTCGTCTGTAGATTGGCCACATATTTGGGCGAATGTAGAGACATGGATTAAATTTTTACTAAAAGTTGAATTTATCCTTGTATTCCTGATAACTGTTATTCGTCGGGCTTGCTGCAAATCTACTTTGATTCTTTCTGCAAGATTCGTGAGGTCATTAATTTTCCCCCAATTTGTATCATTAAATCTTCGGAAGCTTGGAAATCTCAATTTTGTAAAACGGCAATAAAACAGTGGAAGTAACTCAAATGCAGACGCAAGTTTTTCACGTTCAAGATGGGAGTGTACACGAGTTTTTCTTTGAAACCTGATGCAAGAAAACTTATATGGCAGCTCTCTTAAGTACACACTGTAACTCATGATAGTAATTTGATGATCAAACCTCAACTCGAATGACCAACGTGAAGTTTGTGATCAAAGTCCAGAGCTGTATCCTGTACGACCGTGTCTACGTCACACTCAGGTATTGGAGCCACCGCAACGCTTTTGCCTAGCAACCCTTCGTTGTTTGACTAGTGTCGGGCAACCTTTTGAATAAACAAATGAAATTTCTTTGATATTCTTAGCCTTGTCAAGAGATCTTTAATGTCCAAAAAGAATCAACTGGTTGTCAGACGTTGGAAATTGAGCAGTTGGTGTTCGGTTCAATTTATTTGAAAAATTAATTATACGTTTCAATTGAAGGCTCTTGCGTAAACGAGGCACGTAAGCTACGAACATGATTCATTTGTACCTTGTAACAGTTTACAGTGGAGTCTTTTTCGTGTGTGATCCGTTTGGAATTTGTCTTTTCCGGTCTTGAGGGTGATTTTTACTAAACCAATGTTCACAAATTTGTCTTATCCTGTAATTTAAAACATTATTAGAGGCAAAATTTTAAATTTTGCAGCTTCACGGCATCGAATGCTCCAAAGAAGTTAGATTTTGTTCTTTAAGCCCCAACTTGACTTAGAGCGATGCAGAAATATTACATAAAAAATAGTAAACAATGGTCGCTCTTTAAGATACTGGTGGTGCATTCGAATAGGTCTAATTATGCTGCATTTAAAAATATTGCAGGTAATCATTTGTTTTTTTTTTGTTATAGGTACTAAATATTTCCATTGCAATAACGTGGAATAAATTTTAGGTCAAGTATACTATTGTAGTATTTCAATGTCTTTCAAGAGCATAAAACTATCTTATGAGTGCTAATTGCAGTAGATTTTCCAGAGTGAAGATGAGAGGTTTCAAAGCAGGGGGTTAGGTAGGCCTTCTTTTTGTTGAAATGAAATATTTTCAGTTTGAGGACCACCATTTTCGGTTCACTGCTTTCCTTTCTTTCAGCACCTACTACTTTCTTCTTCAACTTTGGTCTTGTTTCATGAATTTCTTTCTTATCTTACTGTTTCTATGCCCTTTCTGCGTACCGTTTCCTTAACTCCATAATAGATGGTGCCTTGCTCCTCCCTCTCTTTGAATCTCATTTGTTGCTGCGGGTAGGGAGCTAAAACTAACTACTAATCTAATCTAGGTTGGTGTTCCTTTTTTTTGAAATATTTTTTTTTCTGTTACGAAACGGAGTAGGACGAAGCGTCGCCTGGCCAACGAAACCAGAGAAGAAGATAGCTGACGGTGGCATCCAGAACTTAACCACGTTTGAAATTGTTGCTTCTGAACATGGCACCAATGGTCAGAGATCTGCGCCAGTAGCGCAGTGATGTCAGAAGCGTCGGTCCGAATAGCGCAGAATCTGGTCCATGGATGGCTTCTTTTTCGCTCTGAATCAGTGAGTTGGGGCCTTTCTTCGAATAAAACTGGATTGTGAATCCTGTTTCAGTATCCAGCAATCTTAAAGAATTTCCTGAGACTGTGGCGCTTGCGGGATTGGCGAGTGGCCCTTGATTGCGGGGTTGGCGAGTGGCCCTTGATTGCGGGGTTGGCGAGTGACCCTTGATTGCGGGGTTGGCGAGTGGCCCTTGATTGCGGGGTTGGCGAGTGGCCCTTGATTGCGGGGTTGGCGAGTGGCCCTTGATTGCGGGGTTGGCGAGTGGCCCTTGATTGCGGGGTTGGCGAGTGGCCCTTGATTGCGGGGTTGGCGAGTGGCCCTTGATTGCGGGGTTGGCGAGTGGCCCTTGATTGCGGGGTTGGCGAGTGGCCCTTGATTGCGGGGTTGGCGAGTGGCCCTTGATTGCGGGGTTGGCGAGTGGCCCTTGATTGCGGGGTTGGCGAGTGGCCCTTGATTGCGGGGTTGGCGAGTGGCCCTTGATTGCGGGGTTGGCGAGTGGCCCTTGATTGCGGGGTTGGCGAGGGGCCCTTGATTGCGGGGTTGGCGAGGGGCCCTTGATTGCGGGGTTGGCGAGGGGCCCTTGATTGCGGGGTTGGCGAGGGGCCCTTGATTGCGGGGTTGGCGAGGGGCCCTTAAACTTTTTTTGATGACATTAATATAGCACTGGAACCTTTAAACACCTCCTGCTCGTACTTGAGGCACAAGTCTTTGGACAAGCCTTTTTTTTCTTCTTATTGAGATACTTTCTGACTGAATTTTTCTGGACAGATCGTTGGTTGGAATCTTTTTTAAGTATCTGGATACACATTGTACGTTATTTTCTATTTGATGATGTAATTTTTCCTAGATCCCATTTGCATTAAAATGTTGTGGCTTCACTTTTTTTGAATATTCTCGACAATTATCCAATCCGAAGAGAACGATTCTTAAGCACAAACTTTCTTGGAGCGGTGGAAACATGTCATTATGACCTACATACCCACTTTACACCATTGATTTCTCGTTAATAATCGCTCAGCTGATGTACCCAGGCACTTGTGAGCAAGATATAGAGCGAGGACTTGAATCCTGTTCCAAAGGAGCTCTTGTAGCGAACTCGAGACGGCCGCACAAAGCGCCTTTGACTGAAGCTTAGCCCGCTGCTGTATATCATCCTCTCCATTGAGGTGCTTCTTAGTCGCGATGTGCTGTAACTTCGTCAAATGAAGACTTCACGGTTTATTCCATACGTATAGTTCGATCAAACTCAATGAGAATCTGTTCAATGTATTAAGGTCTTCAGGATTTGTCTATATGAATCATTTTAGTGTATTTCTGTGAGGTTAATTTCAGGATTCGTCATTGTGAAATTTGTGATACCCAGTGACATCACAGGAGTTCATTTCACTCCGAGGAAAAATATGAATCTATTACATGGAATTATTTTCGTCTCGTGCTAATATCTCATCTGTGCAGTCAATTTTTGAATTGATGAAATTTTAAATAAATTTTAGACCCAGAAATTCGGGGCGCAAAACAATTGGTGCGCAAGCTACGTCGTGAAATATTGCACGTTAATAAAAAAAACTTTGGTGATTTAAACTTTAAATAAGCTTTTATTTTGCTCTCATTGAAACGTTCTTTAAAGTGCAAAGCTGAACTCTGGAGAATGCAAGTAATGCATGTACGAAAATTAGTGCTCCTGTGGAAAAGATGCAAGATCCCAAGCTGAATGCCTTCTTTTATTCAGCGCGTGTTATTTTCTCATTCAAATTTTATGATTTCAAAAGCTATATCGCTTGCCCGCCGTTTCTATGCGCAGAGTGTGTTAACACAGCTGTGGATATGCGCAAAGTCCTCGATCGTTCATAATCATTCCGTGGAAAAGAATGGCTCCCTCTTGACTCTCTTGTGAAAACCTTTGTCGTTGTCTGGGAGTTGCAGAATAATTTGAAATTGACCTTGGGAACACCTATGTGCAGACCTCAGTTGTTTTTTTTCTTCTTTGAAATATAATAGGACTTATTTAACCCTGACAGTCTCATTTTGATTCGGCCTTGAGGTCTTGAGTGGGAAAGCATCTTATGCATACATTGCCAATTCCTTCAACACGATATTAAATAGTCTCTTATTATTCCCTCTTTAGAACGCTGTTGTAGTTCGGGAAGCTTGAAAAAAGCTATGATGAGCTAATACGTTCTGTAATGTTGCTGCAGCGTATTTTTTTCTCATACCAAGTTCGTCACCTTTTTTATTGTACAGGTACCAGCTTTAAGCATTTTAACAACAATGTTATAAACAAAAAAACTTTACTTGTTTGATACTGAATTGGGCTTACCCGTTACCTCACCATAGGGGCTGAAAAAAGTAACTTCAATACACAAATGGTAAAATCTACCTAGTCGTTTTCTCGCATTTAGTCAGAGTCGCTTCTAATCTGTGCTGAACAGATCCAAGATTGCGCTTGAATGGAGAGGCTTCACAACGCCTCAGAGAACCGTGCTGTGCACCTTACGCTGTTGCGTTTGCTTGTACTTCTTCATATCATTTCGGGTGGAAAATTTTTGTTCTATAGAGTTATACTGCAAACGAGTTAAATAGGATTAAGATAATGGCGGTGCATTCTCTAGGAAAGAGGATGTTTTAAAGGAAATTGAATTATTTTAGATTGACTTTTAAATGCATCTTTTTGAGAACCTCGAGTTTTGAAAGTTTGCAGATGGCTCGTTAATTTTTTATATTTTATGTAATGTCAAACCCCTCAGACATGACCTGTAAAGTTTATACACATTGAGAATTTTATAAGTAAAATTCTCTAGTTTGTTGATGAAATCAGTAGAGCTCCTAGAAAGTCTACCTTTTTAAGCTATGGGGCATTTTCATCCACGTTTGTTAGAACAAACTTCAACGTATGGCAGCAGTAGAACTGTTCGTGCGAAATTAAAAAATATAACTTCAAGGGGAATAAAATTGCACCTAAAATAAACGACTAACATCAACATCCTATAAACATTGACTCATAACACCTGTTGTCTTTTGACTTGCGAACAACAAAACCAATCGTCAAGTCCACTTGAACGTGTAAAGCGATATTCTCTAAAGTCTATAATATTGTAGTCACGGTAGATGTATACCTTGAAGGGTTATCATGCCATTCTACCCAATGCACTGACGCTCGGTAACTGTACGGTACAAGTATCTGATGTAGGTGCAGAGCTGGGAAAACTACATGATAACGATCCAATTCTCCGTTTTGAAATATTCCGAAGAAACACAAATTTGTTACTGGATCGACATTCAGACATTATGGGCTAAGTAAAATGGAATTTCCTTTCGTGGTGTTTTCATAGTGGATAATGCAAGATTACCTATGACTGTCTTCCCCGCAGGGCCGAGGAAAAAAACGAAAACGGATGCACTCCAACGCTTGACGTAGCACTATGCAAGTGGACTTTGCGCCTTCTGATCAGAGAACAGAGAATCGCTGCAGCTTCAGGAACCATACTCTAGGTGAGCATCGCTTCAAGGGTCGTACTGCTGATATAGCGTAATCCACTTCGCTCTTTTATGGTATTTTTTCCATAACGGCGACAGTGCTTCAATTTGTTTGGTTAGTTGTCATTTCACTCGGTGGGTAACATTGCCTCACCTGGTTTATAATTTGATTGAGGTTGTACTTAATTCTTGAAGTTAACGGTGCATATGGAGAACATCAGTAATGAATTTTTTACTTTCATTTGTGAATTGAAAGCACTCGTCCTTTTCAACATAATTTTTCCGAGCTTTCGGCTACAAACTTCAGTCTCCATTAGAAAATTTACTTAAAGGTTTTTCGTTGGAAGATTTTGAGATTGAAAATGTCGAGTAGATGCTGGAAAGACTGGAAAAACTTGGTTGGCTTCCATAGCTCTAAGAAATTAGTGAAAATTCACTATAAACCATACGTTAATATTTTCCCGCAATTAGTTTGAATTTAGATAGCAGTACCTGAATTTTAATTTATATCATTTAAAATTTACTGCTCGTTGTGAAATTTTTTGGTGATGTAGATTAATACGATACTAACTACGCTCTGAAGAAAACCAGCATTACGGATGGATTTTAAAACCTTATGCGTAATGTAATAGCCTTGTTCAAGATAATTGTTTAGCTATAACTGCGTGAGGTTTATAGGTTCTCCTTATATGTATGGTTCATACCAATGGTGTCAATCCCACCACATTCGACTGCGTAATTTTATAACGCACTTAATTTTTAGCACCTTGGTGGTATCGAATTTAACAATTCTCTGAAGTTTGTTCAATTCCCTCGTCAGGCATAGGGCAGGCAATGGGCTTCAGCTTGGGTTATCCTATGCTATAAGGAGTGACACACGAGAGGGAGACTGATACTATTAGGTTCCCTCGGATGAATTGGCCTTCAGCACTTCTATCTTTCGTGCTCACTCCACTGTTCTTCATTTTCAAGCCTTATGCGCAATCGCTTGTATGTCTTTTCTCCTTCTTTCGTCTTAACTTACTCCCAGTTTATCTTTTTCGCCGGCGAAAAACATGCATGCATGCAGGCGGCGAAAAACTTCAGCTGGGCTGTTTGGTATCCCGTGACGGAACACACTTCTTGCATGAACTTCTTCTTTTCCAGTCTTTACTGAATGATCTATTCTTTTGGCTTTCTTGAGACCGCTTTTGTTTTGGCTATGGAGCTTTGCACTAATTTAATAATTTCTCAAGTCACTAACGGTGTTGTAAAAAATTTCCTCTCGATCGTTTCATAATAATGAGGATAAATTAATAAAAATCGTCAAATGTTCCAACCTTCTAGATCCAGGAACATCAGACTTGACAGCTTTTATAACCACTCACTTTGTTCCATTAAATCCTAATCTTTGAGACTTCTTAGCTTACCTCGTATTCATCCGTGCTACACAGTTACGAGAGCAAAAGACTCTAGAACAAGAGGGCAAAGTCCTCGCTGTTTCTCAAGAAAGGACGCGTGACGGTGAGATTGCGCATCGTCATGAGGGAGGCTGCGGACTTCAACCTGCCGCTTTGCAACGCCATTACATTTACAATGCTCGCACGCGCCGAGCCGTGACTGCGCAGCTCACTCAATGATTTGTTTTTTATGAATTCGCGATTTTTAACATTGACTGCGATGGGTTAAACTGAAGTTCAGCATTCAACTCAAATGTAAATTCAAAAGTTGCTTAAAATTTCATAAATACTAAACGTTAATTAACTGGGTCTATTAAGTTCCATTAATTTTAAGATAGATGAAACTTCCTCAAACGACCCACCGATGGGTCGTATCGCCCCTCAGGGGGATACAATTATTGTATCTATGGGAATTAGCGCTCCCAGGGGGACGATGTGAGGGCCCGAGCGAGAGTTATATAGGTAGGCCTTCTTTGTTGTTTCTAAATAAAATGTTTTTTTTATGTTAAGGACCACTTTTTTCCGGTTCACTGCTGTCCTGTTTTTCAGCTCCTACTACTTTCTTCTTTAGCTTTGGTCTTGTTTCATGATCTTCTTTCACAACTTTTTTTCTATGCCTTTCTGCGTAATTCCGCGTTTCCTTTCTCCATACTAAATGGTGCCTTCCTCCTTCCTCTCTGGATCGCATTTGTTGCTTGGTAGGGAGGCTAAAACTAACGACTAATCTAATCTGGGTCGCATCGCGGTCACCGTGTTTACTACGTATGTTCGAATTTCTTCAATTTTGCGTGTATGCTCATCGACTTAGTGCGTAACGCTATTAAATACGAGGATAAATTAATACGTCAACCAATGAATTGATAAATTTATCGTTAACTTAAGCCTTTTTCTGATGTTATAAACCTTAGTACCTGGTGGGAAAGAAGTAGCACAGTTAGCTCGTTATTTGTGTGTAGCAGAAAACTGTTCAGTAAAATTGAATCGATGTGCTCTAGACGAGAGGAAATTAAAGCTATGAATTGAAGATTATATGCTAGGGTAGAACGAAAAAGTGAAGCTTGCTGAATTCTGTAACTGAAAACAACAAAATAGGGGTTCGGAAGCTTAGAGACATCATCTGAAGTGGTTTTGTCATCAGCACAGAATTGCTCTGTGCGAGGATAATTATTCAGCCATATTTATGACGCAGGTTTGGCTAAACTTCGCACAGATTACAAGAAACTAACAAATATTGACAAAATGGTTATAGAGAAGAAGCAGTGACACGTGATGGTGTGTGATGGTCGAACATAAAGCAGGTGTAGCGAACGGTCAAGCAGCCAGAATATTGCTGTGAAGACCAATGTATGTATTTCAAGAGGGTTAGAGGAAATTAGCTCCGTCTCTCATAAAAAAGTATCTAGATGAAGGTGCAAAAATGTAATGAAAAGCTAAACTGGGTGAAGAATGGAGCAAGACGGATACTGGTTGAGAAATATACGTGCATTTGCAACGCAGTCGCTGTATCGAGCAGAAATGGTTAATCAATAATTTAATGCAGCGTTAAGTCGAGTCCCGTGAGGGTGCTCTCTCTACGTCCCTCTTTCAAGGCACGTGCACATCAATATTTATCCCGACTCAATTCCATGCTATTACGAAGCCATAAATAAACAAACCATCTCCGAAATTTGACCGAAAAGTTACGTTTACATTGATGTAACGGAAGTCTAAATTAATTTTTGAGTAAGTAAATATTGTTCGAATGTTTCCATTCAATTATAGTTGCTGCTGAACCCTTTCGTAACGGTTGTGCTGTTTCTTAATTTCCCGCTCAGGGATTGTTTTATTTCTGCATGATCAAGTCGTTTTAACGCTTGTCGCACGGTCTGAACTTTTCTACTTCTGTGGTTACCGTGGCCGAGTGGTTAAGAACGCGCCCTTCACTAGAAGATGTCGGCAGTTCGGATCCCGACGCTGTGCGGTGATTTCTCCCCGTTGGATAAAGGGGGGGAATTCGAGCACAATTCCCCACTCCACTCGGGTGTCGGAAATGGATACCGGCTTGACCGGGGGTAACAGTCATTGCGTCCTGGTGTTAGTTGTTAGGCATTTCAAAAAACAATGTACAAGATGAAATGTATCAGGCTTGATTGGAATAAAGCATCCTTTTTTGTTTCCAGAGTCAGGAGTGAGCGCACCAGCACCGAGAGCACACCGGGCCGGAAGCTGCAGCATCCTGTCAGACAACGGCACCTCGGCAACTTTACCTCCCTTGGCGGCTCGTCAGCTAGCGACACTCCTTATTTTTTTTTGCCATATGAGTAAGGGTATACTGATTTTATGATTTTATTCATTTCATCGATTTTGAGCTAACGGTTAGGTAGGCCTTCCTTATGTTGTAATACTTTTCTTTGTTTTTGTTAAAGATAATCTTGTTTTCGGCTTAGAGCTGTCCTATTTTTGTACTACCTAGTACTTCAACTTTTATCTTGTTTCATGAACTCCTCAACTTACCGTTTCTATTCACCTGGTGCATAGGTTTCGCGTTCCCTTAACTCCATACTAAATGGTACTTTCCTCCCTTTCTCTCTTCAGAAGTCCGGTTAGGGAAGCTTAAACTTTCATTTTCTAATGAAATCTCTCGCTAAACCATCTATCGCATGAGTACATCTAACATGCATTAAACATGCATGTTAGCAACTCAAGTTTCGTCTTCCGTCAAATCTGAACATGACAAGGAACGAACTGCGAACGAAGACGAATGTCGATGCGCTTACCTCAGCAGTCGCGTTGTTGTGTCGCGATGTGAAAATATTTTATTTGTACACAGATTTCAATGCAAATGATGCAGCTTTTCTTGTTAGACTAAACAATTTGAACAATTTAAACAATTTATTTACCACAGGTGATACAGAGGTAGAATTTTACTTAAGTCTAGTACAATGGTCAAATTTGAGTATAGCTACCTGTGGGCCCGAATAAGTTCAGCGACTTCTAGGGCATCCTACCATCACGTTATTCTAGGGTGTACAAAAGTTTAACCTAGTTCACTTAACCTAGTTTCGCATTAGACTGATCATTGAGATAATTAACTCGATATTTTATGCTGTATTTTACAATATAGGTCAAGTCGGCTATATTTAACAGTATGTTCGATAAAACGATTCAAGAGCAGAGAGAAGATTGGTTATGGTACACAAGGCAAGTTACATTATGACATTATCATTAGTTACATGTAGGAGGCAAGATTTCGACACGGTGATCTTACACGACTAGTATTCTGATAGGAAGTGAGACTCAAGATGTCTTTTGAATACTGTGTACGAATTACATTCACGGATCTCTGCAGGTATAGAGTTCCAAGTTTTGGTTCCAACGAAGAGAATACTGTGTTGCGACCTGGCCTTTGAATAATAAGGAAGCATGAATTTACTTCTATTTCGGGTTAAATGGTCGTGATGACCAGTTTGCGCAGTCAATAATTGTCTTAGGCTATTGTCGCCATCATTTCTTAATGTTTTGTAAATGAAATTACAGATGGAGATTTTGTAGAGATCGGAAAGTTTAAGTATTTGTAAATTTTTGAAAGAATCATTTGTGTGAGCATTATATTCTAGGTTCTTTACCGCTCTGACAGCCCTTTTCTGCAGAGTAAAAGTTTTGTTGGTTTTATTTTTATCAGTTCCGTGCCATGCTTCTATTCCGTATTGCAAGTATGGAGAAATGAGCGTTCGGTAGAGCATTTGTAAAGCTGTTTCAGGCAGAAAATTTTTAACTTTATTTAGGATTCCGATGGATTTTGATAATTTAGAACTAATATGAGTGATGTGCTCTTTGAAGGTCAGATGTTTATCTATTATGATGCCCAGAAACTTACATTAGTTGGTTTCTTCGATTTCACCTTCGCCAATTTTAATGCATGGGAGAGATACATCTTTCTTGTATGAGAAAGTAATATAATTTGTTTTATCGATATTTAGGCTTATTTTATTAGCTTTGAGCCACGATGAAACCTTGTGAAGTTCAGTATTTATACTCTCCACAATCATAGCAGGATTTTGGTTCGGAAGGACCGCAGAAAGCGTACTGTCATCGGCAAAAAGTATGAATTTGAAGAATGATGTAGATTTTACAATATCATTGATAAAAATCAGAAACAAGAGAGGCCCGAGAACAGATCCTTGTGGAACTCCATGGCTAATTGTCTGTGGGTCCGATTTTGCGTCGTCAATGACAACGTATTGCTTCCGATTTGTTAGGTATGATCTGAACCAATCATGGGCAATCCCTCGAATGCCATAACAGTGTAGTTTCGATAATAGTATTTTATGGTCCACACAATCAAATGCTTTTCGGAAGTCAAGAAATACAGAGAAGACAGGCTTTCCTTCATCTATATTAGAATAGAGGAATTGTAAATGATTTAATATAGCCTGTGTTGTTGATTTTTTAGAGCGAAAACCGTATTGTTTATCGTAAAGAAATGATTTTTGTTCAAAATAAGAGTACACTTTTTTATACACAATCTTTTCGAATACTTTGCTAATAATTGGTAGAATGGAGATAGGTCGATAATTGTTTACACAGGTTTTTTCACCACCTTTAAAGATTGGGGTTACTCTAGCAATTTTGAGGGAGTTCGGGAAAGTGCCTAGTAAGAGAGACTGGTTAATAATATTTGATATCAGTGGGGCTACAATGTCAGCAATAACTTTAAGTACTTTAGTCGGAAACGTTTGTAACCCACTCGATTTATTTTTCATGTTGTTTATGCACGTAATTACATCGGAGGAGTTTGTAGGCGTAAAGAAAAAGGAGTTGGGTTCTCGAATATGATCCATAAATTCCAGGTGATCAGTAGGTTCACTTAGAATACCATCAGCTATTGTTTTCCCTACGTTTACGAAGAAGTTGTTAAAGAGATTAGCAATTTCTTTCTTATGATATTTTACATTATCTTGAACAACATATTCAATTTTCTTTTTATCGGCATTATTCGGTTTACAGCAGGAGTTAAGGAGATGCCAAGTCTTTTTAACGTCAGTTTTGAATTGAGTAAACTTGAGCGTAAAGTAGTTCTTTTTTGATGTTCTTATCTGGTTTGTTACATAGTTTCTAAATCGGTTATATGTTTCTCTAGATATTCGTCCTTCGCAAAGGAGGGCTAGGTACGCTTGACGTTTCTTTATATTTATCACGATGTCTCTAGTAATCCAGGGCTTATGTTTATTTTTAGGGGTAACTGTACGAGTTACAATTGGGCAACACTGATTGTATGCGGTCATTATAGTTTCAGTCAACTTTACTACTGCTTCATCAATGCTCGTAGTATTATTGTTTTGTTGAGAGATGTGCAATGTAGGCATTGATTCTTCTAGAACGGTGCGCATTTCTTCAAGATTTGATTCGTTTATTTTACGATATGAGTAAGTTTCAGCCCGTGCCTTGGTGCAAGCAATATAGACATTTTTCTTAATAAGAAAAACTGGGAAGTGATCTGATAAGTCAGAAGTAATTATTCCAGCAAGAAAATCACTAGGGTCTGTCATAAAGATATTGTCAAGCAGCGTAGCACACTCTGAGGTTATTCGTGTAGGCTTTGTAATGATCGGAAGGAAGGATTGAGACTGAAAGGTAGTTAGGAAATTAGAGATTGGTTCATGGCTTTCATGTTTCAGTAGATCATAATTGAAGTCACCGCATATTATTATGTCATTGTATAAGGGCCTGTTGAACTGAGAAATAATTCGATTCAATTCATTCAGGAAGGATATAGGACAGGCTGTAGGAGGCCTATACACCGTTCCAAGCACAATGCGTTTACCATCTCTAAAAAGTTCTACGAAGAGTGATTCTATATGATCCTGATTCATGGTTGCACTTGCTATGGTTCTCGAGTCTATGTGGTTAGATATATATGTGCTGATGCCTCCGCCCCGCTGGTTTTTTCTTAGCGAATGGTAACTATGATAATTTTCAAATCGAATCATGTCTTTTGTCGAGTCATCTAGCCAGCTTTCGGTGAAGCTAATCACGCCTAGGTTATATTTAAGTTCAGTAATAGTACGTTGTATCTCTTCCAATTTTGGATAGAGTGACCTACAGTTCCAACACAGGAGTGAGAAATCTCGGTCAGTTATTCGTATAGTTTCGTTGAATTCTGATATATTAGTATACCTACACTCTTGAGAGTCGTTTAGGTTTGGATATATTCTGTTCAAATGATTGAAATCTGGATCGATTTCCTCAAATATTACAGGGTGATCAGTCATTTAAAATAAGTAAAAGTAAGAATTAGGTACTATGGAGCTTAAAATGAAATACAGAGTCAAGCTTAAAGGGATATTCCAGTCTAAAAAGTAGCTTATTAAGTAAGAGAGAATAGAGTAAAAAGAAAAATCTAGCGCGATTTCGTGAGTACACACAAACTCAGTCCATGAGCGAGTGATAATGGAGTTCAATATCACAACATTGGTGCAAACGGATTGCTAAGGGCGTTTTCGCAAGTTCACATACAACAGGTAATAAGTTTCTAAAGATTATGACGACAATGATACAATCAGCTAATATGGTTTACGCGTAATAATAACTGTAGTGGTAAATAAAGAAGAATTCACAGTAACATTGGTTGGTGAAAAATTACTAATTGCGATGTTACAAAATGTGACACACATGTCATAGATGTTTACACACACATCTATTATTTATTTGTTATAATATTGGAGTTCGATATCACTACATTGGTGCAAACAGATTGCTGAGGGCGTTTTCATAAGTTCACATACAAGAGGGAATAAGTTTTAAAGATTATGATGACAATGATACAATCAGCTAATATGGTTTACGCGTAATAATGACTGTAGTGGTAAATAAGGAAGAATTCACATTAATATTGGTAAGTGAAAAATTGCTGATAGATTATAATGACAATGATATAATCAGATTATAAGAAGATTACAACGACAATGATATAATCAGATTATAAGAAGATTACAACGACAATGATATAATCAGCTAATATGGTTGTACGATGGCAGTGGAGGGCAGAAGCGATTATCAGGTTATAAGAAGATTACAACGACAATGATATAATCAGCTAATATGGTTTACGCGTAATAATACTTAAGTGGTTAAGAAGAGAAAAAATTCACAGTAACATTGGGAGGTAAAAAATTGCTGATTGCGTTGTTTCAAAAGTTCACACACAGCTGTCATAAATGTTTACAAGCACATCTGTTATACATTTGTATAGATTCAGGTTGAACTGGCATCAAGTTGAGGTTTACTGACATGATACCTAATTGAGGTTAAATTAATACGAAATTGACATATTTAGGGGATGAAAATGAAATTGACTAATTTAGGGGATCACCTAGTCTAGTCACCCATGATCTGCTGTGATGACATGTTTAGTTGTTGCATCAGGTATTGCTCGAGGTCATCTGGCGTGTTGATCTCGCGGCGTCTTGAATCTGGGTTTCCTGGGTTGAATATGAAGATGTTTCCATCCTGTGTTCTTGGGACTCCAACTTTATCCGGGAATTTCCTTTTGGCCATCCTTAGAATGTACATGACGTTAGCTCGTGAAGGTATGAGGTATTCATTTATGAAGAAGAACTGTGGTTTCTTTTCTCGGCAGGCGTTGAGAATTTCACGTTTTTTGTTATAATGTTTTAGTTCAAATGCAATGTTTCTTTGATCTACATTCCCAGTTATTGTTTTTTTCCCCATTCTTGTAGCTGACGTAATGTCAGTGCCGGAGAGGTCAATGTTGATCTTGTCCTTCAGGAGCTGGCAGACTGTATCCTTACAGATTTCGCCTGCGTGAGATGGCGGTATTTCCCTTCCAGAAATAACGAGAGTACATTTTTTGTCTTCAATGTCTCGGCGCTGATCATTTTTTTCCAACTGGTCGAGGCGGGAGGTTAAGCTATCTATTTTCTCATTCTGTTCTTCGAGAATTTTTTTGTGTTCCGCTTCTTTTGTTTCAAATAGCGTTTTAAGGTGGCTTATTTCATTTTGCACTTGAACAATATCACTATTAAATTTTGTCATCACTGAATCGAAGTATTTTATAAGGACAGAAACCACTTCTTTACCGTCTTTCGTAAGGCTAGACACATCAGGGTATTGACCAAACTTCGGTTCAAACTCGATGCTGTTGTTGCTGCTGTTGTTGGTAATGCGTCGTTTGTTAGGCATCTTGAGGATGGAGGGAATTCGGTCGTTGTGTAAACGAGGGTTGAATACTCTCACACTTTTGAGGGAATATTATACTCTTAGTTTGATTATTTTTATATATGGGGTATTTATATCACATTTGAATACTCAGGACGCGAGTGGGTACCCATTTAGGTTAGAGGTACATTCTTTCTAACAATAGGCACTTTGTTTCGGAGCGAGCGCCACACCCGTCCTCACGCCACGGAGTCACTGAAGACACTGTTAGACACAACTAGACTAGACACAATTGCGTCGAGGATACGATAATTGGGCTTCTTTAGACTCCATGAAACAGATTATGGGGTTATAATTTGGTAACTTGAGTACAATATATATTTTTTTTTTTCGGTAAACGAACCCTTGCAGAGGCTGATGATGGGTAATATGTTTTAGTCGCTCAGGTTTGTCTTTCCAATGCTAAAAAACTGGTGCCTCCAAAGGCTAGTGGAAGGGCATGCCAAATGTAGATAGGCTCTCGGGGACTCTTATCTTTCGTACCCGTCATACATTCTTCGCTATCGCTTCATCGAATTTTACTCCTTCTTTAACCTGCTTTTTTTATGACGGTATCCTGTGTTGGAACACACGGGCTTTATTTCCCTTTTTACTAATTCCGTACTTGAATGGTACTTCCTTTCTGCTCTCTTGCTGTCACTTGTTCTTTGAGGTAATTTTCAACCGCTAATTCCTATAATAGTTACAATATTCAATGAAAGGAATACTTGCATACTGGATGTGAGGGCCCGAGCTATGAGTTAGGTAGGTCTTCTTTTTCATGAAATGCTTTTTGTTATGTTGATGACAACTTTTTTTTTGTTCACTGCTGTCCTGTTTTTCAGCACTTAATACTTGTCCTAAACTTGTGTTTTTCATAAACATTTCTCAGCTTACTGTTTCTATGCCTCTTCTGCATAGATTCCGCGTTCCCCTATTTCCATACTAAATGGTGCCTTTCTCCTTCCTCCCTTCGGAACGCTATTTTTTAGAAGTTAGGAAGGCCGTAAACTAACGTTTAATCTAATACTTAATTGCAAACTGAATGATACGAGTTCGTGGTCAAATTTTCAGGTTATCACCTAGTGTCCTGTTCTGTTTATGCCTGGAATGAAATAGTGAAAATGTTTTTATTATCAAACTTATGACGTCGGCTTACCTCTGAATCATAACTTTGAAGTGATGTAGCTGCAGATTGTAATAGACAGGTTGATATTAACTTGATGTTTTATTCAGACAATTCGAAAAATGGTCGGACTTTAACTAATCGGAGATTGTCATAAATCACTAACCTCAAAATAATCGAATTTGAGTGACATGTGAAAGGAAATTGGCTGTCGATAATAAACTCCATTTTTTTAATCTATATTGGTGAAACTGCTAGTTAGGTTTCTCTTTCTATTAATGATCATCTTATCGATTGAAATTTTGATGCGTTTGATAAGAATTTTGTTTTTCTAAGTTCACCCATTAGCTCTTTATAGGAATGAACAAAATGAACACGATCAGAAAATTTCGTCCTAATAGGCCACATTTTTCTTTTTTTTGTGATAAAATTCCGTTCTTCAGGCATGAAAGTTAGGTATTCATCCGGAAAACTTGCTTTTCTCAAAGTTCAGCGCTAAATTTTTGTTAAATGAATAGTGCGCAATGATAACTCAATTGCTAGATTGGAGTAACTTGTTAAAGCAGTTTTTGCTGTTATTTCTCTGATGGAAGTGCTATCTCCAGTATTTAAAGACTAAAGGAGTACAAATTATAACACGTTGCATGTCTTCACCAGGATATCGGACTGCGCACCATCGACCAGCCATTCGTTCGGGAGTCTCATGCTCGCAAAGTGTACTCGGATCTATGACCATCCACGATTCAGGCACGAAGATTGAAGAAATCCTCTTATGTGTTCGGCTGAGATGCAGTCTAGTGTTGGACAAGCTTGCGTGGACCATGTGAAGAGGGATTGAGCGGCTGGTTTTATGAAGACCTTGGACCTAGTTTGGCTGCCTTGAACTAATGCTCATTCTGAGTCAAATCGGGGGTTCTTAATGGAAGTAGAAACGCCATTTCTAAAACGCAGTACTAGATGACCAAGCCAGATGTTGAATAATGAAGAAATATGAGTGAAATGAAATTTTGAAGTGGAATATTTTCGATGACTCGAAAATACGCTTGCATTATTAAGAAAAAAGGGGTAGAAGACTGCAAAGCGACTTGCCTTGATAACTGAGGTAGTTTATCTATGACCAACATTGTTGAATAGATATGTGATTATCGAGTCTGAAGAATTAGAGTAAACAATCTAGCTCGTGAATGTGAATTCGGTAATGTTAGGGAAGAGAATAGCGTGAGTTATTGGGGGGGGCAAATTTCAAACACGTTAGAACGGTGAAGTTGTTGGAGCAAGTCGCCTTAGAAAAATCAACTCCATGATATTGTCAATATTCCAGGGAACAGTTGCTGTAGACTGAAATTTAGTTTAACTTTAAAACCTAGAGATGCATAGATGCGCAGTAGACTGCATGTAAGGTGGTAGACTGTACAGCAAACAGCGCATCATAGACCAGCCCTGCCTCTCCAACGACCTCGACAATCAATTCTGCATAACTTCACTTCCCACCGCACTGATCACGGCCTCGGTACTCGGGTCTTGTTTAGCTTGTGAACTTGAACAAGATACTTCTCGTCAGTCTTCGATAGACTCGAAAAAGTCTTTGACGTGAAGAATTCCTGAGCAATTTTTCCATTTCATTGTTAAATTCCTTTGAAGGAGATGCGATTCTTGAATCTATTGAAATCAGCGTTCCCAAAGGGGAAATGGTAGGTAGGCTTTTCTTATGCTGAAATACTTTTCGGTTACCGATCATTACTTTCGCATCACTTATGTCTCTCTTTTCAGCACCTATTTCTTTTTTCGTGGCTGTTATCTCGTTTCATGAAATTCTTTCGATATCCCTTTCAATGTGTGCAGGGTGTGGGGTCACACCTTGCGCACCGGCTCGCTGTTCCCTCAATTCTTGCGTAAATTGTGCTTATTCTTTTTTTCCTGTAAATGCGTTTGTGGTTTGAGAGGCTTAGTCCAACTTATCCCATTCTCGTTTTGTTCACATTCATTGTCTAATTTGTAAGGGAAAACATTTTTACGAAAACAGAGCATGCGTAAAAATGTATCTTTATTACCAGATTCCATTGTAAAGATTTAGCTCATCCTAGGACATACAACATATTTCCTATGGTAATTAATCCCGTGGGAAAGAAGTGAACTCCTGAGCTCGGATTTAGGTAGGCTTTCTTATTTATATTTAACAGTTTGTTGAAGGCTTTTTTGTCGGTTCACAACTGTCCTGTATTCACCGCCAGAGCTGCTTCTTCTTCAGCCACTCCATGGTTTTATACCTCCACTACTCAACTTACCGTTTCTATGTGCAGGCATCTTGTGTGGGAATGCACCTCGTGCATAGATTCAGCGTTCTAACATCATACTGAACGGTGCTTTCATCCTCCCTCGCTTTGGAGCGCCTTGGTTGCAGTTAACGAGACTTTATATCTAATTTCGACTTTCCTCTCTCTAGAACACCTTTGTTGTGATAAGGCAACAATAAATAATAATTTAGGTCGTTCACATTTACGTCAATTTTGTGCTAATTTCTTGGGGGATACCGAAATCAGTAGGGTAAATAGCAGAATAATGAATAGATTACACAGAGAATACAATTCCATTTGTTCATGTGTCTTGCATATTTTTTTGTGTAAGGTCTCTATTAAGAAAATTTTTGTCGAGTGAATTTGAATTGCAATTCAATATTTTAGATCACGAACGGTGACATTAGAAGTAATCGAATTCATTACAATTTTTTACGATGTGAAACGTAACTCCTGGACCACTATCTGAGGTTTTAGAATTTGCTTGTCAGTAGTTGATAAAATGAACTTTTATTTCCGATCGATAGGCATTTAAAATTTTCTGGGGGCATCGGGTTAGTAATAAGCTAATTTAGGTAGGTTTGTCTGTTCCGTACAGTGGGAGACTTGAACGCTTCTCTTTCACTACTGACTCTATATGTGCCACTTCTTTGTAGAAAGATGTATAGTGATTAGGCCAATACGTCGAATGTTAAATTTTTTGTGAGAAATTTTTCTTGCTATATATGTGTGAATTAGCACCCCAGGCGGGTGGACTCTGCTGAGTTGAATAGGCGTCTTTTCTGTTGAAATGAGTCTGTTAGCTTAGGAATCATATCCTTCAGTTAACTCCTGTCCTGTTTATCAGCAACTACTACTTTTTAAATTTTCATGTTTTTTCACGAACTTTCCTCAGCGCAGTTCCTGTGCGCCTTGTGTATCGATTACGCGTTTTGTCTTACTACTTGACGGCTCCTTCCTCTCTTCGGAACGCCTTTGTAACGGTTAGGAAGGCTTGACCTAACATCCGATCTGATGTATTGTGTGCAATCACTAATGCTTATCGTATTTATACGTATTCACAAACCTTTGTTTTCGTAGTAACGCATAATTTGTACAACTGAGAAGAAATCAATTTATATGCGTTCTTATGTTAATGTCTAGTTAAGCAGAAACGATGCATACTAACATATCGTATCCTGTAACAGCAGCTCAACGCAGACAGCCGGGGCGTGTAGTACTTTTGCCTGCGCCGTAACATAATTTTCTATAACATGCAGCGACATTTGTAACTTGCTGTTTTTCATGTTCCCATTCCTTTCCATGTCATGTGATGCATGTCAGCATTAAATCAATATGAATATTCCATCTCGTTTCCTTCTAACATTGCTTGAAACATTTGAAAAAAGACGCTAATGACACCAGAAGAAAAAGGGATAGATAAGGAAGAGGTATAGATAAGGAAGAGGTATAGATAAGGAAGAGGTATAGATAAGGAAGAGGTATAGATAAGGAAGAGGTATAGATGAGGAAGAGGTATAGATGGGGAAGAGGTATAGATGGGGAAGAGGTATAGATGGGGAAGAGGTATAGATGGGGAAGAGGTATAGATGAGGAAGAGGTATAGATGAGGAAGAGGTATAGATGAGGAAGAGGTATAGATGAGGAAGAGGCATAGATGAGGAAGAGGCATAGATGAGGAAGAGGCATAGATGAGGAAGAGGCATAGATGAGGAAGAGGCATAGATGAGGAAGAGGCATAGATGAGGAAGAGGCATAGATGAGGAAGAGGCATAGATGAGGAAGAGGCATAGATGAGGAAGAGGCATAGATGAGGAAGAGGCATAGATGAGGAAGAGGCATAGATGAGGAAGAGGCATAGATGAGGAAGAGGCATAGATGAGGAAGAGGCATAGATGAGGAAGAGGCATAGATAAGGAAGAGGTATAGATAAGGAAGAGGTATAGATAAGGAAGAGGTATAGATAAGGAAGAGGTATAGATAAGGAAGAGGTATAGATAAGGAAGAGGTATAGATAAGGTAGTAGTAGTAGTATTAGCATTGATTTGCTAGCGCTTCAGTAATTCGTACTATATCGCGCCGTAGATCTCACAGTTTAAAATACAGGATTCACATCGTTACACAAAAGCACACTATATAAATGTTGTTCAAAGTTTGTCACAATAACCATCATGGAAACACAACAGCAGCCATCATAAAGACCGCTTCAATTGCCACCCACATCATTGTCATTTTATAAGAGTCCTAGTTGATCTTTGAAGAGATCATCTACAGAGCGACGCACAATCCGCGAAACACAGGACAGCCAAAAACCCCGTAGGGGATTTCAGCTGCCCACCCATTTATGACCGGGCGCCTTACCCACGCTGAAATCCCCAGAGGCATCTACGCAGCGCACCCGGCCATATTGTAGTTTAGTCATCCACATCTCAGACGTGAAAAGTTCCTTGATTACGCTGTCCCTTTCCTGGCTAAATTTGAGACATCAAGTTGCACTTCTCTAGAAACATTTTAAGCGCCGTCACACTGAAAGCTGAACGCTCGATTTCCTTGAGCATTCCGGTCATTACATCCTCATCAGGACCTCGCAGTCTCGGGAAGCACACACTCCTGGCAGCAGCATACCGGGGGCACTCAACAAGAAAGTGTTTGACAGTCAGAGGAACGTGGCACCGCTCACATCGAGGCTGCGGCTGTCGCTCCATCAAGTGCCCGTGCGTCAAACGAGTATGGCCAATACGAAGGCGGCAGAGTATCACCTCCATCCGACGAGGGCGACAACTAGACGATGTCCACTCACGTACGGTGGGTTTTATAATTCTTAATTTATTGTTAATTGTTCTATCCCACTCCTGTTGCCACAAGCTTCTCACTGCAGCCTTTATCCGTGGGTAGTAGTCTCGGAAAGGGACCATCGAGTTCAGCGTCTCCTCGTTTGTCTCCGCAGCCCGTTTAGCCTCATGGTCAGCTCGCTCATTGCCCGATACTCCCACATGTCCGGGCACCCAGCACAGCATGACACTCTTGCGTCTACTTGCAAAGTTAATTAGCATCACGACAATTTCAGCAATGAGCGGGTGCGTACTATTATACATCTGTATGGCATCAATTACACTTTTTGAGTCAACGAAAATAGTGAAGGGCCCACATGGATACTCCTCAATCAGCTTCAGCGCCTCCATCACACCGTACAATTCTGCTGTGAAAATTGATGACTCTGGGAGCAGCTTCCTTGCATTGACCCTTTCCCCAGACACAGCAGCACATCCTACAGCATCTCCCGTTTTAGATCCATCAGTGTAGAACTTTACAGACTTAGCGTGCTTTTCCATTACATGGTCCATAAAAATTCCCTTCAGGATGTAGTCTGGCACGGATTCCTTCTTGGGCATCCGGCATCCGGGGCAAAAACTATCTATAGGGACGCGCCACGTCGCAGTATTTTCTAAGAGTACTGGAAGTATTTGCATGGGTCTCAATTGCATAGCAGCTGTAATCACAGGGTAGTCCACAGACGAAGGTATGAAATAAGGAAAAGGCAGGTGTCGTCCAAGGGGCGCGTGCACACTAACCCATGCAGGAGACAACGGGACTTGTTCCAGCCTGGCTAGGTACTGCAAGGTTAGTTGCACACGTCGAAGCCACAGAGGAGGCTCTCCGCTCTCCACGCACAGGCTGTAAGAGGGTGAGGATCGAAAAGCACCAGTGCTTAGCCTGATAGCTGCATGGTGCACTGGGTTCAGTTTAGCCAGAGTCGATTCTTTTGCATATTGATATACTATGCAGCCGTAGTCTATTTTACTCCTGATAAGAGTTCTATATAGTCGCAACAGCGTCATTCGGTCTGCTCCCCACGCTACTCCGGATAAACACTTAAGGAGATTCATTCTCCGAGCACACTCAACCTTGAGGGCTGCCAAGTGAGGTTTCCAGGTGAGCTTATCATCCACAGTCATCCCCAAAAACTTGACGCTGTGCGCAAAAGCCACCCGTCCCTCCCCCAGCACCAGTCGAGGGGGATCACATCGGCCACGTCCCTGGAAATGAAGGCCTACAGTCTTCTCAGTAGAAAAGGTGAAGCCATGTTCAAGAGCCCAGTTGTTCACTTTGTTGATGGCTCTCTGCATTCTGCGAGTCACTGCAGGCAATAATGCAGATGAGGAGTACAGCATAAAATCGTCCACATACAGAGAGGCTAAAATGCCAGGGGGGAGGACCGAAGTAATACCGTTCAAGGCGACATTAAATAGCGAGCAACTCATGACGCTGCCTTGAGGCAGGCCTTCACGCTGAAGCTGCAGTGAGGAGAAAGTACCACCCACTCTAACACGGAAGGTTCTCTCACCAAGAAACTCCTGGATATACAAAGCCATATTACCACGGAGTCCATATCCATGCAATGATTTGAGGATCCCATATCTCCACGCAGTATCATAGGCCTGCGCCAAGGACGTTTAAGCAGCCCCCCGCCTACCCAGCCACCCCTCCCACTAGCCCTCGCCGCATGCGACTTCACAACTGGCAGGACGGGCCTAGGCTCCTGCCAGCCCCCAAGGAGAGGTCAGAGCGTGGTCCAGGAGAAGGCCAGGTCATCCGAAGAGAGAAAGTCAGCACAAATCCGTATAGAAGTCCAAGTCAGTAGGGTGGTCAAAGAAAACGCATACAGTCTGTCGGCGTTCTGCGAGGTTAGTTACCAGGTAGTTCTGTAGACGGAGCAGAGCATCTATGGTTCCGCGGTGTTGTCGGAAACCAAACTGTACGGGATTTAACAGTAACTACTGTTCTTCGGCCTCCAGCCATCGCGTGAGCCGTACATTTACCATATTTTCCAGCAGCTTACCAAGGCAGCTAGTCAGGGCAATAGGTCGATAGTTATCTGGGTTAGAGGCAGGCTTGTTGGGCTTAGCAAAAGCCATGATTGTTGCTGTTCGCCATTGCTGCGGATATGTGTGTGTGCTCCAGATTTTGTTGTATATATAGAGAAGGAATGATATTGCCGTATGATCCACATTTTTCATCATTTGATAGTAAACACCATCAGGCCCGGGGGCTGTGTTTTTGCACTTTTTTAAGGCACAATAAAGCTCTACCATTGTGAGGGGATCGTTGTAAGAGTAGGTGGAATTAGTCAAAAAATCAAGTGGTTGCCGCTCTTGTTGACGTCTGAGAGCCAAGGAGGGACACCCGCTGCTGACACGACAGAAGCTCCGAGCCAAAGCTTCTGTTACGCGATCCGGATCTGCCGTGAGAGAGCCGTCAATTTCCAAACACAGTGACCTGTGTCCATAATTTCCCTTCATTTTGTTCACTCTCTGCCATACCTTGGCCATAGGGGTGTCGGTATTCAGGCCGGAGACATACTTCTGCCACGATGTCTTACGCGCTACATCCTTTACTAGTTGCGCTCGAGCCCTCGCTCGGTTGTAGGCGATCTTATGGGCCAGCTCTTTAGTGCGTTGGTAGCGCCGCAAGGCTCGCTTCCGTTCACAATTAGCTATTGCACACTCGTTGTTCCACCATGAAACACGATGTTTCTGGCAGCCTCCCTGAGACTTTGGGATGGCAGCGTCGGCAGCCGCACGCACTGTTCTGACAAAGTGATCGACCAGCTCATCCACACTGCAACTCTCATCTGGTTCCTCCATTCGCGAGCAGGATTTGAAGTTTTTCCAGTTTGCCTTTTTAAAATTGAGGCGTGGATCCACGGGCTCAGGTTGGTACCGTACCAAACTCAAAAGGATAGGATAGTGGTCACTACCACACGTATCCTCAAGCACAGACCACTGCGTATCAGGAAAAATGTCGGGCGTGCACATACTGACGTCGATTGCAGAGGAGGTACCACTTTGTACATGAAAGTGAGTGTGGGCTCCGGTGTTTAACAGGCACAACTCGGTAGCATCCAAAAACTCTTCCACCGCTCTGCCATGCGGATCATTTATCAAATTGCCCCAACGAACATGTTTGGCATTTACGTCTCCAAGAATGAACGCTGGTCTTGCTAGTTGGTTACTGAGAAGGATGAGGTCCTGTGAGGTTAAGGGATCTCCAGGTGATGTATAGATATTGCATACGGAGACCATACGTTGCCCGATACACAAACGGAGGGCCAGGGCCTGTAGTCCAGTATTGATTGTTATTTTACTATAACCCACATCTCTCCGCACAAGTATTGCAAGTCCCGTTCCGAGCACTGGATTAGGCACCGGGGAAAAAACCTCAATGCAATAGTTGTTTGGGGGTGTAGGGTTCAGGCTTCCAAGAAGGGTCTCCTGGAGGCAAACGCACCAAGGTTGGTACTCCTCAAGGAGGGCCCTCAAATCTCCGTAGTTACGTCGAAATCCTCTAATATTCCATTGGATACAGGTGTTCACGGTTTACCAGTTCGAGATTTAGCACGTGTGGAGTCCTTCTCAGCACCCTCATTCAGAGCGGTTGCCAGATCAGGCGGCACGGGGCTTATGGGTCTATCATCCCATGTATGAATTGGCACTGCGGGAGGTGGCTTAGTTGGGAAGCCACGCGGGATAGGAAATTTCTTCAACATATGCGACGCGAAATCTTCTGGGACAATTGTGACGCGTTCCAGAGAGCGAACACGCTGCGTCACAATATGCCGCTCACTATCCCGCTCAGACCTGCGACCGTCCGCACGAGGAACCGAAAGGTCACGTCCAGCGCTCCCCACAGCCCCACTTCCACTGCCGGGCATCCGCACGCCTGGTCGGGGCACTCTATCCACTTTGCATTCTGGTTCCGATATACCACCAGGCGGGGCTGCCGGCTCCGGCTCCGGAATAATCTTTGCCTGGCTTGGAAGTGCATCAAGAGCTCTTTCGGTGACTCTAGGTGCTTTTGCCACATTACCCATGTTGTTGCTGTGGGTCGGCGACGTGCCGCTCTGTGTACGCTTTCTCGAGGTTATTATAGAAGGTATTGTTCTCAAAGGTTCACCAGGTGTGTTTGGCTGGTCCGCCACCAAAGTTTCCGTTGGATTTCTTTTCGCTCTACTTTTGGATGCAGGTGGTTGTTCTTCAGTTGCAGATATTCTTGGGATGGCCGCTCCACCAGCACCCGGCTCCCGTTCCACTGCAGTATTCCTCAGCTGGCACCGGCCAGCAGGGCCGGGAACACGGTTGGTGGGCATCGCTTGAGGGGTTTTAGCCTTCTCTGCATACGTGACTAGGGTTTTATTGAAACGGCTGCCAACCACGCGCTTAGCCTCGCCATAGCTGATGCGCTGGTTTGTCTGCACCGCTAGGGTTTCCTCTTCAAGTTTATAATAGAAACAAGACTGAGAACTAGCAGGATGTTGCTCACCACAGTTGGCACATCGGGGAGATTTGGTGCAGGGCAGTTCATGCTGTTCTTCCGCGCAGTTGACGCACACGCCAGGCTCAACACGGCAGGACCTGGCACCGTGCCCAAAGTCCTGGCACTTGAAACGGCGGCGGGGCTTCGGCACGTACTGGCGCACGAGGCATCTTGTCCATCCAATGTCTACAGACTGTGGTAGGTGGCAGCAGTCAAAAGTGAGGATGTATATTGACGAGGGCATCAAAACTCCCCGCTCGAATCTCTTGATCCGGTATAATGCTTTCACTTCGAATTGCTTCAGTTCCTCTAGGAGGCGGTCGTCGCTATACTGAGGATAGTTGTCGTACCATATGGTTCCCTTGCACTCATTAAGTCTGTCATGAGGAGACACCTGCACGCCAACTCCCGCAAGGGACCGCAGGCCTAAGATAACCGCACTTTGGTGCTGGTTGCGCACCTCAACCAATAGACCGCCGTTCCGGGTCTCTGTTACTTTCGCAGGTCTGCCACCAAGTCCCCTGCACAGTTGACGATTGGCTTCAATCACGTCAACGTGGCTCATGGGCGATCCATCCTTGGTTTTAATAATGAAAAATCTTTTAAATTCCGTTGGGAGAGCTGCATTTTCGTTATCATCGACACTGGCCAGGGGCTCTGCAAACAAATGTTGCCGCCGAACACAGCGCTTGTGTCGGTGTGGTTGCACCCTTTGTCTCTGAGATGGGGGAACATGAGGTTCAAGGATAATATTCATTTTCTCAGACGGCCCGGCTTCAGCGTCACCACTCGCAGAAGACTGTGATGGTGGTTGCTGCGCCAATGGCAAAGTTGAGGAAGATTCAGTACAGGTGTCCGTGCGTGAGGGTCCAGTCGTCACCGAAGATATAGCGGGAAGATTTTCCATGTTGAGAAAAGGTAAGGTTTCACCTGTCACCCCGAGCCAGCACCTAAGACGGCCGCCTACAAGGGGATCCCTGATGTCGGGCACACGTAGTCCCAACGGGAACGCTCGCTAGGTACAGGCATAGCAGTCAGAGTGACCAGGATCAGCAGGTTGATGCGCTTGACTAGTCGAAGGCGCGTTCCCGCACGCCAAGGACGTTTAAGCAGCCCCCCGCCTACCCAGCCACCCCTCCCACTAGCCCTCGCCGCATGCGACTTCAAAACTGGCAGGACGGGCCTAGGCTCCTGCCAGCCCCCAAGGAGAGGTCAGAGCGTGGTCCAGGAGAAGGCCAGGTCATCCGAAGAGAGAAAGTCAGCACAAATCCGTATAGAAGTCCAAGTCAGTAGGGTGGTCACAATGCTGCCATCTCTCTTCGTCTGACCTCTCAACCCAGGCCACTCTACCATGGTTGCACCTGGGTAGCACAGCCCTGGGCATCATAGAGGCACGCAAGCCCCCTACCCGCGACAAGGGCGAGATGGCGCGAGGGGGAATAGATAAGGAAGAGGTATAGATAAGGAAGAGGTATAGATAAGGAAGAGGTATAGATAAGGAAGAGGTATAGATAAGGAAGAGGTATAGATAAGGAAAAGGTATAGATAAGGGTCAGAAAGGCATCAATAGGCCGGGCGTCAAATTATAAACAAGGATAAGAAAAGTATCAATAATTCATCACATATGTGTGGAACCATCACGGTACAGGGCTGGGAAAATGTTTCCTAAAACCAAACCTTAATACATCGATGAGCACATTTCAACTGAAATAAGCAACGAAATGCAGCCAATGATTGGTGTCTAGTCGCACCAGCTAAGGTACTCTCCAGCTAGGAGTACGTTTGCTACCACAGGATTGCGCGCTCCAACGCAATGGTTCAACAGCTGGCCGTGACTGCAAGCATAAAGGCTTTACGTGCGTTCGCAAAGCGCAATTCTTGCAAGCACCCGAAATTTATACATCAACTGGAAATATTGAATGATTATGGATACTAAACTTTTGCTTCCTATCAATACACTCACAATCGTTTTTTAAAAATAAATCGTTTTTTAAATCGTTTAAAATAATTCCAAAAGTTAGCTTTGCATCCGAAACAAAATGTGCAAGTAACAAGCAAACGAAACATCCAGACACATGCGTGTTGTGTTTTTGCTGCGGTTTACATCTGGTCAATTGACTTGGAGTTTGAATTACATATCAATAATTACAGGTGCATTCAATCACTGAAAAACGCAGCCCCTTAATTTTCCGCAACAATGTACTATCATCTAATCGAAGTAAGAAAATGCAGGCTTTATGCAAATCAACGGCATCAGCTGTTGAACCAAGCTTAAGCCCATCGCGCAGAAACAAAGAAAATGCGAGCAATAACAAAATCCAAACGCAAAAGGTCGACAGGACGACTAGCTTCCAGTAAAGAGAAGTTTTCCTCACTGTAAAAACTACTACACAAGTTTTTCCGAAGCATAGATAAAAATGCTCAAAATGCAGCGATAGTCGCTTAAGAAGTCCTTCACGTTGTGCCTTAGTCAGAGAGCTAATAAAATTCCTAAACAAATGATGCTATTATACAGTGAAAGACGTGTGATGGCATTTTGAAAGCAATGCCTACAGAAAATGGATCTCCATAAAAAACTTGTACCTTGTGCCGTAGCCAGAAAGCTGACGCAATTCCCAAACAAATGATGTGTGAAAAACATGTGAAAGTAGATTGCAAGTATTATTCTGCACGGGATCCCGCGCGGATAAAAACAGTAAGTTAAGAAGGAAAGCTATGAAACAAGATTAAAGTTGAAGAGAAAAGTCAGACGTGATGAAAGACAGGACAACAGTGAACAGAAAAACAAAGGGTCCGTGACAGTACAAAACAAAACAAGAAACATGTTATTTCAACAAAAAGAAGGCCCACCTCTCAACTCAGGACCACGCATTTTCAAAGGAACACACAATATGAATCTATATGAAGGTAGGACAAAACATATGACCATTATTATTATTATTATTATTATTTAACCACCATAGACGCAACGGGGCGATTCAACAGTGAATACCCATACAGTATTTGAGTGTTTGTGTAACGATTAGAATATTCCGTTTTCCTAGGTTTCGTTTAGTTTAGTAGATTTGGTGATTAATTCATTTGCGTACATAGAGTCTTAGTGGTGGTAGCTGTTACCCAATCACGGGATTCCAACAACTCACCAATGTCTTTCTGGCCGAGCGACTTACCCACGCTGGAGTCACCTCTGAACAGAGTGTTCGAGTTAACAGCACTGTGCGCTCGACCATTATTTGACTTATTTTGCTAGTGTGTTCCAAGCTTCATTTAAATTTTAGGATATAGGTCTGTTTCTGTTAGGTACCTGTGTAAAGGGCCGTTGAGGGCGGTGGTAGCAGCTAGTGTTAATATATTTACGAGGAGGTATGGTGGGGCTCCGAAATGACGTCGTCGCTCCTCTGCAAAGGAGGGGCACTCCACAATCAAATGATTTACTGTCAGTGGAACGATACAATCGTCACAATACGGGATTGGTCTTCCTTCCATTAGGTGGCCATGTGTCAATCTCGTGTGTCCTATTCGCAGACGGGTCAATATTATTTCCCACGTTCGGTTCGTTGAAGTTGCATTAGGTAGAGGAGTTATGTCTCCAGTTATTAGTCTGTATTTATTATTAGCGATGGCTTCCCATTGGTGTCTCCAGCTCAGCGTCAAGACACGCTTTACCAGGCACTTGACGTCGGGTCGGGGCAACTGGAGCTGTGCTCTTTCCGCTGCACAAGTGGCCTCCCGAGCTAGTTTGTCTACTCGTTCGTTGAGTATTATTCCGCTGTGGCTGGGAGTCCAGCAAAGAGTTACCGATTTATTTAATAGAATAACAAAACATATGACCAAGGACACCAATACATTATATGTACATTACAAAGTTTTACCACATACCGTAATGCTGTCAGGAAAATTCTGCAGCACTTGAAAAACAGGAGCCTCTCAAAAAAGGTCTAAAATAAGTCAACCAGATTAGATTATACGTGAGCTCAAGTCTCCCTAACTGAAACAAAGGCGTTCCCAAAAGAGGAAGACTCCATCTAGTAGGGGCTTATGGGAACGTGGAATCTATGCAGAAGGTTCATAAAACAGTGAGTTGAGAAAGTTCACGAAACAAGATAAAATTTGAAGAAGATACCTCACATATTTCCCCTGGGAGTGTTAATTGCCAAAGATATGCACAATAGTTGTATCTCCCAAAGGGTTGAGTCGTAAACAAAGTTAAATCTCAAGTAAACACAGAAATACAGTGACACTGAAGTCCTGTAATTTGATCATTTATTCAAAGAGTGGGATACACTCGAATTGAACGCAGCACTCTCGTAAATCATCTCGTAGTGAAAAAGGGGAGAAAAGATTTCTCCTTGAACTTTAGTTCTCCTTGAGGATGCGTCAAATACCTATCCCAGTGAAAAATTTACCCTAACATCAAAAGAAAAATTAAGTAATATTCTTCCATAACAGAAATCCATTACTTATCATTCAAAAAATAAACCCTTTCTCTTTCATTCCAAACCTAAACCTTAAATCAAAACATAATTCCATCAACCTTCACTCAAAACAAACCCGTCAACCCCCCATACAAAACATAAAACCATTAACCATCATTCAAAACATAAGCCCATTAACTTCTATTCAAAACAACCCCATCAACTTTCACTCAAAATAACCCCATAAACTGTCATTCTAGACATAGAACAATTAACTTCCATTCAAAACATACAACCAATGAACTTTCTCTCACAATATAAAACAATTAACTTTCATTTAGAACAAAGCCAACAACTTTCTTTCGAAATATAAGCCCATCTCTTCATTCTAAATAAACTCAAGGACAGCAGGTGGGTAGAAGGGCAGAAGTGCAGTTACATATTCTACAGATATCCGGCGCTGAAGCTAACAGACACAATTATCACATGCCTCTTAAGAAATGGCTTAGGAATTCAGATAATTTTCCAAAGTATGGCGAGTCCTCAAAATCGCACAACAATCCTCCTCACTGAACCCACTATGAGGTACAGAAATATATCTATTTAACACAAAAATCGTAACACTGCAAACTAAAGTTAGTTGGTTAATTAGTTGAAATAATGGAAATTAAAATACTGGAATATATCAAACAAACCAACTCGAACACTGCTGATGACACAGCAGCAAAGAACTAAGTGCTCGTAAGACAAATCGTGACAGTAGGGTAAAAATTACACAAAACCAACAACGCCTGCAAAAGAAAACCGAATCCGAATTCAAAATACAACTCAAATTAGAGAGAGATTCGCGCTCCCCCCCAATAATGCTTTCATATCGCAGAAATAAATAAAAAATCAAATGCTTGAACTTTTAGCATCGCCGCCTGGTGTGAACCTCCTACCAGTACATCGTGTTGAGCAGCATTTAACATATCAAGAGGCCAAGCACGAGAAAAAATATTTTAGCTGGGAATACCCGTTCAGTCAGACCAAAAAAATTTACATAGAAGAAGTATTTGAAAGGTTACTTCAAATTAACTCTTGAACAATTTAGTCTAAAAACGAAACAATTCATGACGGAAACAATAAGACTCGAAAGTTAAACGTCAAAGCAGTTCAGTTGAATGAATAACGAATAATAATTCAGTCAAATGTTAAACAAAAACGAATAACGAATAATTTTCGAGAGTCGGCTAAAGACGAGTCAGATGAACATAACCTGGAAGCCCAAGCTACGATTAGGACACCAAAATTATCTGACATCTGTTCACCATGACCTGATTTTTCACGTCAATGTCAATTTGCAGACCCGATACGCACCGCTCCTTGATCCCCTAAAAACATCCTGACCCTGCTAGTAACGCAGACATAAATACATTGCAACCAAAGTACTGGAAAGGCATCCAAGTCCTTTTCATCAGTGAATATAACAAAAATACAAATGAGGCCTGGCCTTCATTTTCGTGCAGGCAAATGATATTAGCGCGCACCTTCAAGTTACCAAGCACCAGGGTTCGTATATTTAAACAATTCACGTTGTTGCAACAGTACAACCAACAGCTAAAGTTTATGTAAACTTAGCTATGCTACGTGCTGAATATCACGAGCCTCATCTTTAAACTTCACTTGAAAAACGTACAAAAATGAGAATTTTGGTTAGCACATAGCGTAGTTAAGTACACACAAACACTTTAGCTTTCTGCTGTGCCGCGACAACAACATAAACATGCTGGAAAGTACGTCCCGTGAAAGGAGAGTCAGGGTACGTCGCCAATTTAGGGCGCCTTCAGAAGAAAACCTACTACGTTAGTTACACCTTATGAAATAACAGGTAATTTAGATTCCTATCCCCAAATTAAAATAAAATCGTAATCAATAGCGAAAGGACATAGGTGACTTAAAAAACGATTTACACTCACAACTACAGAAAAACGTCGTCCACGTATAAAATGCTTAAGCTGAGTTCTCAAATAGAAGGGTATTTGGAGAGCTAGAATTTTAGAGGCTACAGTGCAATCTTCACAAAAAACACCCTATCCAAATACCTCAAAAACTCAACACTGAAAGAACACTTAACATTAATGCTAAATTTAGAAAAACTGTAACCGCACCCAAAAACCAAAAGTACGAAGTGATCGTGCTCCATATTACCAAACGTATCTCGGTTAAATTTTGCCAAATACAACATTTTCACAACGAATTAAATACCTTGAAAATCAACAAAATGAATTCAAAGCTAAATGAAAGTGCCTGTTGAACGCGTACTTAACACCAAAATATCTCGGCAACATAAATTAGTTTCAAGAACTAGGCTTATTTGTAGAAAATAAACAAGAGATAGAATAAGCTACAAGGGAAGATAGAAAGGATAGAATATAGAAATAGGCTCAGTTCCATCTCCGAATTGGGATGATAAACCCCTGTTTACTCTATTATGTACACTAAAATTAATACATATTAATGGCTAATTTTGGTTTTATTTTATCTTGAAGAGATAAATAAACTATCGCGCATATATAATTGCAGAATTACAATACCTACACCATATTACATCAACCTTGACGACGACACTGGTGTGAGAAGCTCCCTTTGCAAGAGGGTAGAGAAACTGCTCAGCTGCTGCAAATTCAGCCACGAGTTAAGGATTGTGTGTACGTGTGTGTCCAGCGCTATGTATGGAAAACACGAAAATTAGCACAGAACCATCAAACCTCTTGTATCATCATTTGAGACAACAGCTCCGTTCATTTTGCAGAGAAAATGGCCAGGCAGAATGTTCGCACCAGTCAAAGAGGCGGAAATGGCTTGAGGACAAAATGGCCTTAAGATACTGGGCAAAACTTGATAGATATCAAGTTACAAGCGTCGCAAATCTTTTTACATGACGGACGGAAGTTCGACATACAACTATCGAACGTCTCAAAAGTCCAAGACTAGCGGTCATGAATCTTTCTTTTGTATAGCATGTCAAATAAATGTCCGAGCACCAAGAAGGGAACGGAAGCAGAGCATGCATGCTCTGGAAAAAAAAAACTGGACCCAAATTCATGCTGTTTTTACTACAAAGAACAACATATGCTGTGGTAAGACTGTCACTTGTGGCTGCTTCTCTACTGTTCAATTGTAAGAGCACCAGCGTAAATTGAAAAAAAAATTAGAATATACTCAAGAAATCTTCATTCTGAATTATAACGGATTCAATTAAATGCACTTTGTTTGCAATAGAAATCATTCATTTCACATAATTACAGAGGCGAATAAACCCTCAAGAGTTTTCTCCTCGCTGGTACGCTATGAAAAAAGTTGAAAAAAGGCGGCAATTACCGAGCAAAAACCACCACAAAACAATGATTTTACACTAGTACAAGAATGCAGTTCACACTCCATGGAGAGATGTTGCTTACGAAAAATATGAGAGTTAGGACAAACGCAATCGTTTTACAAGGAGGGTCAGATATTTAATACACAAATTACAGGAATGAGGCGATCATTATGGTTTCTTGGAGAGGTGCGGTTGCGAGGGCGGCATGTAAGGCTTGAGGAGGTTGTCTGAGAACTCCGTCACTTGCTGCACCCCGCGTACTTCGTGAGGCAGCAGCGGCAGCCGCGTTATGTGGAAGTCTTCGTACAAGTCGCATATCTGGAATGAAGCTTGCTTTCAAAACCAGCTCTCCAAAACGCGAGTCTCATACATTTCACATGAAACTAACTCACTACTAACGGAGTTTCAAATATCTCAAATGAAAGTTACTCAGACAATCTAAATGGTGCAAGGAATGAACAAGTCATACAAAAAGCTTAATTCCCTCTTGGATAAACTTTTGTTCCCAAACATCCGCACTCCCTTTACCACAAGAATATTACTCTATTTTTTTAAAGCAAAGGAAATAGTAAAAAAAATCATTCTTATTTGCAAACGTGGCAGAACTCAGTACCATCAGTTCATAATTAGGACATCAGTACACACGAAAAAGAACATTACTAAAATTGAAAATAATATAATGAATACAAAACATCACAACCTATTTACAATTTGACGATTTTAAGAAAAGACCTTTTACCTGAACAAAAGCTTTTCTTCAAAAAACATGCAAAGCATCGAAATTTTAAGCATTACTTAATTTCACTTCATACAAACCATACCAAGTACCGTAATTTGAAAGGTACACCTAGCCAATACCACCAGATTGAGGTCCTCACTTGCATTCAAACCGACAGAAAAGTATGTTAATGCAATTTATGCCATTAGTTTGCTTGCTAGACCTCTAACCTCAAACTATTGAAGCTCACTTTGAATAATATTGCTCAATTTAAACGTCAATATTCCCAGAATCACTTTTTATCTATAATAATAAAGGTCTACAGAATGGTAGCCCATTTTCTTTTCCTATATAAAAGTTTACATAGACTTGGCTTCAGCAAACATGTTCCTTTCTGACCTATTGGTGGGTCGCATGACAAAATCGTGAACTTATAATCGTGTTACCTTTAAAGACGTAAAATGTTATGTTTGAGATGCCCAACACAAAAGCAGTGGTAGAGTGAAGGCCTTCAAGAAGCACAACACAAATCCAATGAAAGAGAAGATATTTGAAAGAGAGATATGAAAGAGACATTTTCAAAAAACACAACACAAAAGAAGAAGCGGACGCAAGAAACCACACAACAAAAGCCAAAATACCCGACCTGGTCGAGGTACTTGTCCTGTATTCTGCATCGCGCGGAGCACATCTCGCAGTTCTGGACAGCACCGGGCGGTCGGAGCAGGAGTTGGTTGACCACGATGTTGTGCGTGTCTATGCCGTAGCGCGTGAGCTCCTGCACCAGTCGCTCCGTCTCGTACAGAGACAGGAACTCCGCGATGCATACGCAAACAAATGTCGTCTGATCCTGAAAATCAAGAGCCAATTAAAGCCTGCAAGTGTTTCTCCAGCAATGGATACGAGACTAAAGAATAATAAAACAGGAAGCCGATTAAAGCCAGTAAGTATTTCTCTGGCATTGGATACGATACTAAATAATAAAACATGAAGCAAATTAAAGCCAGTAAGTATTTCTCTGGCATTGGAAACGATACTAAAGAATATATAAACAGGAAGCCAATTAACGCCTGTAAGTATTTTTCTGGCATTAGATGTGATGAAAAAGAATAATAAAACAGGAAGCCAATTAAAGCCTGCAAGTATTTGTCCAGCAATGGATAGGATACTAAAGAAGAATAATAAAACAGGAAGTCACCATTGATGTTCTATAGGTATAGTGAAATTAAATTAACAAAGAATATTTTCAAATGGAGATAAACATCAAGTTACATCAGCACATCGGTACTTCAACATAGGTTTGTTAGTGAGAATATGTAGAATGAGGAACATTATGTTTCATATCAGTTATTAATCGATAAATAATGCATTATATTTCGCATAAGTGACATGCAAGCTGAAAATGTTGTCCCGATAAGAAGTTAAATTAACATATACAGAAAACAAAAATTGACGCTTGCAAGCAAAGACATAAATTACCACTTTCTGAAGAGATCAAAGCTAAAATTAAACCTCACGGTTCAATTGGACAAACACAAATACAAATTTTATGCTAGGTTTCCAGATGCTGAATGATTTTCATGTTCAAATTATGATTGAGAACAGCTAAATTTCCCAACTCTTGAACAGAAAATATTTAACCTGATTATTCAAAATACAGCTGCCAGACTTTCAACAGTTAAAAGCTTGTGCCTCAAATAAAACAAGAGCCACATATCGGTGACATGGCCGCTTCATCATTTCAAACATACTAAGAATGGAATTACTTCTCCCATACTCCTGCTCTAATTCTTCTTTGACACCATGGGACCATGTGTAACAACCAGAAACTCAGCTTGTTCCTTCAGCCATATTTAACTCTATTCTAATTATTTACACGAGAGACTTGATGGGCAGACAACACGAAAATGACCAGCACTTACTGGGTTCCTGAATTGTTCATTGAGTTTCTTGATGAGAGGCAGAACACTTTCTAATTTATTTGAGACGTCGTCGCTGTTGAAGTCCTGTACACCCAAGAAGCCTGCCATCTGAAACCAAAACTTTGGTTTTAAAATACAAAAAACTATGGGCATTGTCAAATGACAATTGGAATGAGTAGAAATCAGACTAGAATCAATAAGTAACACTAAGAAATAATATTCTTGAAGGCTTATTAAGCTTGTAAGTGTTATCATTTAGGTAGAAAGCTTTCAATCAACGGAAACCTTTATGATCACAGCAGAAATTCGTTCAATTTTTCACCAATTGCACTAGAAGTTAAATTCTATTATAACTTAAGAGTATTAGTTGTTAGCTCAACCCATTAGTTATTAATAAGCTTGCTACCCATTTACAAATTGTGCAAAATAAAAGGAATAATTTATACTCTCCATGGATGAATTGCAAATTAAAACAATATCAGCAACACCTTACACTAAAAGGGAGATGTTTGCGGGAGACAAATTCAATTAGGCTAATAGAATACAAATGAATGTAGTTCTATAACGCAACCCCTCAATGAAAATGATAAGTGACAAGCAAGAACGAGAAAGTTCAGGAACACTTATAGAAGAAACACGAATCGAAATAGCATCACAAAAAAAAATTTTAGAACAAGAAGAAAAGCTGGAAAATAGACGGCACTCGTGACCTGATTGACAATGGGGCTGATGTGATTCTTGAGTTTGAAGAGCTTGCCTAGGGACTTCTCAATGACTTGAGGGAAGGACAGCAGCCGCAGCGTGTGGCCGGTGGGCGCTGTGTCGAACACCACCACGTCGAAGTTCATCCCTTGCACCAGTCTGACAATGAACTCTTCACCATCATTTACTGATAACATCATTTTATGATCTTTGGTATCATTTATTGAAAACACAAAGATTTTGCGATCTTCAGTATCATTTATTGATAACAATAAAATTTTGTGATTTTCAGTATCATTTATTAATAACACAAAGATTTAGTGATTTTCAGTATCATTTATTAATAACAAGAAGATTTTATTAAATTCCTGACAAAAAAATTGTCAAGAATAATACTGTTCAACTGTTACATGGCATGAACTGAACTTGATGCAAAGCTAGCGGAATTGGGGAGAAACCATATTGATTGGTTAAAAAACTTTCAAAATTAAGATTGAAATCATCAACAAGAGAAGCAAAAAAATTTCTCTACTACACTTCAATCCAAGACACTATAACCAACTCGAAGTTTCAACCAGAGATTTTACAAAATGCATCAGAAACATTTCATATAGAGTAACAATGGTGTAAAAAATTGAGAAGACCCGTGTCTGAACAATATCTGCAAAAAAAACAAAATAAAATGAGCCAAAAGACTACAAAATAGAAGTACACACTCATGCCACCACTCACGACTGTGAACGTAGTGTTGATAACCACTGGAGTTTTGGCTTAGGTAATTATTAAAATATTTCATTGCTTTGAAGCATCAACAACATCATTTTACATTCAAGAGAAAAGCTACCATTAGAACTGGCCAGGTGAGAGGAAGCTTTCCAGAGCTTTGCAATGACTTCATTTTGCTTTAAAACCAATCATGCATGATAATGGATACTTAACACCTCACACAACCTACTTAATGATACATTTTTTATTGCATAAAGTGGCTGGGAAATGTTTTTAAAATCATTGCAAGACCTCAGTGCAGCTAATATTTCACTTCATGACCTTAGTACAACTCACTTTATAACCTCAGCATAGCTCACAAAACTTCCTTTGTGACCTCAGCACACCTCACTTCATGACCTCCTTACAACTCACTTCACAACCTCATTACAACTCACTTCATGACCTCAGCACAACTGATTTCATGACCTCAGCTGCTCAGCATAGCTCATAACTAAGCACAACTCACTTCATGACCTCAGCTGCTCAGCATAGCTCATAACTCAGCACAACCCACTTCATGACCTCAGCATAGCTCATAACTCAGCACAACTCAATTCATGACCTCAGCACAACTCAATTCATGACCTCAGCACAACTCAATTCATGACCTCAGCACAGCTCATAACTCAGCACAACTCAATTCGTGACCTCAGCACAGCTCATAACTCAGCACAACTCAATTCATGACCTCAGCATAGCTCATAACTCAGCACAACTCACTTCATGACCTCAGCATAGCTCATGGCTTCATCAATACCAGGGAAGGCACTCATGATCTCCATGAGGAAGTCTTTGCCAGCCTTTACTGCAGCATTGCCACCTCCTCCTGTGCCGTTGTCAAAATATTCGTCTGGAAGCTCGGCATATCCAATATTTGGATCAATTTCCTGTGTGCAAGTAAGCAGAAATTAATGCGAGATGTCAAATTTGAGGCTTGAGAGAGTATTATGACAACTATATTGCTTACATCTTGGAGATGGATGTTCAACACCACAACTAACACTTTTTGAGCCATATCAAGCAAACATGACTGACATTCTCTTAAAGCTGTACTTGTTGACTAAAATGGGTCTGCTAGTGAATGTAACTCATTACAACTGCTAAAGGTCAAACTGTGAAAAATTATAGAAAATAAAATATCAATTCATCTAAGTGATCAGCACCTATTTGCAACAACTTTGAAACAATGGATAAAGAAAGAACAATGAAAACTTTTTCCGCAACAAGAAATTATAGAATACTTGGGTCAGGCAAGTTTACTGTGAGGAATAAAACTTCCTAATGACAAACATTTGAGATTATCAGAATGTTTCCAAGTGAAACTGAAATAAATTTCAATGTGAGTGACATGAAAATTTAAAAAAAATTCATTAACGCTATGCAGAGAAATAGTATAAGCAAAATAAAATAATTACCATGGCAAAAAGATTAGTAAAGCCTTCAACTCTTGTAGGGATTTTGGAGAACTTCTGGTCAAAAGCATCGGAGATGTTGTGAGCAGGGTCCGTAGAGATGATGAGCACAGAGCTGCGCACTTTTGCCAGCTGAACTGCCAAACTGCAACTGCACACACCAAATTCTTTTACTAAATCGTAAAAATGTAACAAGATATACAGTATAGAGAGACATTTATTAAAATGAAGTCAGCACATCTCGTATAATAAATTGGGTAAATGTTGAGGATTAACTGAGAATCGATATTTGATTTTTCGGTGCCTAAACATAGTTAATTGGATCGAAATAAACAAGTTTTCTTCTTTGCACTTTCCGTTGTAAATAAGTATTTTATGTGTTATAGCAGAGAATTAGTTACGGCAACTCCAAAGTGTTTGAAGCGAGAAGTAATTCATCAAGCCCAGCGAATGGCAACACTGCAAAGGAGTCTCGCTTCTGGCGCGCTCGTTATCAAAGACAAAACTAAACCTACCACGCTAACTCGTAAAATATACATTTGACAAAAAAAGTGTATAGAAGAAAAGTAGTTTATTTCAATGATATTACCATAATTCGAGCAACAAAATTCGAAAATCAATGAGTAGCTGTTTATCCGTGCGCATTTGTCATCAAAGACAAAACTAAACCTACCGCTATAATTCGTAAAATACTCATTTACAACGGAAAGTGCATAGAAGAAAACTTGTTTATTTCGATCTAATTCACATGTTTAGGATTCGAAAAGTGGAAAATCGATTCCCGGTTAATCCTCAACATTTACCACAAATTGCTTTTGTTTTTTTAACATCAAGGTTGCACTGGAGAGTTTCAAACCCTTCTCATTTCACACCAAGGAATGAATGCTCTTAGTACCAAGAAGTGTTAAACCACAAAATTCGTTTATGATTCGAAACAAATTTCAAAGGATCAATGTCTCTCAGACAAATTGTGATTAACAAACCCCAAAAGATCCTGTACTTGTAGATCTCATCAAGATCTTGATTGATGTAATACAACTATTGGGAATATGATTGATGCAAAACAACTACTGGGAGTAACACAACTTCACCTTAGCTTAGACTAACCTTGTAGTAGTTTTCCCAACTCCACCTTTGCCTCCAACAAATACCCACTTAAGTGAGGTTTGCTGCACTATATTTTCTAGAGAAGGAGGCAAGGGCTCTAAGTCCTCCATTTCATCTGAAGAAGAAGCTCTAGGAGTCTGTTCAGCCATTATGGTCAGTTGCTCACAAAACTTTTTCTGAAATACATAAAGTTGTACATGTACACAAAATAAAATATTTTTATAATTACACTAAATTAAAGTATTTCAGAACAATATATTGTCATAACATCTATAAATAATTGGTCAATATTGAGTTTAGGGGATCCAAGGAAAATAAGAATTTTATTCCAAAGAATCACTAAAGGAACCCATTTAAGAATGCTTTACATGAATGACATTCTGCTCGCTGATGCGTTATTTTTGAATTATTCAACTATGAAGCTGGCTTTTGCAAGCCCAAGGAAGCCAGCGTGCCATGCAGAATTTAATTAATAACGGAAGTTAACCCTCTATTACAAACGTAAACAGGTTGGGTCGTGAGAGGGAGCCACAGTTCTTCTAGTGAAAATTATAAATAAAGGTTCAAACCCACCCATTAGGGTGACGTCAACAATTGTGTTGACATCAGCTCCAAAATGGCGCTTACCTGGTACGGTGGCAGCCATCTTGGAGCTGATGTAAACACAATTGCGGACGTAACCCTAATGGGTGGGTTTGAACCTTAATTTATAATTTTCACTAGAAGAACTGTGGCTACTCCTCGCGACCCAACTTGTTTATGTTTGTAATAGGATGTTAGCTTCCCTTATTAATTAAACTAGTTCATCCCCCTTTATTTGAAATAAGAAAGAAGGCGTAATGAAAGAAAGGCCGTAAGAAATTAAAAAGATTCAATCTCTCGAGAGTTGATGAGGCCGCGTGAACACGGCCCGTCAAAATATATGGGGCTGGAGCCGGTATCACAGATACGCTCATCACACACTGCAGGCTGGCTTCGGACGGACCGACGGACGGACGAGGCTCTTATTATAGTATAGATTCTGCTTGGCCCGCTCGCTTCCTTTTGCGTGCGAAAGCCAACTTCAAAGTTTAATAATTCGAAAATAACGCATCAGCGAGCAGAATGTCATTCTTGTAAAACGTTCTTAAATGGGTTTATTTGGTGATTCTTTGTAATAAAATTCATAATTTCCTTGAATCCCCTAAACTCAATATTGACCAAATATTTTATAAAGATCACCATGGTTCCAACTTTTATATGGTTACTGAACTTACTGGAGAGGCAAAATTGTATGATTGATAAATGACTTAATATTTTCTTGTAACAATTCAACATGTTATCACCGCTATGTAATATATGTATAAGGAAACAATAGTAATTAATCTATAACTAGTAATCTTACAAAGAACTTTGATTTGAGCAGATATGTTTTTTATATTTTTATTGTATTAAAATTAAGGTAAATTTGAAGGATACGACAGTAATTGATTTTGTAAATTTCAATGCCTAAACTTAGTTAATTTAAACAAAATAAACAAGTTTTCTTCCATGCACTTTCCGTCTGAAATGAGTATTTTATTAGTTAGGTAGAGCGGTAATGACTTACCGCAACTCCAGTGTTTGAAGCGGAAAGAAATTTATCAATTACTCGATATGGCAGAGTCTTGCTTTTGACAAGATCGTCATCAAAGACGAAACTAAACCTACCACTATAACTCGTGGCTTAAGTCTCGCTTAAGTCAGCGAGAATGAAAATATCGATTAAAACTGGAATTTGATGCTGATTCCGAATATGTAATTTGTTTTGACCGCTCTCGATTTTTTCGATTTTTTTATTTGGAAAGGCGGCTAGCAACAACTGAGGTGGTGCCCAAAGAATGCCATGTCCGTACAGGTTGGGTGGAACCCGGCCCTATCCGGTACTCAGGTCTTCAAGGCACGGTCTGACCATGTTGGGCCGAGAATGGCAGAGTTCGGATCATGAGGTGGTGCAGGCCAAAGTATGCCAAGTCCGACCAGGTTGGGTCGAGAATGACAGAGTTTGGATCATGAGGTGGTGCAAGCCAAAGTATGCCAAGTCCGACCAGGTTGGGTCGAGAATGGCAGAGTTCGGATCATGAGGTGGTGCAGGCCAAAGTATGCCAAGTCCGACCAGGTTGGGTCGAGAATGGCAGAGTTCGGATCATGAGGTGGTGCAGGCCAAAAAAAACATTAAAAATGTATAAAAATTTAAAATTAAAAAAATCACAAAAAATCGAAAAAATCGAGAGCGGTCAAAACAAATTGCAGATTCGGAATCAGCATCAAATTCCAGTTATAATCGATATTTTCATTCTCGCTGAGCGGCTTTGCCGCTCAGCGAGACTTGTTCCTAACTCGTAATATAATCATTTCAGACGGAAAGTGCAGAGAAGAAAATTCGTTTATTTTGATTCAATTAATTATGTTTAGGCATTGAAAAGTGGAAAATTGATTACTGTCATATCCTTTAGATTTACCAAAATTAATTAAGACAGAACTTTAATTAGTTAACTTATAAAAGAGGAACATAAAAAAGGTATGCAGCTTTTTTTCTCTCACATCTACAGATATCTTTTGAAAATGAAATGACTTTTCTAATTTGAAATTGATCATTTACAATACCCCACTGAATAGTAACCCTCTTGAATATTTTTGCTGTATAATATATGCTACAGAGAGATTCTAGAGTCAGGGAAGAAAGTGACTTCTTAACACCATATCAACACACAATAAGAATTTTAAAGTATACCTAGTAACTTTTTTGAACTCCAGCAGCCAGCTGATGACTAGGTACTAACTAGGCCCTACTTACTTATCAAATGGGTACATCTCCAAGATTACTTGTTTGTGAGTTTTCATTATCAAATTTGTATTTTCCAGAGGAAAATCTACTAAAATAGTACAAGCACCAATTCATAGATGTATAGTGTAATTTTAACTCAACTAGCCTTGTTTTAGGCATTGGATGCTGCACATAGGCCCTAATAAAATACATGAACAAATTTAAAGCTATTACAACACAGAAACCTCATTAGTTTGAGTTTAACATGTAACTAGGCCTACTAGTATATTAGACACAAGCTGACATTCAGTCAAATTAAGTAAATAACAGAATTTACATAAAAATAAGATATGTAAACAGCTTCGTGACTCAGCCTTAGAGGCATGTAAAAGAACTCAGTCCAACAATAACAAAAAAATTCCGGTCAATGTGAAGTTTCATGCAATCACGGAAAATAATAATGCCGATCCCAGGAATCACTAAAAGAACCTATTTAAGAACGTTTTACACGAATGACATTCTGCTCGCTGATGCGTTATTTTCGAATAATTGAACTTTGAAGTTGGCCTTGGCGCCAAAGGAAGCGAGCGCGTGAAACGTAATTTAATTAATAACGGAAGCTATTACAAACGTAAAGAGGTTGGGTCGTGAGGGGGAGGCACAGTTCTTCTAGTGAAAATTATAAATAAAGCTTCTAACCCACCCATTAGGGTGACGACCGCAATCTTGTTGACATCGGGTCCAAAATGGCGGCGCCCATGGTGGTCGCCATGTTAGACCCGATGTAAACAAGATTGCGGTCGTCACCCTAATGGGTGGTTTAGAAGCTTTATATATACTTTTCACTAAAAGAACTGTGGCTACCCCTCACGACCCAACCTCTTTACGTTTGTAATAGGGGGTTAGCTTCCGTTTTTAATTAAATTACGCTCGCTTCCTTTGGCGCGGGAAGGCCAAGTTCAAAGTTCAATAATTCGAAAATAACGCATCAGCGAGCAGAATGTCGTTCTTGAAAAACGTTCTTAAATGGGTTCCTTTAGTGATTGTTTGGAATATCATTATCAATTTCCGTGATTGCATGAAACTTCACATTGACCAAAATTCCACATGAGAATTGTGTAACACGGTAAGTAGAAAAAATATCACCAGTGAAAGACGATCGTAAGCATGGGAACATAGAAGTTACAATATTTATTGTGCTAAACGATTCTACACTCTTTTGGCAGCTAGCCTGCATAAAGCATTAATTTTTCAGGCTATGATGATTACTGACTAATAATTCTAGTTCAGTCTTCCAACTGACGATAATGGTAGTTAATTTCCATACCAATTAAGGTATTAAGGAAGAAAATTGTCTTTTCTCTAGAACATTCGGACCGATTAGGTCTACGTCAACACAATTACTAGAAACTGCTCAATTCTTTCTTCTTCTATTGGTGTTTATTGGAGCTTCGAAGAGGTCTCCATGCAGCTCCACGACTGAGCGTTTGTTTCTCTCGTCAGAGCTGGGCCTGGATTCAACAGAATGGAGAAGAGTTTCAGCAAGATGCTTTTAGTAGTCATCCTTATTTACATATTGCATGTATCCATATGTATTCAACTTATTTCATTTCTATTTCTTCAATTCCTCTTATTTGTACTTTTACCATAATAGACATGCAGCACAGTACTTAAATTGTATGTTAGTAACTAAGGCATGCCCTAACTTGTGTCACACATGAGTATACCGGACTTATTTGAGGGTCCAGCCTGGGACGGTGCAGCCTGGAGCTTCTTAGTACCAATGTGGTAATTTAAACAAGAATTTACTCTACTGATTCTGATGAACTAAGGAGACTCCTGTGGACAGGACTCTGAAGGAGAGAGAAAAGGGAGTTAATTAATGGCTATAAGGGATGTAGATGGAGAGTGAAAATTCTCTTTACAGAATGCAGTGCTTTCAGTGCCCTAAACGTATACAGCCACTTTGCCTAACAAACAACACTGCGCAGAGGGCTTCCATCCTCCGTCTCCAAAAAGCCAGGAAACTTATTTGGAAACGAATATAACGTTAGTGCCCATGAGTGGTAGTCACATGTTAGTCTACTTTGTTAGAAATGCAAATAGTGGGAGGGCAGTAAAAGGTTATGCTAATGAGTTTAGAAGCAAGGAAAATTACAAATGTACATTTAAATAATTACATAGATAAGTTGCCTAGTAAGTAGAGTAGATAAATAGAAGAAACTAGACAAAAAACTCGAGATTGTGAGCAAATTGATCGGGTTTTGGTCCTTAAAAGAACAATGCGTCTAGCAACAAAGGCAGTTTTGCAGATTTCAGATGGCATTCAAGTAATTGGAATCTTTCAGGAATTTGGCCACTGCGTCTATTATTTGTTCCTGTATTAGAGCCTGGAAAGGGCCTCCCCCAAGGATATTCTTCAGAGACAAGGGTACCCTTAAGGTAGTTAGTGTGTTAGACAGGTTAGTACGTTCCCCGGCCAGCAAGGGACATGTGAGCAAGAAATGTTCTATGGTCTCTACACTACCACATGGACACAAGGGACTGTCTACCATTCCAAACCTAGCTAAGTGAGCCTTAACACCCGCATGACCAAGACGAAGTCTAGCTATTGCTGTTTCTACAATGCGATCTTTGTGGTGTGCCCATGGCCACCATCCAACTGAATCCCTAATTTGAGCGAGGAAGAGGCCCCTCCCCGTAGCCCTCACATTGCCTCGCCACTTACTATCCCAGTATGCAAACAGGAGATCATGAATTAGGCTTACCGTTTCTTCCCTGGAGGCAGTAGTTATTGTACGGTACCGTAATGAGTGAGCTTCCTGGGCAGCTCGGTCAGCAGCCTCATTCCCTGCTAAGTTTTTATGTCCAGGCACAAACTGCATCTTTACGTCATGGGACCTGCTCAATGTGAGTAAGTTATTTTGAATTTTATACACGAGTGATAGATAGTTTTTAGGTTTCCTGTTCTTAATTAGGAATAACGATGCTTTTGAGTCCGTGATTATGGCCACTTTTTCCTGGTCAAGCAGGTTATTTTGCGCCCACATCAGAGACTCAAATATGGCATACAGTTCTGCCTCGATTACCTGGACTTCAGGGCGGAGTTTCCAATTTAGGAGAACCCCTCTGCTGGGGACTACCACTGCTGATGATGTAGACTCTGCTGGCTCAGTTATTCGTGATCCGTCAGTATAGATGGGGGTGAATCCGAGAAGTTTTGTTTGCATTAAATCCTGGAAGAGTTGAATAGCAATGTTTGGGGTCATGCAAGAGACGGGGGTGGATGCAAACTCTGTGTATATATGCTCATCTGTATTATACCAAGGGGGCAAGGGAGATATTAGTGGAGAGGTCAAAAGTTGGGGAGAGCCAAGGCTGAATTTGGAAAATATTAATCTGGTCATTGACGTGAATGAAGGCAGATTGCTGGAGGCTCTATGGGGTTCGGTAGTTTGATAGTGAGCCTTCAAAAGGTCATTTGTTACTGGACACAGTGGTAGCTGAATTAATCTACAATAGTATCTGCACATGACCAGTTCCCGGTGAATATCCAATGGAGGAACATGGGACTCCACCTGTAGCGAATTTATTGGGGTGGTCCTTCGGCATCCTGTTGCTATACGAAGACAGTTGTTTTGTAGTACTTCAAGTTTAGCTAAAACAGACGGGGCTGCAGTTGCATATATGGCAGCAGCATAATCTAGTCGACTTCGGACCAAAGTTTTATACAACTTAAGCAAGAGCTTGCGATCAGCTCCCCATTGTCTGTGAGAAATTGATTGCAGGAGGTTGATTACAGGAAGACACGTAATTCTGAGATGAGCAATTTGGGGTTCCCAGCGTAGTCGAGGGGCATCCAGCACAACACCAAGGTACCTGTAGTGAGAGACATATTCTAAAGGTTGTCCGTCTATGTTGATGGGGCGTGGGACTATCCGTCTGTTGGTGAAACACATTATTTTAGATTTCTGAAAGTTCAAGGTCAGGCCCCATTTTTTTGTCCACTTGTAGAAAGATGCAATTTGGGACTGAAGTCTTGTAGTGGCAATAGCTATGTCGGTGTGGCTTGTAAAAAAGCTGACATCATCAACGTATTCAGTAGCCTGGACCCCTGCCTCTGAGGGGATATCACACATCATTACATTGAACAGTAAGGGTGACAGAATTGCACCTTGTGGAACGCCAGATTTTATATCTTTGGACCCTGAGAACTCTCCCTCGAAGAGAACCTGAAAATTTCTCCCAGCAAGATATTCTCTGAGCCATCTAAGCATAGTGCCTCGTATTCCGCACTGGCTCAACTTATACAACAAACCGGTGTGCCAGACAGTGTCGAAAGCACTGCTGAGATCACAAAACACTGCTAATAAAATTTTTCTGCGTTCTAGAGCAGCTCGAATTGCTGTCTCTAGTCGGGCAACCTGATCTATGGCAGACATCCGACTACGGAAACCACCCTGAGTGGGTCTCAAAGACTTGTTTTGTTCAAGGATGTAGTTGATGCGTTTATTGATCATGGATTCCATCAACTTGGCTGTGCATGATACCAGAGCAATGGGTCGGTAGGATGTTACACTGGTTGATGGTTTGCCAGGCTTCAGAATGGGTATTATCAGGCTAGATTTCCACTCCTTGGGGATTTCAGCTCTTTGCAGACTCTGGTTGAAGATTGACAGTAGCCAAAGTTTATGTTCTGTGGGAAGATTGGAGAGGTGTTTGTTGTGTATTTTGTCAAGACCAGGAGAGACAGGTTTGAGAGAACTTAGGCAATGATTTATTTCGTGGACTGAGAAAGGCTCATTGATTGGACTGGCGTTCTCTTCGCATAAGGCAAGGGCCAGAGGAAGGAGGATGTGCATTGGGTAAGGCCGAGGGACTGAAGTTGCTAGAACCCTTTCATAGTGACATGCAAGTGCATTTGCCTTTGCGCTGGCTTCAGTGACCATGCCTCCAGGAAGAAAGAACGGAAAGGATTGTCTCTTAAAAGGATTTCTTAAGCTCTTTACCCGCTTCCAAAGTATATCAATGGGAGTTTCGGAGGTAATTGAGTCACAAAATTGTGTCCAAGAGTTTTGTTTAGCTCTTTTCACCTCCCACTTAACTTTTGCAACCGAGCGCTTGAAAGCTATTAGGTTTGTGGGAGTGGGTTGGGTAATTAGGAGTCTCTTTGCTGCTTTCTTGGCCTCGACCGCCTCCGCACATCTTGGTGTCCACCAAGGTTTGCTGAATCGAGGGCTGACAATTTCTTTTGTTTGTGGGAAAATTCTAGAACTAGCTTCAACTATACTTTTGGTGAATTTGCTGTTACTTGTTTGTACATTTGGTGAGTCCTCAATTCCTGTCTGTAGTAATAATGATTTGAATTCGGTCCAGGATCCCCTGTCGAACTGCCAGGATGGCCGCTTCTTGAATTGGACAGTAGATGGAGTGATGCCAATGCGTGTGGTTACAGGGTAGTGGTCGCTGCCCATGTCCTGTTCAGTGTTTAGATCAGCTATGGGCTGTAGGTTTGATGAGATTAAAGTTAGGTCAAGAGTAGAAAAGGAGTTAAGGTGCACATTATAGTATGTGGGCATTGAAGGTGGGGTAAGTAGGGCAAGAGAGGGATCATGAATTAAAGTGTGCTCTAGATTTCTGCCAGTTGTGTTTGGTATTTTATTTGTTTCCCACATTGGACTGTGAGCATTGAAATCTCCAACTATTAGTCGTGAGAATTCGAGCTGAGCAAGATAGTGCTGAAATTCAAAGGAGGTAATGGCATGATTGGCATTATAAATGTTGAGTATTGAGAGAGGAGTTTGTCTGTTTTTCAGGAAAATGTTTATTCCCATTACCTCTAATTTGCCTTGAGGGTAGGGATGAAGGTTAAGTCTGACATAGGGAGTATCACTTCTAATTAGGATAGCTAGGCCACCACCAGGCTGTGCTGCATTCCTGTGTTGATATATTGCTGTATAGTTAATAAAACTGGGAGTATATTGAGCATTTAGCCAGGTCTCTGTCAGACAAGCCACATTGGGCTTGTTTGCATACAAAAATACTTTGAAATTACTTAATTTATTTTTCAATGAATGGCAGTTCCACTGAACTACTTTTGTTTCCTCGGGAGGCATTTGGATTGAGGTGAAAAGGAGCTAGGCCCAGAATTCCTATTTTTTGGGATTGGTTTGTCTCTAGGTTGCTGAGGTTTTTCTGCTGTGCAGGGTAGAGACTGAGCATGAACTTTTGGATTCTTTTGCTTGTTTTGCAGTGAGTGACCTATCACTGGAGATGGTGTAGGAGCACCAGGAGCATCTTCATTCAGGACTGAGTTTGATCTCTTTGATGTTGTTTTATCAATGTGCTGGGTATGTGTTCTGTTGAGACTAGAGTCTGAATCTTGCTGAGTTGGCTTGGTATAGTGACCTGCTAACTGGAAAGTTTCTTTTACAATTTTTGTAATGACTTCAGTTGGGTGGGAGTCATCAGGAGGAGATGTTGTGCAAAGAGGTAAAAATTTTGTCAAGAGTTCAATGAATTTAAGTATGGAGACATCTTTAAGGGTGATTGCTTGATAGTTGTCACAGGTTTGGGTGCCAATTGAGCTTCTGCTAGTTGACTTGGCACTGTTTTGCTCTCCAGCTTCAGTTACAGGGGAAGGTATAGCAGGATTCTCAGCTGCTGCTCCGGTTTTTTCACCAGAATTTGAACTTTTACTGTGCATCAGTTTGAGTGCTTCACTGTACGAAAGCTTGTTAGTTGCTCGCACCTCTTCAACTTTCTTTGCCTGTTTAACGACAGAACACCCACCGTAGCTGGCAGTATGGCTACCTCCACAATTGCAGCACTTGGGTGAGCCTTTAGAAGGACAGTCCTTTATGTTGTGGGGGCCGCTGCATGCCACACACCTAGGAGAGCTCCTACAATTGGCAGCACTGTGGCCAAATCTCTGGCACTTGAAGCATTGCCAGGGTCTCCCAACAAAGGTGTTCACTTTGAAACGTTGATAACCTAAGTACACGTAAGGTGGCAGGGAACATGTGTTGAAATGTACCTTGAACATGGAGGTTCTAGAATTTTCTTTGCCTTTGAGGATTCTCTCTGCAGAGGTAATTTCATAGCCTGCCGTGCAAAGAGCCTCAGTCAAATCTTCGTCAGTTGTATCCTCACCAAAAGGCCCTATCACTCCCACTGATCTGGTTTGGTTGAGAGGAAGTCTGCATTTTACCCCCCAAGTGTTTAACTCAGAGATTGCCAGAAGGGCTGGAAGGTCTTTGGCAGCATTCCTGCTCAGTGTTACTATTAATAAGTTTTTCTGGTAGTTTTTGGAGATTCTGCTAATGCCTGCTTTGCCTAGGGAGGAGTTTGCTAGAGCTTTACTTAGGGAAATGTCATTTGCAAAGAATTTAGCAACTGGACGATGGTCTGCTACTGGTTCAATAATAATAACAACAGGTGGCTGCTCCCCCTGGGTTTCAGGCTCTGGAGTCTCTGGATTGTAAAGTTGTCCAGGATTCCTAGGTTTTTGAGCTGAAGAAGTAGATGCTTCAGAGACTAGACAATGCATATCTTGGCTATCCTGCTGCGGCAAGCTCTGAAAGATTGGAGAGTTGGGGTTTAAGATGAGTTGGGAATTTTTCTGCATATTCAGCTCTGCATCACCTGAAATGAAGGAAGAGGGATTAGTTTGGTTTTCCTCCAGGGCCGAAAGAACCTCGCCTGGTAGCTGAAAATCTGAAGACGGGGGAGAAGGTACATTAGTTGGGAAAGAGGGCTGAGAAGGAGAGTCCCCCTCCGAATCTCCGTCAGAAGACCGAGAGGAGTCATTCTCCTTCCTCCTCTTCTTATGTCTTCCCATATCTTCCGGTCGAGTTCGTGCCAGAAATTTGGCTAACACACTCGAGAAAAAGAAACACAAAAATAGGTATAAGCTTGTCTAGTTGTTATTTCGCCAAATCGCAGTTACTCACACCCCTATGCCAGTCTGCACCAGTCCCGGACCAGTTTCGAAGCAATCAAATGATGAGCGATCCAAACACGATCCACTGCTCAATTCACACCACACTGATGGCATTAAAATTTAAAGGGCTAGAACGAAATTGCAAACTGTAGGTACGTCGTAGTCTCGGACGACCGTTTAGTGTACTACTTTTTACTCCATTCATCACCTTATTCCGTACACTAATGTAAAAAAGAGATAAATATCAAAATAGACTAAAAATTTTCGGCTATTGAAAATTGCTTGATTGTCTAGACATAGGCATATTACTCTCAAAAAGATATGTGTATCTGATTGGTTAAATCATGCTTAACATATCAGCTTGGCACCATTGATGGTGTACATCGGAATTAATATAAATTAGCTACAGAGTACCTTAAAAGCTTGTCATCGGAACCCTTCTAATTTTAATCTTTATCAATCAAGGAGTCAAAGCTACTTCGTTTTTTAAATCCGTACATTTTGCCGGGAGCAAGACACTTTGTACGGCTCGTCTTAATAAAGACATTCAAATTACAAAAAATGAAAAAAGAACTGAAAATTCAAATGTGATTCACAGAAAATAAAATGTGCATCAATATTGACAGGATAAATTAAACTATATTGTCTCCCACAAGGAATACATTTCTTCCACACATCATGATTGAAGATCATGTAGCATATCGCTACAAAGCGTAAGAATTATAAATTTTCCCATTCGCACTTAAATAAATTAATTATTAGCATTAAAAATCTTACTCTAATTTATTATTAATTATCTTCTACTTCTAATTCGTAATCCTTAAAGTTTTTGTGCAAAAAGCATAAAAATTAAAGTCACGATTGACATGTTCGTGTTTCAAGCCTCTGAATCTGGCAGCACTGTGCGTGGCGTCCTTTCGAATCACATTCTATCGTGCCTTACTAGTTCGTGCATACCGTGTTTGTTTGGATCTGACCGATTGGGTATAGCCAGTCCTCACAAAACCTCGACAAGCATCTGGGAAAAATTATGAGAGGGATAATAAAGCACTTTTGGACTCAGCTTTAGTGAATGGTTTTATTTGAAGGAGCCGGGAAGATCGCCGAGACTTGATCCTGCGGATCGCCGAGACTTGATCCTGCAGATCTTGACTGAAGATACTTCGCAGTCCTGAGGCAGTCGCTCCGGCCGGTGGACGAGGTTTTAAGTGTAATGTTTTCAGAATATTCAATTTACTGAGGGCAATTTTTAAACAAGTACAACAATCGGTGCGTTGCTCTTTATGTGGGCAAAGCCTGCTTAATTTTGGAGCAGGTGAGTTTGATCACAGGTGCCGAGCCTGATGGCGATGATGACTCTTCGTTTGAATAGTAATTAAGATCCAGGCACGCTGAATTCGGCAAATGAGAGGATAATTCAATTGTGCCCGTAATTTTAGGCAGTTGAGAGAATTAAGGCCCGTAATTAGAGAATATATACTCGTATAAGGCTAAAGGCCCAGAACATAGCCAAATCTAATCCAAGTAGAGAGTCCCAAAAGCGGCCCAGGGAGAATGTTGTAAGTGGTGTGTGTGATGACGTTGAGGTCCTGCAAGGAGTCCAAAAGCTGGATGAACAGTCCAAGGAGACATCAAGGAAACACCACTGACAGTCCACACATCGTAAAATAATAAAACTCCCACACGGCAGAATTCGAGAATTCCTACAGATTTGACTCTAGTTAATTTCATCAGTTCTCAAGCTCAAAAGTAGAGAAATAGGACAGAATCAATTAAGAAAACTCTTATACAGCTGCTCTTGCTTTAAATACCAGGCAGAAAATTTAAGAATTTTTAGTAATACTATTGGTGATTATCTAAGAGCAAAATCGGGGATCAAATCCCTGGAACCATTTAAAAACACATGACTTAACAAGACATGGTTCAAGAAGCAGAAGAAAAGAATTACAGCAATTAAGAATTTCATATAAAGAGAATTAATACTTCTTTAAGTACTCTAGGACGTCTCTATAACTGTACAAGAAATAACAGAGAAAAAATTCTCAGGTTTCATTGATATAAATCCTACTAAAAATCACGGATAAATATCAGTTGCAATTAATAAATGGTAAGGAATAATAACCCAATAATAAGAAAAGGAAACACTAAACGTTTTGTTTGCACAGAAAGGAAATGTGCGCGAGATGAAACATGAAGATCAGTGCGGCGAATAACCCGGCGGCTCTACACGTCGGCATTCGCCAAGCCGCCGGCATAATTTGTGCGCACTCGCGAAAGGCAAATGGTAGTGGGTATTTTTGTCACAAGAATGAACAGAATGAAATTAAATTGTTATTGAAATGATTTAAATTGAAATAAGTGCGATTAAACGCAAGGTTCAAGGAGTATGAGCTATAAAAGACGACTCAAAACTTTAGCAAGCATAGACATGAATAACCTTCGTAATTCGTACACATACGAGATTATTAGGAGACGTCTTTAATTATTATTTCGCGTTGAAACATTATTTAAGAGAAACTACTGCAAGTACGCCTTGTAAAAAAAAAGAAGATACTATTATAACACATGCTTATAGTGCAGTTATGGTCACGGAGTAGTGACGGAAAACGGCAGTATCTGCTCCGCCATTGAAAACAACAAAGACACACTATCGACAAAGAACGCCGGCGATTTAGCCGCGTGCGTTCACGAGTCCGTTTATGAGTAATTTTCGATATGATACTGGCAACCACAATATAAGTTTTGCCGTAAGGAAAAAACAATGACGTTAGCTGAACATCTAGTATGAAATTTCAACACATGAATTTGGAAATGACACGCAATAGTCATTCTATATCACCGAGTTAGCACTCTAGATAACACATGCTAGTCTAAGAATCTTAACACTATTTGAGAGTTTATGCCTACTTCACGACACTGAGCAGTTCTTTACGTTTAACACAATCACACGAAAAAAAACACATGGCACATATACTTTACCCGGTTTCTTTCTATTTTAAGCCTAAATTTCACTTGCACTTACAAGATGATGTTCGCACGCTAAAGCCACAAGCAAGAGTGAGTCAGTTCAAGTGACGCTCTTCGATGTTGCCGTATCAAGCAAATTTTGATGTTGAGTATATGTTTGTTTGCGCATTTCTGCCAATATTTTGTAGATATTTGTCAATCAGGAGTGGTAACTGGCCTACACTGTATCTCCATTTTATCCCATGTACCCATGTCCGCATGATGTTGCAGAGAATATCGAGAAGATATGATATATGATATATATTGAAGATATATGTTTTTTTTTTGTTGTTCCTCAGCGGTGACTTGAGTTTTCTTAAAATTTCCTTTAGGAAATTAAAAAACCATTCCATTTATACGTTTTTCGAAGTCCTTTTCTATTCCTTATCTTTCCTCAGGTTATTTCTTACGATTCATCAGAGCTTGGGCTGTCATTTTAAATATTGGAAGAGTAAGATTATTTTTCATGTCTATTAGCATTTTTCTTATATTCGTTTTCAATACGTATATATATATGAATATGTGTGTTGGTGTGTGCGTGGGTATGTACGTGTGCGCACGCAAACATAAATGTTTATGTATCAGTGTAAAGATGCACACGTTTCGCACACATATATGCGCACATGTACATATATCGGTTTCTATTTCTACTTTTTGCATAAAAAGCAAAACCTCAAGACACATTACATTTTACCTAAAGCTCTGCGATCAGTTAACACTGCACCAAATTTCAGAAATAAACAAATTGATTGCGCTTGCTTTATGATTTATAAATCGATCTATCACGACCCCGAAGGGCATTTCTGTGAACAGAAGAAATTAAAAAGTATAAACAGACAAAGGAAATAAAGCACTCGTGCAAAAATTATCTCTATATTTGTATGCCGAACAGGCCATGCATTTCAATTTTGAGTGTAAGTTTGTTTACGCATTCCTAGATGTGCGTGCTGTGTTGCGCGATGTTCTTTACAAATTATTTCGAGACTATCTTTTTCTCAATACTTGATTGTCATTTACGGTGTTGTTTCAATCTAGTACGGTGTAGCGTTTTTTTGTATTTTTCCTGCTTCGATGATCTTATAAATAATTCGAAAAATACTAAAGAATTCTTCGAAACTGCCAAGTTCTTAGTTGAAATTATCGAAGTAGGAAAAAGGCAAGAAGCGCTGTCCCGGAATCTCTTGGAATATAAAATATCCAAGAGATAATATTTCTCATTTCTCATTCAACTACCCTTGACAGAGTTAAACTATTAGCACGACCCGTATGGTTTGTCTATTAGTACGCCTCGTATATTTTTTCTATTAATATGCCTCGTATGGTCTATCTATCTGTACACCTATGATAGTATTGTCTAATATTACATCTCGTATAGTTTGTCTATTATTATGCCTCGTACGGCTTATCTATTTGTACACCTCGTATGGTTTGTCAATTAGTATTCCTCGTATGGAACTTTGTTAGACTATTAGCACACCACGTGTGGTTTGTCTATTATAGTGCGCCTCGTATATTATGTCTATTAATATGCCTCGTATGGTCTATCTATTTGTACACCTCTGATAGTTTATCTATTAGCACACCTCATATAGTTTGTCGATTATTATGCCTCGTATGGCTTATCTATTTTTACACCTCGGATGGTTTGTCAATTAATACTCCTCGTATGGATCTTTTGTTTTAGGACGTCTTATATTAAGGAACTTTTAAAAGCCAATATGTTGGCATATGTATCTCATGTGACAACTTGGAAATAAACGGTTTTGTTTTGTTTTTGTATCGGGCTGCTTTAAACTCGAAATGTCGATTGATTATTTGATCTCTCATGTATTTACACAAAAACTTCAATGATTACGAATTAGAAGTAGAAAATAATTAATAATAAATTATAGTAAGATTTTTAATGCTAATGATTAATTTTATTTAAGTGCGAATGGGAAAATTCATAATTCTTACGCTTTGTAGCGATATGCTACATGTTCGTGTAAGTGAAGAAAATTAGTGTTTAAATAAGAAGTAACCTGGTAACGTATACAAGTGTAAATTCCCTGTGTGCATGTCAGTTAACTTAAGGATCTGATCAGCGTCGTGAATTAAGGATGAACTTAAAAATATTGCTAAAGCTCTTAGACGGGCATGTGTATTTCGGATGCTACCTCAGCGTGAAATAGCGTAAACATTTGCGTGTCATTTCCAAATTCACGTGTTGAGACTTCATACTAGATATTCAGCTATCGTCCTTCTTTTCTGCAAATTATATATTGCGGTCGCCAGTATCATATCGAGAATTATTCATAGACTGACTCGTGAACGAACGCGGCTGAATTGCCGGCGTTCTTTGTGGATAGTGTGTCTTTGTTTTCCAAATGGCGGAGCATACACTGCCGTCTCCTGTCACTACTCCGTGACTATAATTGCACTATAAGCATGTGTTATAATAGTATTTTCTTTTTTTTAACAAACATACTTGCAGTAGCTTTTCGTAAATAATGTTTCAACGCGAAATAATAATTAAAAATGTCTTTTAATAATCTCGTATGTCTATAAATTACGAAGGTTATTCATGCCTATGCTTGCTAAAGTTTTGAGTTTCATTTTTTTATAGTTCATACTCCTTGAACCTTGCGATTAATCGCACTTATTTCAATTTAAATCATTTCAATAAAAATTTAATTCCATTCTGTTCATTCTTGTGACAAAAAAACACCCACTACCATTTGCCTTTCGTGAGTGCGTACAAATTACGCCGGCGGCTTGGCGAATGCCGACGTGTAGAGCCGCCGGGTTAATCGCCGCACTGATTTTCATGTTTTCGTTTTGCGCATATTTCCCTTCTGTGCAAGCAAAACGTTTAGTGTTTCCTTTTTTATTGTGGAGATTATTCCTTGATTTTTTAGTATTGCAAATGATATTTATCAGTGATTTTCAGTAGGATTTATATCAATGAAACCTTAGAATTTTTCTCTGTTATTTCTTGTACAGTTATAGAGACGTTCTAGAGTACTTAAAGAAGCATTAATTCTCTTTCTATGAAATTCTTAATTGCTGTAATTCTTTTCTTTTGCTTCATGAACCATGTCTTGTTAAGTCATGTGTTTTCCATGGTTCCAGGGATTTGATCCCCGATTTTGCTCTTAGATAATCACTAAAAGTATTACTAAAAATTCTTAAATTTTATGCCTTGTATTTAAAGCAAGAGCAGCTGTATAAGAGTTTCCTAATTGATTCTGTCCTATCTCTCTACTTTTGAGCTTGACGAGAAAGAGAACAAATGAAATTAACTAGAGTCAAATCTGTAGGATTTCTCGAATTCTGCTGTGTGGGAGTTTTATTAATTACGATGCTGTGGGACTGTCAGTGGTGGAATTTTCCTTGATGTCTCCTTGGACTGTTCATCCAGCTTATTGGACTCTTTGCAGGACTTCAACGTCATCGCCACACACCACTCGCAACAGCCTCCCCTTGGGCCTTGCTTTGCCTCAACTTAACTGAATTGGCCTTAAACTCCCCAGGCATTTCCTTAGTGGGATTCCCTTTTGTTGGACTAGTATTGGGTTTTACCTCAACCGGCATCAACTGAAACTGGCACGACATTAACTGGACGTGACTTAACCAGAATTTACCTGGCCTTGGGCCTCATTTTGTCTCGCTGGCATGGGCTTTAATGCTACTTAACTCACCTAAGAATTGTCTCAACTTGAGCCGCCCTGCCTGGCCTCAACTCAATCAAAATCGATCACTCACAACGTCACGGTTTCCTCAAAGTCTATATACTGGGCTCTTAAATCATTTGCAACCCACACACACACGGTCGATTCCAGCACTTCTCCAGGAGCCTCCCGACTGCCCGGACTGCAAACCCTCTTCTAGCCAAGTTCATCGGTGGTTCAAGACTCGGCGGTCCTCTTCGGCTTCCTTCCAATATATACCCAAAAAGCTGAGTCCAAAGTGCCTTATTATCCTTTCTCATGATTTTCTCCCAGATGCTCGTCGAGGTTTGTAAGGACTGGCTATACCCCACGGCCAGATCCAAACACTGGTGACCCCAGTTAAAATAACCCCAAAACTTTCTTTAAAACTTGAAAACTATTCAACTCGATAAGTGTTTGAGAAATTGTGAGAGAGGTTAATTTTGGTATATCATTGTAGTGATAAATTTCCCATGTCGTAGTCTTTGAGAATTTCTTAGATTTACCGTGTTAATGGTGATTCTCTGAGCAGCTCTAACAAATTTTTTTTTCAGCGTTATCCTGTCCTTGTTTGTTTTATGTGCCTCAGTAGGTAGGAAAAATATATTTTTTTTCCTATTTCTGTGCTTACGTTTATTACGTTTATTCTGACTACCGTAAAAATTCGCGTTTCCATTCTCTCTTTCCCTCCGTTTCTTCAACGTTATTGATCGATTGAGTAGGTAGAAAAATAATTTTTCTCACCTGCTTTATTTTTGTGCCTACGCTAATTGCCGCATACCGCATAATTTTTTTTTTTTTCTCGTTTCCAATTTCATATTTCATTCCTTCTGTTTCAACTTAATTTGAATGATTGTGTAGGTAAAGAAATAACGCAAACCCTTGCCACTTAATTCCAAGTCATAGGCATTGATATCTTAATTGTGCATCCCCAAAGAGATTGCTAGCATGACTGAATCAGATAATGAAGATCGAGCCCCCACAAAACCCATTAGGCTCCCCCCCTTCATTCCGGAGGACGCTCATACCTGGTTCCAACAGGTAGAAGCGATGTTTAGGTATCATAAAGTAACTGATAACACCGATCAATTTTACGCCCTTGTTTCCGCAGCCCCGACTAAATTGTTAAACGATTCAAATCAATTGCTCGAAAACCCTCCCGCCTTTGATCCGTACGGCACCTTGAAAAGAAAGATTCTGCAGAAGTTGCAGATGTCCGATGCGGACAAATTTAGGAATCTTGTAGACGCCTCAGCAATTCCATCTGTCTCTAGCTCTTTCTCTCCCACTTCGCTAGTTAAAGAGCTGCGCAAACTCGCTACGGGTGTTGCCGTAGCTGAGGGTTTTCTGAAGGAAGTTTTCATGACTAAGCTTCCTCACAATGTGCGTCCATTTCTATCGCTAGCAGGCCCTGATCAAACTTTAGAGAAGCTTGCAGAGTCCACTGAGACGGTGATGCGCAACATTAATTTGTCACAAGCACCGCAAGTTGCTTCCCTGAATGCAGCTGCTGCAAATTTTAGCCCCGCAAATACTCAGAATCAATCCTCAGCCACAATAGATAAGATGCAGCAAGACATCGCTGAGATAAAGCAAGCGTTACAGAATTGCAATTTAGGTCAGAGCGTAGCTCACATTCAGCAAGGCCCAGGGAGATTCCAAAGCCACCAAAATGCCTACGACTATCCCTATGACTATCCCTCAAACTATCATCCTCTTCCTCCTCCTCAACGTTTTGATAGAGGTAGATCTTATGATAGGTCAAATCAAGACCGCCGCTTCAGGTCGCGCTCTCGTGATGCTAGTAGCAATTTATGCTGGTATCACACAAAGTATGGTGACCAAGCACGAAAGTGCGGGTCCCGCTTTTGTCCTCGTTATACCGAATGACCTCGGGAAACGCCAACAGCGACGCATAGTAGCGAGTGCTGCGTTGCCTCATTCCCAGACTACTCGCTTACTACAGATTCTCGATCCCGTCACCAAATACCGATTTTTAATAGACACTGGCTCCAGTGTGTCAATTATCCCAACCACGGTGAAAGACAAAAACAACCCATTGTTGGCGACATTACGCGCCGCAAACGGCACGCCAATTCCTTGTTACGGTGAAAGAGTATTAGAGTGCAGTCTGGGATTGAGGAGAAAATTCACATTCACTTTCCTGATCGCGGAGGTACAAGAGCCCATCATAGGTGCTGATTTTCTAGCCAAGTTTGGCATACTTGTCGATGTTAAAAACCGTAGAATTAGGGACGAGGAGACACAGATCTCAATTCCCGCTTGTGGCATAACTAGAGCCAATGTCTTGCATTCCTTCTCAATCGCTTTCAAACAAGAGTGCATGTTTGAGCAGGTGCTCGCAGATTATCCTGCACTAACAAATTCTAACTTAGTTTCTACAAAAATGCAGACCAGCACAAAGCACTTCATAGAGACGACGGGACCGCCGGTCTACTCCCGAGCAAGGCGACTACCGCCTGATCGATTGGCGTTAGCTAAGAAAGAATTTGCGCGCATGCAAGAAAATGGCATTATCCGCAGTTCCAAAAGTCCTTGGGCTAGCCCTCTTTTGCTAGTACCCAAGGCTAACGGTGAATTCAGACCGTGCGGGGATTTCCGCAGATTGAATGCCGTTACTCTACCTGATCGCTACCCTATTCCTTACTTGCATGATTTCAGTGCAAATTTAGAGGGAGCTCAAATTTTCTCAAAGATAGACCTTCAGCACGCCTTTCATCAAATTCCACTTGATGAGAGTGCTATCGCTAAGACCGCGGTAATCACTCCGTTTGGTCTCTTTGAATTCCTAAAAATGCCATACGGCTTGAGGAACGCTCCTCAGACGTTCCAAAGGCACATGGCGGAAATTTTCTCTGACCTCACTTTCGCTTATGTCTATTTAGACGACATCCTAGTGGCATCCACAACCCCGGAGTTGCACAAAGACCATCTTAGGGTCGTTTTTCAAAGATTGTCCGACAATGGACTCCTCGTAAATCCTGCAAAATGTGAGCTCGGAAAGCCATCACTGATTTACTTAGGTCATGAAATCTCTAGCCTAGGTCTAAAACCTTTGCCTTCCAAAGTAGAAGTGATCAAAAACTTTCCTCTTCCACAGACCCAGAAGGAACTAAGAAGGTTCCTAGGTTCTGTTAACTTCTATCATCGTTTCATACGCAACTGTGCTCAAACTCTAACCCCCTTGTCTGACCTCCTCGAACCGAAACGAAAAGGCAAATCTATTGAGGTAAATTGGACGGAAGAAGCGCGCAAAGCTTTTGAGGAAATAAAGCACAAGTTAGCTTCCGCGACTGAATTATCCTACCCTATTGCTAATGCTGATTTTAGCCTCGTTGTAGACGCCTCGAGTACAGCTGTAACTGCCGTTTTGCAACAACAAGTAGGTACTAATATCTCTCCTCTTGCCTTCTTTTCCAAAAAGCTGTCGCCCACTGAGCGTGCTTATAGCGCGTTCGGTAGGGAACTTCTTGCTATCTATCTGTCTGTGAGACACTTTCGCTATGCTCTAGAGGCAAGGGAGTTTGTGATCTACACAGATCACAAACCTCTGACCTCAGCGATCAAGATGCCTTCTGAGCGGCATTCGCCAAGAGAAGCTCGACACCTGTCATATATTAGCCAATTCACCACGGACATCCGTTTCATTAAAGGGTTGGACAATACTGTCGCTGATTGTCTATCCCGCATCAACACTGTCCAAACCAGTGGTGAAATCACTTTCGGCAATATTTCCAAGACTCAGAAGGAGGATCCTGAACTTCAGGACCTTCTCAAACCTTCTAACACTTCCTCTCTGAAATTGACCTTGGTTGACGGCGTGTACCGTGATGCCGAGCGACTTTCTCGTTTGTATTTTCCCGCGACTCTCCGCAGAGTAGCTGTCCTCCACTATCATTCCTTCTCTCATCCTGGTATTAACCGTACATTGCGTTTGATTTCTGATCGTTACGTCTGGCCAGCGATGCGTAAGGAGGTCAAGCAAATTGTGCAAAATTGCCATGCATGTCAGAGTAGTAAAGTGGTGAAACACAATCGTGCAGCGCTGCAGAGTGTTGCATTCACAGGTCACAAGTTCGACTCTGTACACCTAGATTTGGTGGGTCCGTTGCCTTTATCGCGCGGTCATTCTTATTTGTTGACCATCATAGATAGGTTCACACGTTGGGTTGAGGCTGTCCCTCTTCCTGATACCCAAACCGAGACTGTAGCGCGCGCTTTCATGTCCAACTGGATCTCTAGATTTGGTGTTCCCTTAAGTGTCACACATGACCGGGGATCACAATTCACCTCCAAATTCTGGAGTGAGCTTAGCACTGCTTTAGGGTGTGAAAACGTAAACACTACCGCTTATCATCCACAGTCAAATGGACTTACTGAGAGAGTCCACAGAGACTTAAAGTCGGCATTACGTTGCCTAAACTGCAGCAATGATTGGACTCACAGACTTCCAGTAGTATTGTTGAGCATCCGCAATCTGTACCGACAAGATCAGCAGTGCACAGCAGCAGAGATGCTCTATGGTCAAACACTTCGTCTCCCCGGCGACATTGTTGACCCAAAACCTTTGCCTGAATTTTCATCCGCTGACCGTTCCGCATATGTAACCTGTCTTAAAGACTGCATGCGTCAGATCAAGTATGTTGCCCCGCGAATGCCTCAGACTGAGGACAAACTGGATCCTGCTTTGCAAGACTGCACACATGTGTACGTCCGAAACGACGCCATCAAACCTACACTCCCGCCCCCTTATGATGGCCCATTCAAAATACTCAAACGCACGCCCAAATACTTCATCCTTGAAAGATCTGGTTCACGCGACCCTGTGAGCATTGATCGATTAAAAGTCGCGTACACTTCCGATCATAGTGTAACTTCTAACTCATCATTCTCTCCACAGAATTCTCTTTCCACTGAGACTCGATCATATCTACCATCTCAGCTTCCTCAGTTGGCTGCATTGTTGCCTAGTCAACTCGAGTGTAATCCTTTCTATGTGCCTGTACATTCAAACCCTATCTCTAAGCCTGTCGTAGATTCTAATTCTAGCCCTCTTACTGAAACAGCGACAAGTCTGGATAGACCAGACGAGCCCGCTGCAGTAACTCGTGTTCCTAGAACTCTTGCCGATCTAAATTTGCAGACCCGTTTGGTGAAACTTCCCCGCTCAGTAACATTTTCCACCTGCCGAACCCGGCAGGGTCGCGTAGTTAGACCTCCTTCCCGTTACAAATGATTGCAGCGGGTGGACCTTTCGGTCTGCGCCTTGGGGGGTAATGTAGCATATCGCTACAAAGCGTAAGAATTATAAATTTTCCCATTCGCACTTAAATAAATTAATTATTAGCATTAAAAATCTTACTCAAATTTATTATTAATTATCTTCTACTTCTAATTCGTACTCCTTAAAGTTTTTGTGCAAAAAGCATAAAAATTAAAGTCACGATTGACATGTTCGTGTTTCAAGCCTCTGAATCTGGCAGCACTGTGCGTGGCGTCCTTTTGAATCACATTCTATCGTGCCTTACCAGTTCGTGCATACCGTGTTCGTGTAAGTGAAGAAAATTAGTGTTTAAATAAGAAGTAACCTGGTAACGTATACAAGTGTAAATTCCCTGTGTGCATGTCAGTTAACTTAAGGATCTGATCAGCGTCGTGAATTAAGGATGAACTTAAAAATATTGCTAAAGCTCTTAGACGGGCATGTGTATTTCGGATGCTACCTCAGCGTGAAATAGCGTAAACATTTGCGTGTCATTTCCAAATTCACGTGTTGAGACTTCATACTAGATATTCAGCTATCGTCCTTCTTTTCTGCAAATTATATATTGCGGTCGCCAGTATCATATCGAGAATTATTCATAGACTGACTCGTGAACGAACGCGGCTGAATTGCCGGCGTTCTTTGTGGATAGTGTGTCTTTGTTTTCCAAATGGCGGAGCATACACTGCCGTCTCCTGTCACTACTCCGTGACTATAATTGCACTATAAGCATGTGTTATAATAGTATTTTCTTTTTTTTAACAAACATACTTGCAGTAGTTTTTCGTAAATAATGTTTCAACGCGAAATAATAATTAAAAATGCCTTTTAATAATCTCGTATGTCTATAAATTACGAAGGTTATTCATGCCTATGCTTGCTAAAGTTTTGAGTTTCATTTTTTTATAGTTCATACTCCTTGAACCTTGCGATTAATCGCACTTATTTCAATTTAAATCATTTCAATAAAAATTTAATTCCATTCTGTTCATTCTTGTGACAAAAAAACACCCACTACCATTTGCCTTTCGTGAGTGCGTACAAATTACGCCGGCGGCTTGGCGAATGCCGACGTGTAGAGCCGCCGGGTTAATCGCCGCACTGATTTTCATGTTTTCGTTTTGCGCATATTTCCCTTCTGTGCAAGCAAAACGTTTAGTGTTTCCTTTTTTATTGTGGAGATTATTCCTTGATTTTTTAGTATTGCAAATGATATTTATCAGTGATTTTCAGTAGGATTTATATCAATGAAACCTTAGAATTTTTCTCTGTTATTTCTTGTACAGTTATAGAGACGTTCTAGAGTACTTAAAGAAGCATTAATTCTCTTTCTATGAAATTCTTAATTGCGGTAATTCTTTTCTTTTGCTTCATGAACCATGTCTTGTTAAGTCATGTGTTTTCCATGGTTCCAGGGATTTGATCCCCGATTTTGCTCCTAGATAATCACTAAAAGTATTACTAAAAATTCTTAAATTTTATGCCTTGTATTTAAAGCAAGAGCAGCTGTATAAGAGTTTCCTAATTGATTCTGTCCTATCTCTCTACTTTTGAGCTTGACGAGAAAGAGAACAAATGAAATTAACTAGAGTCAAATCTGTAGGATTTCTCGAATTCTGCTGTGTGGGAGTTTTATTAATTACGATGCTGTGGGACTGTCAGTGGTAGAATTTTCCTTGATGTCTCCTTGGACTGTTCATCCAGCTTATTGGACTCTTTGCAGGACTTCAACGTCATCGCCACACACCACTCGCAACAGCCTCCCCTTGGGCCTTGCTTTGCCTCAACTTAACTGAATTGGCCTTAAACTCCCCAGGCATTTCCTTAGTGGGATTCCCTTTTGTTGGACTAGTATTGGGTTTTACCTCAACCGGCATCAACTGAAACTGGCACGACATTAACTGGACGTGACTTAACCAGAATTTACCTGGCCTTGGGCCTCATTTTGTCTCGCTGGCATGGGCTTTAATGCTACTTAACTCACCTAAGAATTGTCTCAACTTGAGCCGCCCTGCCTGGCCTCAACTCAATCAAAATCGATCACTCACAACGTCACGGTTTCCTCAAAGTCTATATACTGGGCTCTTAAATCATTTGCAACCCACACACACACGGTCGACTCCAGCACTTCTCCAGGAGCCTCCCGACTGCCCGGACTGCAAACCCTCTTCTAGCCAAGTTCATCGGTGGTTCAAGACTCGGCGGTCCTCTCCGGCTTCCTTCCAATATATACCCAAAAAGCTGAGTCCAAAGTGCCTAATTATCCTTTCTCATGATTTTCTCCCAGATGCTTGTCGAGGTTTGTAAGGACTGGCTATACCCCACGGCCAGATCCAAACAATCACCACATTGAAAAAACTCATTTAGGCACTTAGACCCGATTATAGATAAAAATATGACCTTCAAAGAGCAAATTACATACATCAGTACTAAACTACACAAATTTGAAGGATTCCTCAATAAAGTAAACAAATGGGAACAAAAAGATTGATTTAATTTGATATTTCTACGATTACGAACACAGAATATAAGCATCACATTTGACAAATAAAAATTGTCTTATAGTGTCTTAGCGTTGATAATGTAACATCCAGCACAAATATGTCATCACCGGTTATGGAGTGCTCTCCGTGGCACAGTGGTTAAGGGATCAGCCTTGTATGTTGGAGACGAGGGTTCGTATCCCGGCGCTGGCGCGGAGATGTTCCTCGTTGGGTAAAAGGGAAAGCTCAAGCACAATACCCCACTCAGCCCAGGTGTCGGAAATGGGTACCGGCTTTACGGGGGAACCGTCATGGTGTCCTATATATAGGGTTAGTTATAAGATATTTGAAAAACCAATGCTTAACCCTTTCGGTCCTGACGGCTACTCCAGTGCCAAGTTGGCTAGTGCTTCCAGTTTAGGGCATCTAACCTAGTTTTAAACTAATTTAACTAGTGAGGGAATATTTTGGAGTAATAACAAAATTAGGGAAATTACAAACATTCATTAAACTAGTTTTTAAACAATTCCAGAAACCTGCACGCGTAAATTACCATAGGTTACCATAGGCCCCTGTAATTACCATAGGACCCTGTAGCACGCGTAAGTTCATGCTACAGGACCCGAGCAACATATTCAATACCCTTTCCATTTAACTTGAGCAAGTTTTTTCTGAACTTTGTTGATTTTTGGTAAATTCGGGCAAAAACGTATAAATAATTTCTTCGTAAATACGAAAACTTTATTATCAACATCAAAAATTTCTGTCGCCAAGCAGCGAGCTTCAAAGATTCAAAAAATTTTAAAATTAAAATAATGAAGAAGGCACTTACTTAAGCTAAAAGCACCACACTAGGACAATTTCACTGACAATTCAGGGTAATGACAACTTTTTCCCCAGGAAGTTTTTACCCAAACAATTTGAATTATCGTACCGAAAGGGTTAAGATCATATGTATCAGGCTTGATTGGAAATAAAGCATCCCAACGATGCCGATGTTTGTTTGTTTTGTTTTATGGTGTCATAATGATGACTAATGCTACCTACCTTGAAGATAACGGAGAACAGCGAAAAGAAGTGTGCATAAAAAATTATTGAAAAGAACATAAGAAATCACTCAAACTCACCAACGACGGCTGGATCTGGATTTGATTTAAAATGGAAACATACATGCATAAACACTATAGCTGATAAGAGCGATTGAGCGAGTGGCAATAATTTCAAGGCATTTCAATGTACAAGTAGAGTGAGAAGTAAATCGGCACTCATTTCAAGGTGCCAAAAGATCTGAAAATTTTAAAAATAAAAATGTTAACTTTATACTGTTTACCAAATTTTAAGCCCTCGAATGCCCAGCAGTTTACCATAGTAAAAACTAGCAATAAGTGTATTGAAGAAAAATTGAATATTATTATCATATCATTAAGTTCAAGACTTCCAAGCCCCCAACGAAGACAATCTCAAGAGAATGAAGAGAAAGGAGAAAGGATAATATCGATTAAAGAAAATGGGGAATCTGTGCACAAAGTGTGTCCCAACACGAGTTGCATTGCAACAGTAAGTTAAGGAGGGAAAGGAAGAAAAGACAAATACGCAATGGCGAAGAAGGAATAAAAACAGAAACAAGTGGGCACAATAGATAGTTGTCCCGAAAGCCAATCTCTATATATATATATAACTTAAAATTTTCAGTGGAGAACAATACAAACAGACCTGCTAAAGCTTTTGATGGGTACTTACATCCTCTCCAAATGACCAGCTCCCAAACTATTCACGAAATAAATAACATGCTGTCTCTTACAGCTGCATTTCTCAATAAAGCTTTGAGACAAAATTGTCCCCCAAGCCCAGCGTCGATTTTTTCCACTGTATCGAATATTCAAATGATTACAGAACAGCTTTTTGCTTTAAATTATTGTATCAGCGCTCATGATTTTACGCCGGTGGTAGCTGCGAGTAACCATCATTATGCGAAATCCCTTCTGGACACTTGTGGTGGTTCCACCTAGCTGTACGCGCTCGCCACCACACAAGCACAAAAGCGCCACCCCACTGCCACGAAGCGCTCTCGCTGAACAACCAATCAGCGCTCGAGGCTGGCGCTGGGGTGGCGGACCGAGCCTCTACAAGCAGCGCGCACCGAGCAGCCAGGCAACACCTCTGAACACTCACGTACGCTTAGCTCAGCCTCAACTGCTTCAAAAGCGCCACCCCGAGCCGGCTAACCAGAGGCTAGCTCGGTTCAGTGCGGCCACCACCAGCCCTATATAAAGAGCTGCGCGCTATGCGCAGTTCAGTTCGCACAGCTCACTCAGTGCACTCGCAGGAACCCTGATATTCACACAAGTCTTCTTCCTGCGAGCCTCGTCACTGCAACGGCTCACACAAGCCTTCCAGCGAGCCTCCTCACAGCAGCTCACACAAGACTTCTCCCTGCGACTCTCCGCGCAGTGACTTCGACATTCACTAGTCTCGGCTGCTCAGCAAGCAGTAGCCTCTCGGCCTCCATCGCCACCTCGACGGCACCGCTACGCCACGGCACGCACAACGCGACTTACCGACAACCGTCGGTCCTCCAAGTCGTCCTTGGGTACTAAGCTACCTGCCTGTAAACATTTACCTCATGTGCCATACTGTCGGCGATCTTCTCAATAATACGGCCTTTATTCCAGTTGTGTATTCCTTATCCTGTCGGGTTCGTTTGCACCTCAGGCACTCACTTCGGGCATAGATACCACAAAGTCTAAAGATATTTACATAGTCTGCCCGGAGTATAAAGCAGCCTGAGGGAGAACACTACACACTTTTCTCGTTGGAGACAATAGTCTCACAAAAATCAACAGAGATGACATTGATAGCGCATGCAGGATTCAGACCATAACTTCGGAACGTCTTAATGATCTTTATGATGAGATTGAACGCGCACCTCCTTTCAGGAACTATATAATTAGTTTCAAAGGCTTGAGCCTCTCGTCCCATAATCTCAACAAGTTAAAAAATTTGATCATGACAAAGAATCTTTTTTCTTGTATTTATGTGGTGAGCGCCTGCAGTGGGCAGCAATTGTACATGGCATCGAGCCTGTGCAGAAAAATTGGTCTTAAACTGATTCCGCTGCGAGCAAATGTAAAAACCGGTCCTGTTAATGAAGCTTACAACAATGTCCGCACTTGGCCCGTTACGCGAGAAGACACGCATCATTTTCTTCAACAAATTGCTCTAAAATCACCTTTGAGACTAACTTCACATTTTATCTCCTGTGTCAGAAACTCCCATGATCTGAATGAAGAAATTGAATACTCTACTGATTATGCAAAACAGCAAAATGAGTTGAATGATTGTTCTAAGTTGACCGCCTATCCACGTGAAACCTCCAGCAGCATAAACCGATGTTTGCCTTCATATAACAAACCCTCTCCTCCCCTCTCCTCCCGATGTTTGCCCTCATATAACAAGCACTCTCCGGCATCCGCCACAAACAATTGCGGAGTGCCTACAAAAAATAGGTTTTCATTGCTGTCCAATGCTGATGAAGAGGATGAAAAGCCCCTCTCAGACACGAGTATAAATCAATATCCAATCACATACTCGGAAGCAGTGAAATCAACAGGAAGAGAGAAATCGCTGCAAAATTGCAGTCGACAATCGATGGAAAATCCACTACCCAACTGTGTGTACAATCATCACCAGAAAAATATAACTGACACGAGCATTTCTCAGTTCTCTGCAAATCCCCATACAAGTAATCACCACAGAACGGGAATTCAGAGCCAGAAAAACGTAAATTCCCCGCACCTCTCAGAACCTCTTAATGATTCAAAAAGTGCGAAAAAACGTCTCCAGCCGCATTTGTGAACGCATGAATTCCACAATGGATGAATTGAAACGATCATGGAACATAAAACTGATTCCCACCAAAGCCGATGGACACTGCCTCCTTCACGCAGTAGCTCATCTACTTACAAAACAACCAGCATCAAAATGGAATTACAATTCCCTAAAGGCTGCAATCAAAACAGAGAGTAAAGCAAACAACAGCACATATGCTAAGTTTTTTGACAAGAACAGTGGCGACACGCAAAACCTCATAAATAATTACATTGACGAAAAACATTTTGACCAAGCTGCTATAGACCTTATACCACTAATCATTTCAAATGTGACAGGCCAAAAACTTCTCGTCCTGGATGAAAAGGATCATTGTGTTTGGAAAATATCAGTCGTTCCCAATTCAGAATTATCAAATAATAACCCTCCACTACTGCTCCATCGTAAAAACGATCACTACAGTGCTCTTGTCACACAAGGCAAAAATCAGACCGGGGTTACCTCATCTTGACAGAGTGCCGCTGCCCAGCCAAATAGTAGACTTTCTTACATAGCAGATGCTGGGCCAAACACCCTGGGCAACTTAGACAAAATCGATAAATACCCTGAACGATCCCATCGAGATAGTAACTTCACTACTTCACTAAAAAGAGTGCTAATATAGGTAAAATCAACATCAAGCATGTAAATGCTCGAAGCCTGAATGGTAAATTGGATGAAATCAGAGTAATGTTGGTCACTGAAAAAATTGACGTTTTGTGTGTCTCAGAAACATGGTTTGATTCACGAACCCAAAGTTCATTTTTTAACATTCCTGATTACGTGTTGTACCGCTACGATGGCGCTAAAACCAGCAGAGGCAGTGGATCTTGTATTTTTGTGAAAGAAATGTACTCAACATCTTCACTACTAGCTAATAAAGTTTGCGAAGGCATTGAAATGGTTTGGTTAGAAGTGCAAATAAATAAACACAAATCAATAATCATTGGCAGCCTTTACCGGCACCCATCGTCTCCCCTAAATCTAACACTAGATTTCATTGAGGAAACCTTCAAAGAAATCCTTCAGGCAAAAAAATCATTCTTTGCTTTCGGAGATTTCAATGTTGACCTAACGGACAAAAATAATCAGCTAAGCAAACTATTGTATAAACTAAGCTTATCACAAATGGTCAAAGAACCGACTCGCATCACTAAAGTCTCTGCAACTCTCCTCGATCTAGCAATCACAAATAATCCCACCGCAATACTTAGTACAGTAATATCTCCTCCTATTTCCGATCACCACTCTATAGAATGTGAAATTAATATTGCGAAGGAAAGACTAAAATACCGCTTAATGACCTATCGCTCGAAAAGGCACTATTCAGCAGAACTATTTCAAGAAAAACTACTCGATAGGTCTACCGAATTCCAGAAAATGATGCAATCTGACGATGTTGACATACAAGTGTCAATCTTCAACGAGAACTTCACAGCAGCTCTCGACGAATGTGCACCTTACGTCACCAAAAAAACCAAGCCAAAACGGACTGTTTGGATTACTGACGAAGTTAAAGAGATGAGCAGAATAAAGAAAGCTAACTTGCGAGAGTACAAAAACAATAGATCAAACAGTACCTTATACAAGAGATATAAAGAACATGAAAAAATTCTTCGAAAGAAAATCACTGAAGCGAAACAAACTCACTTCCACCAGGCACTGATAACGGCTAAAAATAACCCGAAGCGAACTTGGGAAATCATTAGTGAGGTAGTCCCATATAAAAATTTAGATCGCATGAGTAATTTTGAAAATCCCTTGGCAACAGCCACGGATTTCAACACATTCTTTTCAAAAGTAGGGGCTCAAGTTTTCAGTGAGGTGTGTACCAATCCAGATGAAACGACAATTGAAAATTCATGCCCCACTGCACCCTCGAGGACTGATGTCAAGTGGAGACCACGCCCTGTCGATTTACCGGAGTTACGAAACATCTTATACTCACTAAAAAACACAAAGGCAGTTGGACATGATTGTATCAGTCTTCAATATATCAAAGACAGTTTCCCTGTTACAGCACCATGGATTCGTCTGATAATTAATACATCAATAGTAACCAACACATTTTCAAACCAATGGAAACACTTCATTATTAGACCGTTGCACAAAAGTGGTGACTTAAATACAGCATCAAACTACAGGCCCATCAGTCTTTTGCCTGTCATGTTCAAACTATTGGAGAAAGTGGTGACAAATCAACTGTCATTTCACCTGGACGAGTCAAATTTACTCCACCAAAATCAATATGCCTATAGAAGAAATACTAGCACTCAAGACGCTCTGCTCAATATATCTGAAAAAATATACAGTGACATTGATCAAAAGAATGTAACACTCTTGCTGCTACTCGATATCTCTAAGGCGTTCGATAGCGTCCAACATGAAAGACTTCTACGTAAAATACTGAACTTGGGAATAGACACGCAATGGTGTGAAAGTTACTTGTCAAATCGATCTCATGCAGTCCGCATAGAAAACAAATTGTCCCCATTCATTCAAAACAATTTTGGTGTTCCCCAAGGATCCATTCTTGGTCCACTACTGTTTTCTATTTTCATTAATGATTTCCCTCCAATGCCTTCTAACACACGGATCTCAATGTATGCAGATGATGTTCAAATTGCAATAACAAGTTCTGTATCGGAAATACCACAGACGCAAATTAAAGCCGAAACTTTACTGACTAGCCTGAAATCATGGTACGACCGAAATGGTCTGAAATTAAATGCTAATAAAACACAATGCATTATTTTTGGATCCAAAGATGCAATTAAAAAAACTTCAGATCTTACTCTTGCAGTTGGAAATGATAAAATTAATGCATCAGAAAAAGTTAAAAATCTGGGTATCTGGTTCGATAGAAATATGTCCTTCAAATCTCACGTTGAGACTACTTGCAACAAAATCTACGGAACTTTAATGTTTTTTCATCGTATAAAAAGTATGCTAGACGAAAAATCCAGATTATTAGCCATTCAATCCCTTGTGTTATCGCGCATTGACTACTGCAGCCTAGTATGGGGAGACTTACCTCAATACCTTAAAAGGGACTTACAAAAATGCATGAATTTTGCAGCCAAGGTGGTATGCAACGGTAATTTCAAAAGAGGTGATCACGTAACCCCTCTCCTCAATAAACTCGGCTGGATCCCTATCCAAGAAAGGCTCCTCATGCAGAAGGCCCAATACGTATTCTCCTCGTTATATCTTCCTCAGAGCAATGCTGAGATAGTGCGTTTCCATCCACCCACTGTAACCAATCAAAAACCGAACAGAAACAATAATGTCTTAGTCAACTATCGTTCATCTCACTTAGGGCAGAAGGCTCTGTCCATATCAGGCGCCTTACTGTGGAACAAACTTCCCCTGAGTATTAAAGTCCCTCAAAGACCGAGAGAATTTAAAGCCAAAATAACTCGTCATCTTGTGTCTCAATAATAATCCTTAATTACAGAACATACTGAATGAGTACTGACGAATCTCATTTACCTGGTATCTCCATTGCTGAACAATCTCCCTCGCTCATTGTGTTATAATTCAAGACATCACACAACAGTTTGGAAGTATGCGTAGGTATTATGATTTGACCGCCTATACGTTGTCATTTGCAAACATGCTTACTTGTATATGTGTGTACGTATATAGGTGTATGTGCGCATATGGGTGTGTATATGTGCACGTACAACTGTGTGCACTAGAGTAGATCAACCAGTCGAAGGTGCATTTTATGTCATTCCTCTCCGTTTCTGTGCAAGCATCAAACTAGACCGACATGGTACCTATGTGTGTGTGTGTTGATCAATTGCAGACATTCTGCACCATATTAAAAAAAATAATGTGTTTTTTTCTAATATGAAATTGTAAAGCATCCATGTAAAAAAAATAAATTCGTTGTGTGATCATTCATTTATACTGCAGTAATATACTTATTCGGCTTATAGTTATATGCTTATAATAATGTGATACCTATGTTTGTTTATCAACTGCCGACAATTTGCGCCATATTTCAAAGATAATGTGATTTTTTTTCTAATATGAAACCTTTATAGGACATTAATGTTTTCTTTCTTATTCACGTCCCACAATCGTTTTCATGTTTCCGACTTAAGTGGACTGTTTTGTGCCACTATTTTTAGTACGAAATTTTATAAAATTCATGCTATAATAAAAGATATTTTCTCCGTTTCCCTCGATTGGAATTCTGGTTTATACGAACTAGTTTACGCTGATATTTGCGCACATGCTTACTTATGTATATGTGTACGTGTCCACGCTATGCGTATGACACTCTGTAGAATGCGTATGTATTGCCTCGATGCATAGAAATGCATTTGTGTTTGCTTACGAGTTTGGTGTAAGTATGTGCGTGGGTATATGTGTGCATGTGTATGTGTATATATTTACATGTATACGTGCACATATGTGTATACTAGACTGACAACTAGCATTTTACCAGAGATAATGGTTTTTTTTTCTGTGCACTCTCAACTTGTAACATTACCTAACTCGTCATCTCTTTAGTATTGTGAAGCATTCATGTAAAAACTATACTTTTGTTGTGCGATCATCCATTTATATTTAAATAAAATGCTTGTTAACTAATGACCGTTATGTTAAAATTGTTGAATCAGTAATACAAAACTTATAATCTTCTTGGTCCTCATGCTTATATGTATATATGTATTTGTGTGTGTGTGTATGTGTGTGTGTGTGAGTGTGTGTATGGATATGCACACACATGCATACGTATATGTACATATGTGTGCATATGGATATATATTTATATATATTTTTTTTTCATGCTTCCTTAAAACGACACTTGTGAACATTGACCGAAACAAGCGATTTCATATATTATTTCCTGGCGTCAAGAATTGCGAAGTTTTATGTCATGTACATGTAAACTGTCAAAAGTGTTTTCACCCCACAATGAAAATGCATCGTCCATGAAATTGTGTTATCTCTTATAATTATCATTACACGTATTATCAAATGTAGATTAAGCTAGATTAGGAGTTCATTGCCCTCAATAATTTCTTTTCGACTAGTGACACGAGTTTTTCAATACTCGTGTGTGTGTGTGTATCATCTAAGTATATTAATTTTAAGATATTTAAAAACCAATGATTGTAATATTGTACAATCTCTATTGGAAATAAACTGTTTTTTTTTTTTTTTTTTCTAGCTGAAGTATTCTAACAATGTCTCCCCTGGGGGCGCCAGTCTTCGAAGCACAGGATAGACGAACCTGACTAAACTAAACCCACTGCCTTTCCTATGCTCTCTGAGGAAGATAAAATATTGAAGATTAGAATGTTTCTAGCACATGTAATGAAGTCAATAATATCTAATTTGATTGAAAAACTTCAAATGTAATGAACAACGAGCATATCTAAATACTGGCTTAAGAACAACGCGCCAATTCCCTTAAATTTACTAGGACTTGCCACCCGCGTTAGCTATCTTAAGCTATCAATAGAGCCCTAGATATCGTAAGTTCTTACAATGCTTTTCGCTTAAATGTCCTACCTAAAGTCTCAATTTGCATATTTTTTCTCCCTTTCTTTTTCATATTGTGTGAAACTTTTTATTCTCCTCCATTTTCAGGGATCTGTTAAATTCTAAAATCAGGAATTTGATTTTGAGTTCTGAGGAATGTATTTATTCTAAATATGCTCCTACAACTTCTTTCATTCAGAGTTTTTGTTGATTTTTGCCTCAAAGATGGCTCGATTCCAGTGAGAAGCAAGGTTGACAATAGCAAAATCTCATTTAAAACTTTTAAATCTGTTAATAAAAATGACGACCAATGGCTTGTCGGCATTGTTGTCAGTTCAGCTGCATCGGCTACTTCAATCAGCTATCTACTCACATACAAATTGTCATTCAAATAATTCTAAATTCAGGCTCCTAATTATTCGAACTTATAGTCTCAAGTCATAATTACTGCAAATTATAGATGTTGCAAAATTGTCATTTTCACATGGCGATTTCTCGTTTTCCACATTTGAGTACGTGTTTTCGCGGTAGTACGATGAATTATCCGCGGTAAACCATTAAAATAATCAGATTTGCTCCTTAGCTAACCTTGTGTAATTTTTGCGCTTAATATTCAATAGACATTCGCGTTATTACTTTAGCCTTCGTCTCATGGAAGCAAGTCATCGACATGAGTAACTATTGTAAGAAAGAATAATTCTTCTCCCATTTTATAATATCAAAGCCAAGGTATATCGCTTGATAATGAAATTAATGGCCGACTTTCTAAGCGAAAATTATCTTTAGAAACTTACCGAAGCTAAAAATGCCAGAATATCGGACATAGACTGAAATGAACTAACCTAAATAATTCACACTTCAGAGATAATGCTGTACTCATTTCCACATAGACGATTTCAGTACGCGTATGTTCACCAATTGTCGTTTTGATAAAGTTCAAGGTGTGACTGTATATCACATTTCTAGAAGCTAGAATGACTTCAACTACTTCATTTGAAAACAAAGTAATATATCTTTAGTTATTTTCCTCTACACGAATGAGCAGTTTGAAAAACATAATTGCGTTTCATAACCCGAGGGAAAATTACAGATTACGAGACCAGCAGTCATTCTTTCTGAAAATAGGCTCCACCCTAGGTCACCTCTAATGGCTTCTGTAGCTGTCCATTTTGGAGCACCCAATGCTACACGTCCTACCTTATTTTGTATTACATCCAGCTTTTCAAGATCACTTCCATTCCAGGCAAGAGCACTCATACCATACATGACACTAGGTACAGCAACATACTTCCACATTCCTCTCACACATTCATACTTGTTTGCTCTGTATCTGGCCACGCTACTTAATCGTCCACTCCACTGCATAGCTTTTGCCACTTTCTCACCCTTAGTTCTAGTGCATCCAACTTGAACTTGAACTTGAACTTGAGGGCCGACAGTGTCGGGGCCTTTGTAACGGCCTACAATTCCCTCCACAATTTTCACACAAAGAGTTCAGCGCCTGGTACCAGACTTGTCCACTAAACTACTCAGGATCTACGATCCTTCATCTTCATTCTTCATCTACGATCCATCTTCATTCTAAGTAGATACTGTTCACGGATGTTGAAAAAGGGTACATTCATGGACCTAATTCCCGGACATACTAAACTGTAAATTTTGGGGCTGCTGTTCGAATAAAATTAAGTTAAATTTTATTGGTTTTGAAATAAAACTATTTTCGTTGCCTCGTAAGCAAAGTAGACGATTTCTTATTTAATCAACACCAATCATTTCTAAGCTAATATAATTTTAGTTTTTTCCATTCATGATGAATAATTAATTTGCACCAGAATGCTGCACAGCAATATTATTATTGCTAAAATAAAGAACGAGCTTTAGTTTCCTGCCAACATAATATAAGATCTTAATTATTTTAATTAATTTTTCAATTTTACAGTTGAACTTCGTTAGCAATTACAATGGTCTTCCACCTCTTGACCTGCAGAGGTGGAAGCCAAATGTGAGCACATAGAGTAAACAAATCAATAGATTTAAACAATTATTTAATGCGAGCAAGCTCATTCATCCTATAACCTCTCCTACGGTTTACTTCGTTCTGTAATTACAAGAACTACGTAATTACGTATTCGTTTCGGCAAATCATCTTTTAGATCAAACGCAGGACTGTACCAAGGACCTACCTACTAAAAATGCAATGCTCTGGTCTTGCAACACAGAGAGAATCAGACTTCTCAATGGAACGTATTTAACTAGTACCCAATTTCATTGATAATAAATTTGGCTTTAAATTTTAATACTGCATACACGGCATCAAGGATTCGTCGTCCCAAGGGAAATAGAAACACAACTCTATATACTGAACATTATGTAATGGTTGTATAAGGTCATAATCAATCGTATGATACAATACAAAAATATCCGCCATTGCGACATTGTACGAACATTCCCTACCGTACGAAGAGAAGCGTGAAGAGTTAGGAGTGCTGCTGCAGCGTTGACAAGAATATTATTGGAACGCTGATCGTAAACTACGCTCTCTGAACTATTTTGACCGACCGTAACTCAACTTCTAAGCGGGAAGAGGTTGATGACTTTATGACCAAAGACCTTGGAAATGCTTCGCCGACAGCAGTCGAACATCGCTATAAATTCTGTATGGATCGTTCATGATAACGTAGGGTGGTTAAAGAGTTAAAATTTCGAATAAAAAATGAAGATATGGGGGATTGTTTACAAAAAAATAGTACATGAACTTTTAAAGAAATCCAGAAATTTCTTTGGGTGGCTGGAAAATTAACTTTACTATGGGATTGATCAGAATATGGTTTAACCGAGTGAACTCGGCGGGATATTTTTCCACAAGCTTAGACGACGTTAAAAATAATAATAATAATAATAAGCATCACACTTCGAACAGGTTTGTACAAAGTTGTAATTCGGCTGAAATTTACCTCCAAAAGTCAGTTTATCTTCATACAAAAGAGAAACCATTTTTTGAGAGAGATTAATTACCTGTGAAATGTTCATCGGGGGCAGAAAAGTTACAGTGGTGGAATTTTGGAGCATTTTGCTCAGTAGAGGAGCAGGAGGCTAAAAGAGCGGAAAGTTTCATCTTCGGAGGTCATCATCGACTTGGAGGTATTTCAAGGGGTAGGTAAACTGTCGATCAAACTAGTCCAGATGCGATAGCTCGAGACTTTACCATCGTGAAAACGTGTACTACCGCTTGCAGGGCTGATGGCAACCGATCTTTGGAACGTATTTTTTTGAACTTTCATTCGTCCAACATCGCGCAAATCAGCCGCGCTTCCGAGGTTCGTACTGGAGCATCGTAGCAGAATCTTCAGTCAGAGCCTCGTTAACAATAATCCCCGAACACACGACCATAAAATCCGCTTTACAATCGCAGCGACAAAGTCTATAATCGCCGTAATCACGACAGACAGGCAGTCATCGCCGCGAGTTGCCTGTTGGGCGAAACGGTGTTGACACAGACAAAGCTTTAACACCTGCTTCAACACGCTGGAGTTCACACCTCGTAAATAGCAAAAATTTGGAACGACAATAAACCTTATCGATTATATTAAGCAACACCGATTACAAAAAAGAACATCATCATTATAGAAAACTGGAATAATTATTAGACCGCAAAACTGACTTCTGCGGAGACTTAATCATTATTTTACTCTAGCTTCAGGGCATCGGGAGGAGCAGCACTTGGAGCACCGTTAATCGAGGAATGGAAACGATGCCATTTCCGACACCAACTCGACGGCGTCGCAGCGGAGAAAATGACGCGCGTTCTTAGACGATGACTGATTTGGGTGATAACAACTACCGGTTGTTACCGTAACAACTTCCGGTTTTCATCGTGTCAAATACCGGTTATTGTTGGAACAACTTCCAATTATTGTGGTAACAACTACCGGTTATTATCGTAACAACTTCCACTTATTATCGTAACAACTACTGGTTATTGTCGTAACAACTACCGGTTATTGCCGTAACAACTACCGGTTATTGCCGTAACAACTACCGGTTATTGCCGTAACAACTGCCGGTTATTGCCGTAACAACTACCGGTTCTTGTAACAACTACCAGTTATTATCGTAACAACTAACGGTTATTATCGTAGCAACTAACGGTTATTATCGTAACAACTACCGATTATTATCGTTACAATTACCGGTTGTTATCGCACACAATAACGCGTGACGTGTATAACGATCGTTGTTCACACGTCCGTCACCGTCATGGAACGCAGCAAACACTCCGGACGTTACCAACGCCGTCAAGTTGGAACGGACGATGGAGTTACGGGACGAAAGGGTAGGCGGCTATGCTAGCGATGCAAGAGAGACTAAAACGTTTTGAAATAAGTCGCCTCGCGTAAATTCGCTTCCGTTCCAACTATCAATTTTGTCTATCCGTTATTGGCTCAACCTGAGTTGCGTATCTCTTTGGGATGCGCCTACCATTTGAAGCAAGTTCTTGATGAGGTTCAGTAACAGGTTGCGCTCTTCAAATTATCCCAATCCGGTGCCCGGAAAATAAGCTCTAGAATCTTGGGAACGTACGAGCGTTGGAGACACCTACACACAAATATTCCAACCTTCTTTGCACCAAATGGAGTAGTAGATAATAAATAAATTCAGTGCCGTGAGCTAAATGGAAGAAATGTTACCGCAGGTTTCCGAGTCTGAAAATTTCCTGTTGAAGAAAGCGGAAGTAGAGAAGAATCTTCCACGGAACATTTGTATGGCTGATTCAAAAAGAGGGCATCTGGGACAGAAATAATTACAGATGACCTCGGAACACGTAGAGCGCGCAGAAAAGAATGAAACTCAAGTTCCAAAACGGAGTCATGCTGTAATCTTTCAGTATCCAGTAGTAATCTGAACGAGAGTAAGAAATTATTTATCTGGGCAGTTAAGTGCCGATCATAATTTGCGACAATTTCCAAATTAAGTTCCTTAAAATCAATTACTTTCTCGCCACCAGAAATATTTTTTCCCGTTGAAACACATTCTAACAGACTGGGTGTGCGCTGATTTAGCTCACCTCGAGACAATTGTCATTACTCGTGTCACGATTCACTCAAGAAAACATCTGATGCCTGATACAAGACACAAAGACACCGGTTTCTATATATTAAATGTTTGAAGCCAAGCAAGTGTCCTTAAGTTAACATTTCAATTAGAATTAGAACATGAACACAAACAGCTTTCGACGGGTCAGCCACATAAGTAAGCCAAGCTTTTATTCTTTTATTTATTTGCGAGTAAAACGCACATGAAACAAAACACAGAGTAGCTCAATAATCTTACTTTTACTCTTTTATAACTACCAGCAGAAATGAATGTGGCGGTTGGATCGAAATAGAATCGTCTCAAATCCTAGTCATACTATTCCTGCCAAACCAGTTGGGCTTTCTTTCACTGTGAACACAGTTGGATTCACCGCAGCATAACCAGTCAAAACAATGCACTCCGCTAGCAACTATAAAAATGGGATGTAAAAACACAATTTCATGCCAACAATGCAAAAAACAGTGTAAACATTTATGCCTTTCACTATCGAGATAAAAAAGACAAAATGAAATTGTCATTTGCGAGCTATCCTTCAAATTCGCAGGTCATACTCTATGCCGCGAGACAATATTGCTCCATTGAACAGTATACAAGCAATTAATCTTTACTTGAGAACAGCGATCATGCCCAGTGGTGTTATCAACACTGCCTGTTGGAAAACAAATTTTCTCAAGAGACGTTTCGATAAGAAGATCATTCCATGAAAAGAACGAAGGCCAAGACCGGAACTAGTCGTCATTGAGAGATTACCCACAGGGACACTTGTGGGTCACATGACCGACATGGGAAGACGACCCACAGAAACAGAATTCACAACATCGACCTCCATTTTCGCGAAAGTAGTTCGACTTTCAAATATTATTCATATATTTTCGAGCCAAAAAAGGTACTGAAATGTGATCAAATTTGGAAAGAATGATACTGAGCAACGCCAATGAATGAACGAATCAAAAATTCGAGATAATTTCAATAGACGCAACTGGCATGACAGAAAGGGACTTCCGTGAGACTCACGTCATTCATGCCTCGACTGTGAAAAACTCTTGTTCTAAAGTATTGACTTTTTGCCGAGGGCATGAGAGCAAATAAGGATACAGAATTCTTAAATAGAACAAAGTAGTCGACCTCAATAAATATCCTTAATTACAGTCACAAACATCAAACAACTACGAATTTAAGAGATGATCTTCCTCAAGTTTGCCCCGCTGTGGCGTAAACAAATGATATGTGATAATTCATTGTCTTTGGCCAAAAGATGAATGAAAAATAAATTACGTGATCCATCATTATGAAAATATTTCTACAGACTTCTTCACCGCATAATGACTAGGAATCATATACACCAAATAGAAATCCAAGAAATTCATAAAATGATGAGTAAGTTTATGTAACGGTAAAAATAAAATTATTTCAATATTTTCTTTCAGCAAAAATGTAATAAAACTGACGTAGCACTCGACAATTAAAACATCGGGAAACAACCGAATTTTTGCGCAATTATTAGTTTTATGACTAACCATGAATTTAATTGGCGACACCAAATAGAGAGTTAGAGTTGAGAATTTTCGTCCTGATAATATGCCTCATACTCATACATTTCGGGTACGGCATATCTGCGTTTACTCCGCCTAGGTAACTGAGAAGAGAAGCTCCTGTGGTAAGAGTATAAAATTACATAACAAGTCAACAATTACCAAGCCTTGCTATCATGTTGACTACCTTAAATTGTACAGAATCCTAGTTTCACATCTACGTCATTCTAATCGACTCCATAACATCCAGAGATCGTGAGCCACACCAAGACCTGGACCTCCATCCCTGTTCCTAGTTTCACATCCTCAGGCAGCTTTTCCCATCAATGTCTTTGTGATGAGAAATAAATTTCGCAACAATCAAGCCTAGTGAAATAGGTTAACTCAAAGCTCCATTTCCTCCTGAGTTATGTTCGTTTTTGAACGCATACGTTAGCATTTGTTATAGCTCTGATACCTAAGGTGTTCACGGTAAGCTCTCAGTTCCAACTGTTGATATTGTGCGTCATGGAACTATCCCTTATTGACTCGGTTTAACAATTTATCAATAAGCCGAATGAAATTTCATGAATTCATACATTCGAAATATCTGGCTATGATTTTAATAAATTGCATGTATGAATATTTCAGTAATTAAAAGCAAACCTGATTGGCAGCTCTACCAATTTGGTGAACCATCATCAGGTACCAGTAAAAATTTGTTAGAAACCACTCGTAGAGAGAAGAGAACAGAGAAAACTCTACCCAACTGTACTCTTTGAAAACGATTTTTACAATTTTGCACGATTTCTTGAAAAAAAAACATAGCTGCAAGTGCCACGGGGCATTCATTTCTTGGAACTACCTCACAACGAAGCATTGAAACTTGAATTGGCAAGAATCGAACTCTGGACAGCACACGGTGAGCACAGAAGCTTGGCTAGACTGCAATGTTATTCACTAATTTTTGCAAGGGAGCCACATCGATTATAACGCATTGATTGAGAGAGCCGCAGCTTCTGTAAGTTAGCGCACATTGTATGAATTACACATTAATTAATTTAAATATTTTTCGAGAGCCGTGAATTGAGTCATTGCTAGCGGCTCACGAGCTGCGCAATGAATACCACTGGGCTAGAGGATGGGATCGAGAGTCGAAGTCTTGCTGCGGGAGACAACCTCTGATATAACACCTCACAACTAAAGCAACGCGTGGAGCAAGTCAGCAAGAGATGAAGAGATAGGTACAAGAAAATGAAGAGGATGGTTGGGCTTTTGCAGCGACGGTCACCAGATGACGTGCAGGGTTTGTTTTAATCAACATAGAAATAACATCGCCGGTTTAGTTTATGTCTTTGGATAGAGGGATGATTTCAATTCTATTTCGGTTTTTGTACGTTTTTTGGAAGTTGAAAATTTACCAAGAAGTGTAATAAGCGCTACCAAAGATACTACTGATTCTTTTCAATGTTTAGTACTAGAAATGAAAAAAAATTCCCTTTTAAATCATTTTGTACACTCTCTGAAAATACATGATTCCAAACGCATGCTTCTTTTCATGCGAGTTCGCTTCGACAACACGATGCGGAAATTGTGGCGTACGTGGTAAGCCCTCCCAAAGTAATCACTTGACTGTGCAATTATTTAAAACTTTAATTAGGACCACGACACCCAAGGAGGTCAATGAAATGAAGGACGAATGCTGATTTCTTCAAATTCTTCAGTAATTTTCGCGGAAAATCTGTGTCAATCGGGTCATGTTGCTAGAGAGGCCATCTTGCTCACGCGGAGCGTATTTTATAAGATATCAACAGGAAACGATTAGTTCTGATAAAATTTTCCTGTTACAAAACTTTCTCCAATGAAAATCAAAAGTATACCTCAAGAAACAATGCAGCTTCATCAGAAAGCTCACGGCTAAAAATTCAAATCATGTCAGATTCATGAGCAAATTTTACAGCCTAAAAAATTGATAATTCCTCAAAATCAGCTGGCTGTCAACAAAACCATAAACAAGAAAAACGAAGGCTTCTAACATGCTAGCATTCATTTCAAGAAAATATGAGTGGCGAAATTACTTAAAGGTGATATCTCATCGAAAATCACGCTCCCAGAATATATTTTTGCCTAAGATACCAGTATAAATTTATTGTGCATTCTGACGGGTATACACCTCGAAGAAGTGACGTTACGTTCGACCAAAGACGTTTCATAAGTTGCGTAACTTTGCTGAAAGATGGTTCCGTGTTCAGAACCGCCTGACTAGCAATATCCATTGCATGCATAACGATATTTTCGGGCCATGGGCAGCACATGAAAGTAAAATCTAGCCACAGTCTCAGCGGCTACGTTTATCTTTAAGTTGAGCGATAAAATTCGGCATCAATCAGCCGAAGTTCAGTTCTCTATTTGCTGAAAACCACGCTTTAAATCACTCTTCTATTTTGGGACTATGAAGAGGTGACCACCCTCTTACGGTTTAGTAAATTAAATAGAAAACACATTTGACCATAGAATTAGATCAGAGGTTCAAGGCAACTGCTTATAACATTACGCTTACTCAGGTTGGCGCGTGAAACACCGGTTATGACAAAATGATGTAAAAATCCTACTGAAATCTAAACAAACCGAGGATTCCGCACAAAATTGTGTCTTAAAAATTTCACTTCTAGATTTTCACGCCGACTCATGCGATTGAGTTAAATATAATTTAGTTTAACCAATGCAAGGATCCCAGCGCCAAAGTTAGTGGCGGTCATTACAACAAGTTGACTAGAATATTACAAAACCCAACGAAAAACTAGGCTTATTTGATACACTTGAGCCATATTGAGATAAAATTTAAACTGAACTTGCACCGCGAGAAAATAAAATTTCAATATTCACTTCAAACTAGGGTCTCGAGAATAGCTTATCAATACTATACGTGGTATAGGCGTCTATTCTTGGAAATCCTACGAGTCTACACACTTTAAAAGATTTATGTTCTAAAGTATTGTCAAAATATCCATGGAGGTGAACCAGTCACTTGAGGAAGTCTCCCGTGTGCACTGCGGAGAGTTTAGGCTAAATTATGCCATTATTACTTTTATTTCCTGGGTTGAAAAGCGATGACATTTAGCTAATTCAAACTGCATTTCACAGAGCAATAAATAACGTTCGACATCTAAGACCAAATATAGTCTGAAAATTATTTCGGACGATGAGGATTGAAAGGAACTCCTGATAGAACCATTTATAAATTATCATGTATTCCAAAGCAGATTTTCGATTTTTATTGATAACAAAGTCGAGTTGCGAAATGTTTTAAATATAACGAAAGCGAGTATTTTGTAAAGCAATCACAGAGACTTTTGGAACAGAAAGTACGAGTTTGATTATTCCGTTGGGATCAAGCGCCTTTCACGCGGATGACTTTTCCTTAACCGGTCTGGGATGAGGTAAAATTCAAAGCCATTAAAAAACTCCAGGAGATCCCCATAATGATCCCGGATAAAGAAATTCTAAAACTTGTAACTGCAGTTAAAAGCACACAGCGTGTGGAGCTAAGATATACCACAGCTTACTTACCAAAGAATACGACGGTGTATACAACACGGAAACATGAGCTATGAAAAATAATGAAGCCCTTAAAATCTATTTAAAGTTGGCACAAAGAAAACCGTGCCAACAGACATCAAGTAATACACCACTCATAATAGATATAGGAAATGATTTAGTGTCACTTCAGGGAAATAGGGCACGAAACGTATCGTGACTAGAAGCATACTATGTAGAGCAGCCCTCATTTTAGATACAAGAGATGTTTGTGTGAGGAGCTTCTCGGGATATGATGCAAGACGATCATGACAGAAAAGAGACATCATTCATGAGATGTTGAATGGAGGGCTCGCACTTATGACTGGTTAAGAAGTTGTGATAGTGATGAAGCATGGTTTGAATAGAACTACGTCATCATTATACAACTGTGAGTAAAAAATTACTAGGGCGCACGAATTCAACTTGAAACTTAAAAAATATCTCTGATGAAAAAATGAGTTTGCTGCCTAAAAGAAAATTGTACAGCACGATTCACGGAGGATTGTGTTTTAGAAATTGAACGAAGTTTGAAGCTTAAAGGAAGGCAAAAATAAAGTCTGTTTAAAAGAAGATGTAAGATTTGTGAATGCTTAATAAAATTAAAAAAATAGTGGTTGAGACACTCAGAATATATTCCTGCTAGCCACAAAACCCTGGTAACTTATTATAACAAATATGAGCTTAGGTTGATTCATAAAAATCCTATGCAATAACGCAAATAACAAGAAAAATAAAAAAATCACCATTCTCAACAAGAAGTTTAGAAAATTGATCGTAAAAATATAAGGTGAGCTCTGAATTACCAAAGGACATCAGAATTAAAACCTAAATCCTATAAGAATCGGCAAAAAAGTGCTCTGATTACCGAAATGTGACGAGACTTCCGCCCAAGTAGCAGGAATTGAATGAAGTAATGAAATCAATCGACGCAGATTTCGATTCTGACAGAAAGATCGATGATGAGAAATCGAGACTAGCAGACGTACAACATCAAATGTAACTGGAATGTTCAGAATGCAGGAGCTGAATGATTACGTTTCCTAAGTACGACAGAAGCATACATGACAGTTATACAAGGTGTTTGATGGTGTGAATGAACCCTGAATTAGTGAATGAAACGCCAGGTATGCCTGTATGAAGTTTTAGGTGGAGTATGGAACTAGATTCCATAAGAAGGACCACAATACTTACGCGAAATATGGGGCAATGATTCGAAAAATGCTTATAAAGAGATGGCTGTTGGAGAAGAAGGAAGATATCAGAGAACTCTAGACTAGTGCTAGACATCGAAAAAGACTTGATATCGAGTGAGGCAACAGCCCAGGTAAACCAAGAAAGCAGTTAGATGTCAGATATCCAGGAGGTTGTCGTAGCCTGGAAAGAGGCGGTGGTCTAATATTAAATGGGAGACCGAATTAACGTAAGGTTTTATTACGGCAGGACTGACTTACCTTAAAATTCACACATGGAACAAATGATACTAAAAAATTCCTGAAATATTCTATATTTGAACGACCTAAGCTAGGGATGACAATCATTGCCTTATCGTATCAAAGCAGGGATGATCTCAAAACATTACGAGAAAAACGACCTCACCAATTTCATCTGAGACGCACAGTCTTTGTATTTTCTTCTTCCTCTTTGAACGATGCTTCGCCCTCTCAGGTAGTCCAGCTATCTATGTACATGGGTATCACAATCTGGAAATATCAAAGGCGGACGCGTAATGCGCTTTGCTTGGATAAAACAATGGAAAGTAAATAGGAAAAATGTACAGCGCTTCATTGGTAATAAAAAATGGTTTCCATTCTTAAATAGCATAAGAACCTGCTTCATTTTTGTTTAAATTTGTTGCACGTGGGCACAAAAATTGAAAGTAACTGACGCGTGTCTGAGTCGCTTAGATTCAGACGAGTTTTCACAGGAACAGGGTTCCGTTCGAGTCTTGTTGCTCGCATAGGAGTCACTTTTACGAGAGGCTTCCTCTCTCTTACCGTTATACGTATTGCACCTTTACACCTCCCACATCACTCACACATTCACGTTAGTTTTCGCTCCACGAATGTTTCATTTTCAACAAATTTTCTGTCGTAGCACCGCGGAGAACGTTCAAATCTCCGTCACTGTCCAATTACTGGCATAATCATGAGAGTTTGACCAGGCTATCACTACATAGCTACAAGCCATCTAAGTAATAAGTTGACTTCTAATATCTTTTTTAAAAACAAGCCATCAAGACACAACACTACAATCTATTCACCGCAGCCTTCTCAAGTAGCACGAGTGTCTCGACTCCAGTCGCGCCTCCGCCAGCCCTTCTTTCTGTTCTTTCTTCGGCTCTTCCTCCTTTTTCTGGAGCTGTCGCGGCGGAACATCACGTTGGTGGGGTCGGCAGCAAGGAAGGGATAGTCATCCGTCGAGTGCAGAGGGCTCGTCAAGAACCCACGAACGTAGCCGTTTTTGACGAGCTGAGTAACTTCGTCCGGCTGCCAGTCTCGCGTGCCAGGTCGTCCTGCTCTCACAAGTGCTGCCTCTCGGTCCCACGCAGCACTCGCGGCTCTCTTTTCAAGCTGTTCTAAAATGTAACTTCGGGCTCTTGATGGCCGGACGCCGTACAGAATCATCAAGTTTGCAGTTGGAGTCGCTAGATGGACGCCTGGCCCAATAGCTCCATTCACTTTCGTGACGTTGAAAATGCCAGAAAGTCGAGCCAGGTGCTTCTCGTGTTCCACCTCCCGTCTTTTTTCTTCCCAAATGAAGTAGAAAGTCTCGTGGTCATTTTCAGTTGCCACAACGTCCAAAAGAAGTGAGTTGTTGAGGACGATCCGAATAACGTCACCGATGACAGATGATCCGTCTTCAACGACAGTTACGAAGTTAATCAAGACCCTCTTATTGACGATACTAACCAAAACTCCTGGTCCGAAAACGTACGACTGTTGAGAAATGGGAGCGTACTGCCACTCAAGCTTTAACTGATCATTTCTCGAAGGTGAAAAGAAGCTTAAATGCTTGAGGTAGTTAACGCCAGCCCGGTACTGACATGTAAGGCTGCTGCTGATTCCAATGGAAGGCTTCATGGAGACCTCGAACGAAGGCGAAGGATTCTCCAGGATGCGATCTTTGTAATCGGAACCCAAAGAATTATCCAAGTCGACGCCTGCCATGCGCAACCACCATTTCACATCTGAAAAGAGGGAAAAAGGTATGGAATACTCTTTAATATAATCTGCTTAAGAGGATAATGAAACTCAATCAAGATTTTATCGTTCATGATGTATAATTTTTGAAAAATATTTCAAGTAATTGCATTCGAGTTTACTCAGTCTTACATATATACGACGGCCAACAAAATTCATGTTATGTATTTATTCTAAAATTTTACGGTATTTAAAACTATAAAATAATCAACATACCATGTAATTCAGCAGAGAATTGACTGAGTGCGTTGATGGGATCGTTGTTTCTGAATCGGTATACATAAACGTCAGAGACTCTTCGAGGTGCTTTGGTCATTTGCTGCCACTGGGGAGTGAGCCACTGAAGCATCCGCGGATGGTATCCAAAACCGTTGACCAAAACAACTCCAGTGAGCGGTTCGACGAAGCAGCCCCATGGGCCAACGCCAACCCAAATCTTCTCACCAGCAGATTCAATGAGTCTGCCAAACGAAGACCACCTCTGCCTGTGAATGAGAGATCCATCCTCATCGAAATATGCAAGAGGAGTTCCCGCGTGGTCTGTGGCGACGTAGTATCTGCCAGTGGAGCTGTCGAGGGCGGTCAAATGGTTGATGTCATCGTAGATGAGGGTAGTTGTGCTTCTTGTTCTAGGAGTGTGGACATGGGTGATCAAGTAAGGCTGGTCTAATCTACCGTAAATGAATTGTGTGACATTGTTGAAGTGATCACGATACGCGTATACTCGATTCAAATGGTCGTAGCTAATCCGGAAAGACCAACGTCGATCTGATGACCAGCCGCGAACTAACAAACCTTTAGTGTCGTACTCGAAGTTCTGTTGATCGTACCTGATTGCAAAACCTCGAGCATCATACTCGATGTTCCCATCTCCAACCTTGATAACGCGATCAGATTCGTCGTAATGAAGGAACTCTGCGCGAGTATTATCCGTGGAAGACAAAATATTCCCGTTTTGATCGTAACTGTAAAGCCATTTGTGAGTGCCGGTTGCTTCAAGCAGTTGGCCGTCTATCATGTAAGTGTAGTTGGTTAATTCTTGACGTCCTGATATCTCGAGCTCCATTTTCCCGATGCGGCCCCGATTATCATAGTTTAGCAGCATTCGGAAAACATTCTTACCCTGGAGAGTCATGGATTTCTCAGCAAGCCGCCCGTAACTATCTTTCTCTCGGGTGCTGATGAAGTGGCGATTTTGGTCCAGGATTATGGTCTTCAAGTGATCCTGTCGTACGACTCGCAGATCACTCACAGCCTGCAAAACTCCGGTTTGGTTATTGAACCGAATGTAGAACGCGTCTAGTTTGGCAGAATCGACCTTTAGTTCTATTCTCATGAGTCGCCCGCTCGTGTCGTAGAGATAGTGAAGCTTCACTTTGTGCAAGTCTCCCTTCATGGATCTGAAACGCAGCTTCATTTCCTTGGTGAGACCTCCGTGGTACTGGAACTCATGCCGAACTTCGTCGTGTCCGTAGCGAAGCTTGACTCCGTGCAGTAGCCCCCACTCCCAGTAGTCGTACTCTGTGAAGCCCTGGCCGTAGTACTCGCCCCTCAAGCGTCCCAGCGTGTCGTATTCGAACAGACGAGTCCCACCTTCTGGTTGAGTTATGGACAGCACTCGACCTCGTTCGTTCACTCGCAGCTGTAAAAGTGGGTCGTTTAAGTTACACTTATTTTGAGACATACCCTCGTATTTTAGATCGCGAGTAAGGGCATATTTGTGCTACGATTCTTTGAAGAAGTTGTCACAATTACGCACGGTTTTATGTTGTTATTGAAAATTCGGTACTGTTATTGAAAGATTTTTTCTCTTGCTGCATGTTATTGAAAAAATATTCGTTACACAAAAGTGCATCGAAATTTCTTTGCGACAAAAATGTAAATGTTAAAAATATCAATACATGGATAAATAAATGCGCGAATCGATGTGATATGAACAATGCATAATATGTAATTTTTCAACATATCTAACAACTTGAATTTCACTTGTAACTTAACCCAATGAAAATGAAATTTACCACATCGCTGTACCAACTCAGAAAATACAGAAACGACCCTCATCACAGACCGACAGCGGAAAGTGGAAATTTTGTCGTGCATTGGAGCATCTCACCATGAGAGCGACTTTGTTAGCCGGTAAGGCGACTTTGAGCTTGTAGCAGCCGATGGACATGGTGAGGTGGAAGGCGTAGGCCGTGCCGGTGGGGGTAATGATGCTGCGAAGTGCGTCCGCGTCGTCGTACACCACTTCGTACTGGCGTCCGCTGGGCAGGATCACCCTCTCTGGCTGTATGGGGGATTGGAAACACAAAGCATTATTCTAATGCAATGAGGTATTCTAATGCAATGAGGTATTCTAATGCAATGAGGTATTCTAATGCAAAGAGGTATTCTAATGCAATGAGGTATTCTAATGTAATGAGGTATTCCAATGTAATGAGGTATTCCAATGTAATGAGGTATTCTAATGCAATGAGGTATTCTAATGCAATGAGGTATTCCAATGTAATGAGGTATTCCAATGTAATGAGGTATTCCAATGTAATGAGGTATTCTAATGCAATGAGGTATTCTAATGCAATGAGGTATTCCAATGTAATGAGGTATTCCAATGTAATGAGGTATTCTAATGTAATGAGGTATTCTAATGTAATGAGGTATTCTAATGCAATGAGGTATTCTAATGCAATGAGGTATTCTAATGCAATGAGGTATTCTAATGCAATGAGGTATTCTAATGCAATGAGGTATTCTAATGCAATGAGGTATTCTAATGCAATGAGGTAATCTAATGCAATGAGGTATTCCAATGTAATGAGGTATTCTAATGCAATGAGGTATTCTAATGCAATGAGGTATTCTAATGCAATGAGGTATTCTAATGCAATGAGGTATTCTAATGCAATGAGGTATTCTAATGTAATGAGGTATTCTAATGTAATGAGGTATTCCAATGTAATGAGGTATTCCAATGTAATGAGGTATTCTAATGTAATGAGGTATTCTAATGTAATGAGGTATTCTAATGTAATGAGGTATTCTAATGTAATGAGGTATTCTAATGTAATGAGGTATTCCAATGTAATGAGGTATTCCAATGTAATGAGGTATTCCAATGTAATGAGGTATTCTTATGTAATGAGGTATTCTAATGTAATGAGGTATTCTAATGTAATGAGGTATTCTAATGTAATGAGGTATTCTAATGTAATGAGGTATTCTAATGTAATGAGGTATTCCAATGTAATGAGGTATTCTAATGTAATGAGGTATTCTAATGTAATGAGGTATTCTAATGTAATGAGGTATTCTAATGTAATGAGGTATTCTAATGTAATGAGGTATTCTAATGTAATGAGGTATTCCAATGTAATGAGGTATTCCAATGTAATGAGGTATTCCAATGTAATGAGGTATTCCAATGTAATGAGGTATTCTAATGTAATGAGGTATTCTAATGTAATGAGGTATTCTAATGTAATGAGGTATTCTAATGTAATGAGGTATTCTAATGTAATGAGGTATTCTAATGTAATGAGGTATTCCAATGTAATGAGGTATTCTAATGTAATGAGGTATTCTAATTTAATGAGGTATTCTAATGTAATGAGGTATTCTAATGTAATGAGGTATTCTAATGTAATGAGGTATTCTAATGTAATGAGGTATTCTAATGTAATGAGGTATTCTAATGTAATGAGGTATTCTAATGTAATGAGGTATTCCAATGTAATGAGGTATTCCAATGTAATGAGGTATTCCAATGTAATGAGGTATTCCAATGTAATGAGGTATTCCAATGTAATGAGGTATTCCAATGTAATGAGGTATTCCAATGTAATGAGGTATTCCAATGTAATGAGGTATTCCAATGTAATGAGGTATTCCAATGTAATGAGGTATTCCAATGTAATGAGGTATTCTAATGTAATGAGGTATTCTAGTGTAATGAGGTATTCTAGTGTAATGAGGTATTCTAATGTAATGAGGTATTCTAATGTAATGGGGTATTCCAATGTAATGAGGTATTCCAATGTAATGAGGTATTCCAATGTAATGAGGTATTCTAGTGTAATGAGGTATTCCAATGTAATGAGGTATTCCAATGTAATGAGGTATTCTAATGTAATGAGGTATTCTAATGTAATGAGGTATTCTTATGTAATGAGGTATTCTAATGTAATGAAGTATTCTAATGTAATGAGGTATTCTTATGTAATTAGGTATTCTTATGTAATTAGGTATTCCAATGTAATGAGGTATTCTAATGTAATGAGGTATTCCAATGTAATGAGGTATTCTAATGTAATGAGGTATTCTAATGTAATGAGGTATTCCAATGTAATGAGGTATTCCAATGTAATGAGGTATTCTAGTGTAATGAGGTATTCCAATGTAATGAGGTATTCTAATGTAATGAGGTATTCTAATGTAATGAGGTATTCTAATGTAATGAGGTATTCTAATGTAATGAGGTATTCTAATGTAATGAGGTATTCTAATGTAATGAGGTATTCTAATGTAATGAGGTATTCCAACGTAATGAGGTATTCCAACGTAATGAGGTATTCCAATGTAATGAGGTATTCCAATGTAATGAGGTATTCCAATGTAATGAGGTACTCCAATGAAATGAGGTATTCCAATGTAATGAGGTATTCTAATGTAATGAGGTATTCTAATGTAATGAGGTATTCTAATGTAATGAGGTATTCCAATGTAATGAGGTATTCCAATGTAATGAGGTATTCTAATGTAATGAGGTATTCTTATGTAATGAGGTATTCTAATGTAATGAGGTATTCTAATGTAATGAGGTATTCTAATGTAATGAGGTATTCTAATGTAATGAGGTATTCTAATGTAATGAGGTATTCTAATGTAATGAGGTATTCTAATGTAATGAGGTATTCCAATGTAATGAGGTATTCTAATGTAATGAGGTATTCTAATGTAATGAGGTATTCTAATGTAATGAGGTATTCTAATGTAATGAGGTATTCTAATGTAATGAGGTATTCCAATGTAATGAGGTATTCCAATGTAATGAGGTATTCCAATGTAATGAGGTATTCCAATGTAATGAGGTATTCTAATGTAATGAGGTATTCTAATGTAATGAGGTATTCTAATGTAATGAGGTATTCTAATATAATGAGGTATTCCAATGTAATGAGGTATTCTAATGTAATGAGGTATTCTAATTTAATGAGGTATTCTAATGTAATGAGGTATTCTAATGTAATGAGGTATTCTAATGTAATGAGGTATTCTAATGTAATGAGGTATTCTAATGTAATGAGGTATTCTAATGTAATGAGGTATTCTAATGTAATGAGGTATTCCAATGTAATGAGGTATTCCAATGTAATGAGGTATTCCAATGTAATGAGGTATTCCAATGTAATGAGGTATTCCAATGTAATGAGGTATTCCAATGTAATGAGGTATTCCAATGTAATGAGGTATTCCAATGTAATGAGGTATTCCAATGTAATGAGGTATTCCAATGTAATGAGGTATTCCAATGTAATGAGGTATTCCAATGTAATGAGGTATTCCAATGTAATGAGGTATTCTAATGTAATGAGGTATTCTAGTGTAATGAGGTATTCTAGTGTAATGAGGTATTCTAATGCAATGAGGTATTCTAATGTAATGGGGTATTCCAATGTAATGAGGTATTCCAATGTAATGAGGTATTCCAATGTAATGAGGTATTCTAGTGTAATGAGGTATTCCAATGTAATGAGGTATTCCAATGTAATGAGGTATTCTAATGTAATGAGGTATTCTAATGTAATGAGGTATTCTTATGTAATGAGGTATTCTTATGTAATGAGGTATTCTAATGTAATGAAGTATTCTAATGTAATGAGGTATTCTTATGTAATTAGGTATTCTTATGTAATTAGGTATTCCAATGTAATGAGGTATTCTAATGTAATGAGGTATTCCAATGTAATGAGGTATTCTAATGTAATGAGGTATTCTAATGTAATGAGGTATTCCAATGTAATGAGGTATTCTAGTGTAATGAGGTATTCCAATGTAATGAGGTATTCTAATGTAATGAGGTATTCTAATGTAATGAGGTATTCTAATGTAATGAGGTATTCTAATGTAATGAGGTATTCTAATGTAATGAGGTATTCTAATGTAATGAGGTATTCTAATGTAATGAGGTATTCTTATGTAATGAGGTATTCTAATGTAATGAGGTATTCCAACGTAATGAGGTATTCCAATGTAATGAGGTATTCCAATGTAATGAGGTATTCCAATGTAATGAGGTATTCCAATGTAATGAGGTATTCCAATGAAATGAGGTATTCCAATGTAATGAGGTATTCTAATGTAATGAGGTATTCCAATGTAATGAGGTATTCCAATGTAATGAGGTATTCTAATGTAATGAGGTATTCCAATGTAATGAGGTATTCTAGTGTAATGAGGTATTCTAATGTAATGAGGTATTCTAATGTAATGGGGTATTCCAATGTAATGAGGTATTCCAATGTAATGAGGTATTCCAATGTAATGAGGTATTCCAATGTAATGAGGTATTCTAGTGTAATGAGGTATTCCAATGTAATGAGGTATTCTAATGTAATGAGGTATTCTAATGTAATGAGGTATTCTAATGTAATGAGGTATTCTAATGTAATGAGGTATTCTAATGTAATGAGGTATTCTAATGTAATGAGGTATTCTTATGTAATGAGGTATTCTAATGTAATGAGGTATTCTAATGTAATGGGGTATTCTAATGTAATGAGGTATTCTAATGTAATGAGGTATTCTAATGTAATGAGGTATTCTAATGTAATGAGGTATTCTAATGTAATGAGGTATTCTAATGCAATGAGGTATTCTAATGCAATGAGGTATTCTAATGCAATGAGGTATTCTAATGCAATGAGGTATTCTAATGTAATGAGGTATTCTAATGTAATGAGGTATTCTAATGTAATGAGGTATTCTAATGTAATGAGGTATTCTAATGCAATGAGGTATTCTAATGCAATGAGGTATTCTAATGCAATGAGGTATTCCAATGTAATGAGGTATTCTAATGTAATGAGGTATTCCAATGTAATGAGGTATTCTAGTGTAATGAGGTATTCTAATGTAATGAGGTATTCTAATGTAATGGGGTATTCCAATGTAATGAGGTATTCCAATGTAATGAGGTATTCCAATGTAATGAGGTATTCCAATGTAATGAGGTATTCTAGTGTAATGAGGTATTCCAATGTAATGAGGTATTCCAATGTAATGAGGTATTCTAGTGTAATGAGGTATTCTAATGTAATGAGGTATTCTAATGTAATGGGGTATTCCAATGTAATGAGGTATTCCAATGTAATGAGGTATTCCAATGTAATGAGGTATTCCAATGTAATGAGGTATTCTAGTGTAATGAGGTATTCCAATGTAATGAGGTATTCTAATGTAATGAGGTATTCTAATGTAATGAGGTATTCTAATGTAATGAGGTATTCTAATGTAATGAGGTATTCTAATGTAATGAGGTATTCTAATGTAATGAGGTATTCTTATGTAATGAGGTATTCTAATGTAATGAGGTATTCTAATGTAATGGGGTATTCTAATGTAATGAGGTATTCTAATGTAATGAGGTATTCTAATGTAATGAGGTATTCTAATGTAATGAGGTATTCTAATGTAATGAGGTATTCTAATGCAATGAGGTATTCTAATGCAATGAGGTATTCTAATGCAATGAGGTATTCTAATGCAATGAGGTATTCTAATGTAATGAGGTATTCTAATGTAATGAGGTATTCTAATGTAATGAGGTATTCCAATGTAATGAGGTATTCTAATGTAATGAGGTATTCTAATGCAATGAGGTATTCTAATGCAATGAGGTATTCTAATGCAATGAGGTATTCTAATGCAATGAGGTATTCTAATGTAATGAGGTATTCTAATGTAATGAGGTATTCTAATGTAATGAGGTATTCCAATGTAATGAGGTATTCTAATGTAATGAGGTATTCCAATGTAATGAGGTATTCTAATGTAATGAGGTATTCTAATGTAATGAGGTATTCTAATGCATATGGGGAAAGGAAACACGATGTTGTATTATAATGCGATGGGGTATTTATTCATGCAAACACGGTATGGCATTGCTGATATAAGGTGATGCGTTTTTGAAATGGGGTGGAGTATCTTTGAAGCGAGCTGAGGTATTAACGAAATAAGGAGTGCTTTTCATTAAATTCGGTGAGATATTTCAGAAATAGAGAGAGATATTCCTGAAATTCGGTGAGATATTCTTTAGGTATGGTGAGGTATTTTTGAATCAAGATAAGGTATTACTGAAATAAGGAGAGGTATTACTGAAATACGGTGACGCATTACTGAAATAAGGCGAGGTGCTACAGGAATACGGTGAGGTATTGCTGAAATACGGTGAATTATTCTTGAAATGAAGTTAGATATATCAAAAATGCAGTTAGGTGTTTTTAAAATGGAGGGAGATATTTTTGCAAAGTAGTTTTCTTGAAAAGGTATGATGGAAAGGCGATAAATTACGAAAATGCAGGATATTTTCCAAATGCGATGGCATAGTATTGGTACTTGGTATGGTGTGATTAAAATGCATTTTGGAGTAGGAACAATTTTTTTAAGATTAAAAGAAAACTGTAATTAGATTGGATGTAAACAATGCTGCACTCTAATAAATACTTATGATTTTTAGGGCATAAAATTTAAACGTAGAGTTAATTTATATTTTTAAAATCAATACCCTGAACTGTCGAATGTAAATATTCGAATTTAGGTTCCAAATTGCTGTGTGATTTAGATGCTATCTAAATTCCCTGCAAGCTAACCTACAAACCTTCATTCAATTTTTTGTTTCAGATCTGCGATTTATTGAAAAATGTTCTTATCCAGTCTTGGTTGAAGAACCATAGGGAAACAGGACTCTTGAGTGCCTGGGAAGAACAGTTTGTTTACTCTAGTCTCATCAAAACAGTCTCGCTATTGACAAACAGACTCAGTATTAATTAAGAAACAGACTCACTGATGACAATTCAATTTTTCCAGCTTTTTTTTTTCACCAACACTGTTGAATCATTTTTACCTTCGTGTGGCGGTCGGAGAAGACGAATTGGATCGTTGAGTTGTCGCTATGCGTGATGGCAGTCAACCGCAGCAGTCGATCGTACCGATAACGTTCGATCATCTCCCCCCTCTCCCGCTTGACGACATTGCCCCAGTGGTTGTGCTCTATACGGGCCGGCACGAGAGGGTACCTCGGTGTGTAGAGGGTGGCGTGGCCCACTCTGTCGTACGAAGTGTTCAGGAGGGGAGCGCCAGAAGGAGAAAACAAGGCTTCCGTGTGGGAAAAGTTGTCGTACTGCAGCACCAGCAAAGACGCGTTGTTGACGTGTAGCTCAGCCGTGGCCTTTGTGCACACAGAGAGAAATACGATCAGTAAGAGAGTATGTTACTATGACTAGACGAATGAATGAGAAATCATGAAATTCTAGGTGAACGGTGCAAGTTTTATGACTCGAGGATACGCAAAAAACCTTTTAGTTGCACTGAAAATGACGAAAAAATTTCGTGATATATAAGTAAAAAATATAATCCTACACCGTTTATGCCTTTCGGCAGTACACAACGCCGGACATTTTAATACTTTGTGATGTAAATGATAGTTCAAGCTTAATAAGCAACGAAATACAACATTTAGACAAAAATCGAAATCAATAGCAGTGTGCTATCTCAGCAGCTGAACAACAGCACTGTCTGAAGTTAGCAGCAGTGAAGGGTAGCGCAGATCAAGGAAGAAAAACTTGAAAGATTGATTCACCTCAATCATGTGTATTGAATAGGAAGAGTATAGCACAAGAATCATTTTAGAATGAGCTCAAAGGAAAGACTTCTAAAAATAATTAGGAAGCTCAAAAGTTGCTGAGATCGGAAGACGATCAAACAAGAACAAATTTCGACCAAATTCAAGGTTAGGAATAAATTAAGTCCTTTAACGAAAAGATGTTCTTTCAGTGAAACCATTCACAGCTTTGCTTTCGGTTTTCGTAGCTGGGAAGCAAACATGGAGAGGGTAAATACATTCTGATGGACATGAAATCCGAAGTATAATTTGATTATTTCCATGATTAGTTGTGCACAATAATATTGAATACGAAATTTAAGGGGAGAGTTCTTCACAAAACGAAAATATGTCCCAGAAAAATTGAGGAGGTCGCCCTCAGCGTTATTTTTGGAAGCAATAAGAAGCAAGACAAAGTAGTTTTGGCTTCTCAGTCGCTTATTTAAACAATAATTGATGGTTTTAAATCTGGTTCAATAGAAAGACACGAAAAGTGTCACTGGATCTCAAAGGAACTTGAATATATGTGCGAATTCGGCCCGATGTTAACTTTTACGAAACCAAGCGCTGGAATTGAATGCACATTATGAAGAAAACTATTATTGACTGACACCACAGACATAGAATCTACGAGAACGGTTTGTAGAAGAAGTTCGACAAGCCTGTCTCAACTTTTTTTTCGAAAAGCACTTCATGTGAAATGAGAGAACTCTATGGAAAATATTCGGCTTTTCCATGTTGTCTTCTTCATTACACTTCACCTGCATGTGGGAGAAATGATGACCGGCTGCAGATCATAAGCATTTTCTTGAACTTACGCAAAAGTGTAAAAACTGAAGATATCAAACTCATGAATAGAAAAACGAGTGCAGAAAGCGTACTGAAACTGGCTTTGAGAGAACTGCTCACAGACGTAAGCTTATAGAAGTGCAATTTCAGATTACACTGCAATTATGTTAACAAAGCTTCTTGGTGTTATGGGATTAATATCAGCACAGTTTTAGTATTTTTTTACGATATATGTTAGGACAGTCCCACGATACTGTAGGCTCAAATAACAGTAGGATACTGTAGGATCAAAATTTCACAGTAGCACAGAATTAGTACTGGCACTGTTTCATGGCACTATATACTTATTATTAGCCCATTTTTAAGTTCTTACTGGTTTAATATAAGCACAATTTGTGGATACTATAAGATTATGATTAAAACAGTTTCACGTACGTAGTTGTCGGATCAATACAGGTGCAGTTTGGTGGTACTATGGGATTATTATGAGACCAGTTTCAGGTAGTTATAGAACCAACACAGGCACAGTTTCACTTACAGGCATGGACGAAGAAGAATAAATCCACTCGTAGGAGTTGATGGTGTTGGTGTCTATCTTGGTCTGCTGGAGGGCGAGCACGGGGAACATCTGAGCGGCGGTGGGGCTCATGGTCTCGAGCACCTTGAAGGGTCGCTCATACAGGCCCACCTCGTGGTGCCAGGCGCTCTTGCGCAAGATACCGCCTTTACCTTGGGACACTGTCCGCACGAACCCTGTTGGAATGCGATATATCTCATTATAAAAACGAAAAGGTTGTTTCTTAAAAATCTGATAATGACCGCAAAAAATTATTTTATTGAAAGCTCATACAAAAAACACAAAAGATTAGGATTTAAAAATCTAATGATAAATTCAAAAAGATTATTCCTTATAAATCTGATAATATACGTACAGAGGTTGTTTCTTAAAAATCTAATTATAAACACAAAAAGGTTATTTCTTCAAATTTCAAAATAAGCACAATAGGTTATTTCATATAAATCTCATCATAAACACGAATACGGAAACAATAAACGTGAAAAGTTTTTTTTTATAACAAAGCCCTAATAGGACCAAAGAAAATGATTGCACTATGAAAGAGTCCGTCTAAATACGAAAACAATAAACGTAAAAATTTAAATTGTTACAACACGTAAACGCCCTTAAAGAATCAAAGAAAATGATTGCATGATAACATAGTCCATGAAAATCAGGACACTCAGTGTGGGAACTAGTGGGACGGGAGGGTTGCATTTTTGGTTAGCAGAATGAAAAACACTCTGTGCTTTCTCTTAAATTTCTCTGGAGAATCTAGTGGAGTCGAGAAATAATCGCAACACCCGACAGTGAAAATGCTAGAGCGCCGAAAATTTCCAATTTTGGTACCATCACTAAACGAGTCGGAGGCAGGCTGGAGCAGGCCTACCAAGCACTAGTAATTTACCACCATGTGAAACAAGTTTTGGAATGCAATTAGGACGCTAACACTGTGATTCTTACGGCAAAAATTTTTGTTTTTCTTCCCTACTAATTTTCTTACCGTGGCCCACGCTAGAAGAGAGGTATGATTCCAGATTCATTGAGCCACGATTGATATTAAATGGTCTTCACATTTGAATAACTAATTTCGATCGCAATAAAGTCATATGCTACATAATTTTATAACAGAGCCCAACGTTGACTTATCACACGGGGCTAGATTCGTCAAGGACATGTACGAGATCAAAATTATCTCACCAGACGTGTGGGTGATACTCGAGCCCCTGACGGTCGTAGTTTCAAGTTCTTTCTCATCTCTCGCTACGGTGACTTGGGCCCCTCGAACGCTGAGGGCGTAATTCAAGCTGATGACTTGGCCAGTAGGCAGCACCGTTCTGGAAAGCCGTCCTTCGTTGTCGTAGTCATAGCTGTAGGTGGACCCTCCCCTCTCAACCTTTGATAGTAGCAGCCACGAGATCACGTGATACCGGAACGTGATGTTGTATCCGTCAGGGCCAACGAGCTCCTCCAGCTGGTTCCTCATGTTGAGCTTGACTTGAATGCGTTGCTTCAGAGGGTTCTCGATGGACGTGACCTCGCCATTGCCGTCCCTCATGAGCTGGATGCGGTTCCCCGCTGCGTCGATGACAGTGGACAGTTTGCCAGAAGGAGACTTGACGGTGTACGTGAAGTTGTACATCACTTGGTCCGTCACAACGTTACGTGTGCTCACGTGCTGACCAAATCGGTTGAATACATACACCTCGTGAGTGTCCGGGGAGAATATTTCGTACTCATCCTTGCTGTTAGGTTCAGGCAATAAGCTTTTGATGGAACGAACTCGGTAGCCAGCTTGGTCGCTGATGTGAACCACGTCGTCCGGCGTGACGGCGATGGCGGAAATAGAGGGGAACACAGCGTTGGTCGCCAGTACATTCTCGTGAGCGTGGCAGAAACACGAAGGATCGCGGCAGTTGCAGCGAGTCTCGGCTCCAGCGAACGTTGAGATGTGGCCGTCCGTTGAAATGACGCGGATGCGGTTGATGCGCTGAGTGTCGCTTTCCGCCACGTACAAATCTCCTGAAAATTGAAATTAAATTTAGTGACACTGAGGACTGAAATCGCAAATGCAAATGGTGACACAAAGGACAGAAATAGCAGATGCAAATGGTGACCTTGGTGACAGAACTCGCAGACGTAAATGGTGACGTTGATGACGTAAAATAACGAAGTAGGCGGAATTGTGGTGGACGTAAATTTTGATTTACCCTTGGAATTATCAGTAAAAATTGAGATACAAGAAAGACATACGATCGTGCATGAGAAATTTGTACAATAGAACGAAAGAGAAATGATTCGAAAAATAAAATAAGCAATTTTTCAACATTGAATTGGCAGGCCTATACGAATTTATTTACGGAATCATTTATAAAAAACATTAATAAAACTGTTCAACTTATGAATATCAAAAAAATCGTTGCTCGAGATTAGATTAAATGAGTTAATTTAAATCTCCCCAATTGGAAAAAGGTGTTTTAAGGAGGGAAAGGAAGAAAACATGAAGTATGGAGTTAAGGGAACAGGAAATCTATGCACAAGGCGTGTTCTCACTCAGGATACGCAGCGCATAGCAACAACAAGTTCAGGAGGGAAAGGAAGTAACGACAATGGAATGATAGAGACGAAGGCAAGAAAACTGAAAAAGTAAAATTAACACTAAAAATGGAAGTCACAAACGCTTATCTACAGATCAGGTTACCTGACAGTATCTCCTTAAGAGCTTCAATTCTCTTAGCATAGGATAAACAAATCTAACTTAAACCTACCGCGTATCTTATACCCTCTAATGGTGTATGATATATAGGCACCGGACTTTAGAATGCGAACTACATTTCCCCTGAGGGGTGTATGGTAGACTTGGTTTTATTCAACACAGGATTTTAGAGTACGGACTACACTTCCCTGAGGGGTGTATCGTAGACATAGGCTTATTCAGCACCGGACTTAACCCTAGAATGGTAACCCTAGTGCGTGAATTGCAACATCCCTAAATTCACTAGTGAGAAAATCACCCAAGATTAACGTTCTAGTGTTAAGAACATGGAATGGTTTTTGGTCAAAGGGAGCCTCGCAAAACAAGAGACCTTTGAGCGAGAAGGCGATGGACTGCGGGGCGAGGAGCAGAGCTGCTCTCGACATGTGGGGCGAGTCTGCTGGTGGGCTGGGGCAGTGCAGCGGGCGGCCCGTTACGATCTGGGCAAAAAGAAAGTGAAGCTTAGCTCAATTTTTCACTAGGATATGATCTGGGAGGAAAAAACACGCAATTTTTCGTTAGCAAATGATCTGGGCGAAAAGAACAGGGTAATTTAATACAATTTTTAGCTAGGATATGTCACTCAGACATGAGATAAATCACTCAGGCATGAGATAAGTGATCCTGACTAGAGATAAGTCTCCCTGGCTTGAGAAATGTCTCCCTGGCTTGAGAAATGTCTCCCTGGCTTGAGAAATGTCTCCCTGGCTAGAGAAATGTCTCCCTGGCTATAGAAATGTCTCCCTGGCTAGAGAAATGTCTCCCTGGCTAGAGAAATGTCTCCCTGGCTAGAGAAATGTCTCCCTGGCTAGAGAAATGTCTCCCTGGCTATAGAAATGTCTCCCTGGCTAGAGAAATGTCTCCCTGACTAGAGAAATGTCTCCCTGGCTAGAGAAATGTCTCCCTGGCTTGAGAAATGTCTCCCTGGCTTGAGAAATGTCTCCCTGGCTAGAGAAATGTCTCCCTGGCTATAGAAATGTCTCCCTGGCTAGAGAAATGTCTCCCTGGCTTGAGAAATGTCTCCCTGGCTAGAGAAATGTCTCCCTGGCTATAGAAATGTCTCCCTGGCTAGAGAAATGTCTCCCTGGCTAGAGAAATGTCTCCCTGGCTAGAGAAATGTCTCCCTGGCTTGAGAAATGTCTCCCTGGCTTGAGAAATGTCTCCCTGGCTAGAGAAATGTCTCCCTGGCTATAGAAATGTCTCCCTGGCTAGAGAAATGTCTCCCTGGCTTGAGAAATGTCTCCCTGGCTAGAGAAATGTCTCCCTGGCTATAGAAATGTCTCCCTGGCTAGAGAAATGTCTCCCTGGCTAGAGAAATGTCTCCCTGGCTAGAGAAATGTCTCCCTGGCTAGAGAAATGTCTCCCTGGCTATAGAAATGTCTCCCTGGCTAGAGAAATGTCTCCCTGACTAGAGAAATGTCTCCCTGGCTAGAGAAATGTCTCCCTGGCTTGAGAAATGTCTCCCTGGCTTGAGAAATGTCTCCCTGGCTAGAGAAATGTCTCCCTGGCTATAGAAATGTCTCCCTGGCTAGAGAAATGTCTCCCTGGCTTGAGAAATGTCTCCCTGGCTAGAGGAATGTCTCCCTGGCTAGAGAAATGTCTCCCTGGCTAGAGAAATGTCTCCCTGGCTATAGAAATGTCTCCCTGGCTAGAGAAATGTCTCCCTGGCTATAGAAATGTCTCCCTGGCTAGAGAAATGTCTCCCTGGCTTGAGAAATGTCTCCCTGGCTAGAGGAATGTCTCCCTGGCTAGAGAAATGTCTCCCTGGCTTGAGAAATGTCTCCCTGGCTAGAGAAATGTCTCCCTGGCTAGAGAAATGTCTCCCTGGCTATAGAAATGTCTCCCTGGCTAGAGAAATGTCTCCCTGGCTAGAGAAACGTCTCCCTGGCTAAAGAAATGTCTCCCTGGCTAGAGAAATGTCTCCCTGGCTAGAGAAATGTCTCCCTGGCTTGAGAAATGTCTCCCTGGCTAGAGAAATGTCTCCCTGGCTAGAGAAATGTCTCCCTGGCTATAGAAATGTCTCCCTGGCTAGAGAAATGTCTCCCTGACTAGAGAAATGTCTCCCTGGCTAGAGAAATGTCTCCCTGGCTTGAGAAATGTCTCCCTGGCTTGAGAAATGTCTCCCTGGCTAGAGAAATGTCTCCCTGGCTATAGAAATGTCTCCCTGGCTAGAGAAATGTCTCCCTGGCTTGAGAAATGTCTCCCTGGCTAGAGGAATGTCTCCCTGGCTAGAGAAATGTCTCCCTGGCTTGAGAAATGTCTCCCTGGCTAGAGAAATGTCTCCCTGGCTAGAGAAATGTCTCCCTGGCTATAGAAATGTCTCCCTGGCTAGAGAAATGTCTCCCTGGCTAGAGAAACGTCTCCCTGGCTAAAGAAATGTCTCCCTGGCTAGAGAAATGTCTCCCTGGCTAGAGAAATGTCTCCCTGGCTAGAGAAATGTCTCCCTGGCTAGAGAAATGTCTCCCTGGCTTGAGAAATGTCTCCCTGGCTAGAGGAATGTCTCCCTGGCTAGAGAAATGTCTCCCTGGCTTGAGAAATGTCTCCCTGGCTAGAGAAATGTCTCCCTGGCTAGAGAAATGTCTCCCTGGCTAGAGAAATGTCTCCCTGGCTAGAGAAATGTCTCCCTGGCTTGAGAAATGTCTCCCTGGCTAGAGGAATGTCTCCCTGGCTAGAGAAATGTCTCCCTGGCTTGAGAAATGTCTCCCTGGCTAGAGAAATGTCTCCCTGGCTTGAGAAATGTCTCCCTGGCTAGAGGAATGTCTCCCTGGCTAGAGAAATGTCTCCCTGGCTTGAGAAATGTCTCCCTGGCTAGAGAAATGTCTCCCTGGCTAGAGAAATGTCTCCCTGGCTAGAGAAATGTCTCCCTGGCTAGAGAAATGTCTCCCTGGCTTGAGAAATGTCTCCCTGGCTAGAGGAATGTCTCCCTGGCTAGAGAAATGTCTCCCTGGCTTGAGAAATGTCTCCCTGGCTAGAGAAATGTCTCCCTGGCTAGAGAAATGTCTCCCTGGCTATAGAAATGTCTCCCTGGCTAGAGAAATGTCTCCCTGGCTAGAGAAACGTCTCCCTGGCTAAAGAAATGTCTCCCTGGCTAGAGAAATGTCTCCCTGGCTAGAGAAATGTCTCCCTGGCTAGAGAAATGTCTCCCTGGCTAGAGAAATGTCTCCCTGGCTTGAGAAATGTCTCCCTGGCTAGAGGAATGTCTCCCTGGCTAGAGAAATGTCTCCCTGGCTTGAGAAATGTCTCCCTGGCTAGAGAAATGTCTCCCTGGCTAGAGAAATGTCTCCCTGGCTAGAGAAATGTCTCCCTGGCTAGAGAAATGTCTCCCTGGCTTGAGAAATGTCTCCCTGGCTAGAGGAATGTCTCCCTGGCTAGAGAAATGTCTCCCTGGCTTGAGAAATGTCTCCCTGGCTAGAGAAATGTCTCCCTGGCTAGAGAAATGTCTCCCTGGCTATAGAAATGTCTCCCTGGCTAGAGAAATGTCTCCCTGGCTAGAGAAACGTCTCCCTGGCTAAAGAAATGTCTCCCTGGCTAGAGAAATGTCTCCCTGGCTAGAGAAATGTCTCCCTGGCTAGAGAAATGTCTCCCTGGCTATAGAAATGTCTCCCTGGCTAGAGAAATGTCTCCCTGGCTAGAGAAACGTCTCCCTGGCTAAAGAAATGTCTCCCTGGCTTGAGAAATGTCTCCCTGGCTAGAGAAATGTCTCCCTGGCTAGAGAAATGTCTCCCTGGCTATAGAAATGTCTCCCTGGCTAGAGAAATGTCTCCCTGGCTAGAGAAATGTCTCCCTGGCTTGAGAAATGTCTCCCTGGCTTGAGAAATGTCTCCCTGGCTAGAGAAATGTCTCCCTGGCTATAGAAATGTCTCCCTGGCTAGAGAAATGTCTCCCTGGCTTGAGAAATGTCTCCCTGGCTAGAGGAATGTCTCCCTGGCTTGAGAAATGTCTCCCTGGCTTGAGAAATGTCTCCCTGGCTAGAGAAATGTCTCCCTGGCTATAGAAATGTCTCCCTGGCTAGAGAAATGTCTCCCTGGCTTGAGAAATGTCTCCCTGGCTAGAGGAATGTCTCCCTGGCTAGAGAAATGTCTCCCTGGCTTGAGAAATGTCTCCCTGGCTAGAGAAATGTCTCCCTGGCTAGAGAAATGTCTCCCTGGCTATAGAAATGTCTCCCTGGCTAGAGAAATGTCTCCCTGGCTAGAGAAACGTCTCCCTGGCTAAAGAAATGTCTCCCTGGCTAGAGAAATGTCTCCCTGGCTAGAGAAATGTCTCCCTGGCTATAGAAATGTCTCCCTGGCTAGAGAAATGTCTCCCTGACTAGAGAAATGTCTCCCTGGCTAGAGAAATGTCTCCCTGGCTAGAGAAACGTCTCCCTGGCTAAAGAAATGTCTCCCTGGCTAGAGAAATGTCTCCCTGGCTTGAGAAATGTCTCCCTGGCTAGAGAAATGTCTCCCTGACTAGAGAAATGTCTCCCTGGCTAGAGAAATGTCTCCCTGGCTAGAGAAATGTCTCCCTGACTAGAGAAATGTCTCCCTGGCTAGAGAAATGTCTCCCTGGCTAGAGAAACGTCTCCCTGGCTAAAGAAATGTCTCCCTGGCTAGAGAAATGTCTCCCTGGCTTGAGAAATGTCTCCCTGGCTAGAGAAATGTCTCCCTGACTAGAGAAATGTCTCCCTGGCTAGAGAAATGTCTCCCTGGCTAGAGAAATGTCTCCCTGGCTATAGAAATGTCTCCCTGGCTAGAGAAATGTCTCCCTGGCTATAGAAATGTCTCCCTGGCTAGAGAAATGTCTCCCTGGCTAGAGAAATGTCTCCCTGGCTTGAGAAATGTCTCCCTGGCTTGAGAAATGTCTCCCTGGCTAGAGAAATGTCTCCCTGGCTATAGAAATGTCTCCCTGGCTAGAGAAATGTCTCCCTGACTAGAGAAATGTCTCCCTGGCTAGAGGAATGTCTCCCTGGCTAGAGAAATGTCTCCCTGGCTTGAGAAATGTCTCCCTGGCTAGAGAAATGTCTCCCTGGCTAGAGAAATGTCTCCCTGGCTATAGAAATGTCTCCCTGGCTAGAGAAATGTCTCCCTGGCTAGAGAAACGTCTCCCTGGCTAAAGAAATGTCTCCCTGGCTTGAGAAATGTCTCCCTGGCTAGAGAAATGTCTCCCTGGCTAGAGAAATGTCTCCCTGGCTATAGAAATGTCTCCCTGGCTAGAGAAATGTCTCCCTGACTAGAGAAATGTCTCCCTGGCTAGAGAAATGTCTCCCTGGCTTGAGAAATGTCTCCCTGGCTTGAGAAATGTCTCCCTGGCTAGAGAAATGTCTCCCTGGCTATAGAAATGTCTCCCTGGCTAGAGAAATGTCTCCCTGGCTTGAGAAATGTCTCCCTGGCTAGAGGAATGTCTCCCTGGCTAGAGAAATGTCTCCCTGGCTTGAGAAATGTCTCCCTGGCTAGAGAAATGTCTCCCTGGCTAGAGAAATGTCTCCCTGGCTATAGAAATGTCTCCCTGGCTAGAGAAATGTCTCCCTGGCTAGAGAAACGTCTCCCTGGCTAAAGAAATGTCTCCCTGGCTAGAGAAATGTCTCCCTGGCTAGAGAAATGTCTCCCTGGCTAGAGAAATGTCTCCCTGGCTAGAGAAATGTCTCCCTGGCTTGAGAAATGTCTCCCTGGCTAGAGGAATGTCTCCCTGGCTAGAGAAATGTCTCCCTGGCTTGAGAAATGTCTCCCTGGCTAGAGAAATGTCTCCCTGGCTAGAGAAATGTCTCCCTGGCTAGAGAAATGTCTCCCTGGCTAGAGAAATGTCTCCCTGGCTTGAGAAATGTCTCCCTGGCTAGAGGAATGTCTCCCTGGCTAGAGAAATGTCTCCCTGGCTTGAGAAATGTCTCCCTGGCTAGAGAAATGTCTCCCTGGCTTGAGAAATGTCTCCCTGGCTAGAGGAATGTCTCCCTGGCTAGAGAAATGTCTCCCTGGCTTGAGAAATGTCTCCCTGGCTAGAGAAATGTCTCCCTGGCTAGAGAAATGTCTCCCTGGCTAGAGAAATGTCTCCCTGGCTAGAGAAATGTCTCCCTGGCTTGAGAAATGTCTCCCTGGCTAGAGGAATGTCTCCCTGGCTAGAGAAATGTCTCCCTGGCTTGAGAAATGTCTCCCTGGCTAGAGAAATGTCTCCCTGGCTAGAGAAATGTCTCCCTGGCTATAGAAATGTCTCCCTGGCTAGAGAAATGTCTCCCTGGCTAGAGAAACGTCTCCCTGGCTAAAGAAATGTCTCCCTGGCTAGAGAAATGTCTCCCTGGCTAGAGAAATGTCTCCCTGGCTAGAGAAATGTCTCCCTGGCTAGAGAAATGTCTCCCTGGCTTGAGAAATGTCTCCCTGGCTAGAGGAATGTCTCCCTGGCTAGAGAAATGTCTCCCTGGCTTGAGAAATGTCTCCCTGGCTAGAGAAATGTCTCCCTGGCTAGAGAAATGTCTCCCTGGCTAGAGAAATGTCTCCCTGGCTAGAGAAATGTCTCCCTGGCTTGAGAAATGTCTCCCTGGCTAGAGGAATGTCTCCCTGGCTAGAGAAATGTCTCCCTGGCTTGAGAAATGTCTCCCTGGCTAGAGAAATGTCTCCCTGGCTAGAGAAATGTCTCCCTGGCTATAGAAATGTCTCCCTGGCTAGAGAAATGTCTCCCTGGCTAGAGAAACGTCTCCCTGGCTAAAGAAATGTCTCCCTGGCTAGAGAAATGTCTCCCTGGCTAGAGAAATGTCTCCCTGGCTAGAGAAATGTCTCCCTGGCTATAGAAATGTCTCCCTGGCTAGAGAAATGTCTCCCTGGCTAGAGAAACGTCTCCCTGGCTAAAGAAATGTCTCCCTGGCTTGAGAAATGTCTCCCTGGCTAGAGAAATGTCTCCCTGGCTAGAGAAATGTCTCCCTGGCTATAGAAATGTCTCCCTGGCTAGAGAAATGTCTCCCTGGCTAGAGAAATGTCTCCCTGGCTTGAGAAATGTCTCCCTGGCTTGAGAAATGTCTCCCTGGCTAGAGAAATGTCTCCCTGGCTATAGAAATGTCTCCCTGGCTAGAGAAATGTCTCCCTGGCTTGAGAAATGTCTCCCTGGCTAGAGGAATGTCTCCCTGGCTTGAGAAATGTCTCCCTGGCTTGAGAAATGTCTCCCTGGCTAGAGAAATGTCTCCCTGGCTATAGAAATGTCTCCCTGGCTAGAGAAATGTCTCCCTGGCTTGAGAAATGTCTCCCTGGCTAGAGGAATGTCTCCCTGGCTAGAGAAATGTCTCCCTGGCTTGAGAAATGTCTCCCTGGCTAGAGAAATGTCTCCCTGGCTAGAGAAATGTCTCCCTGGCTATAGAAATGTCTCCCTGGCTAGAGAAATGTCTCCCTGGCTAGAGAAACGTCTCCCTGGCTAAAGAAATGTCTCCCTGGCTAGAGAAATGTCTCCCTGGCTAGAGAAATGTCTCCCTGGCTATAGAAATGTCTCCCTGGCTAGAGAAATGTCTCCCTGACTAGAGAAATGTCTCCCTGGCTAGAGAAATGTCTCCCTGGCTAGAGAAACGTCTCCCTGGCTAAAGAAATGTCTCCCTGGCTAGAGAAATGTCTCCCTGGCTTGAGAAATGTCTCCCTGGCTAGAGAAATGTCTCCCTGACTAGAGAAATGTCTCCCTGGCTAGAGAAATGTCTCCCTGGCTAGAGAAATGTCTCCCTGACTAGAGAAATGTCTCCCTGGCTAGAGAAATGTCTCCCTGGCTAGAGAAACGTCTCCCTGGCTAAAGAAATGTCTCCCTGGCTAGAGAAATGTCTCCCTGGCTTGAGAAATGTCTCCCTGGCTAGAGAAATGTCTCCCTGACTAGAGAAATGTCTCCCTGGCTAGAGAAATGTCTCCCTGGCTAGAGAAATGTCTCCCTGGCTATAGAAATGTCTCCCTGGCTAGAGAAATGTCTCCCTGGCTATAGAAATGTCTCCCTGGCTAGAGAAATGTCTCCCTGGCTAGAGAAATGTCTCCCTGGCTTGAGAAATGTCTCCCTGGCTTGAGAAATGTCTCCCTGGCTAGAGAAATGTCTCCCTGGCTATAGAAATGTCTCCCTGGCTAGAGAAATGTCTCCCTGACTAGAGAAATGTCTCCCTGGCTAGAGGAATGTCTCCCTGGCTAGAGAAATGTCTCCCTGGCTTGAGAAATGTCTCCCTGGCTAGAGAAATGTCTCCCTGGCTAGAGAAATGTCTCCCTGGCTTGAGAAATGTCTCCCTGGCTAGAGAAATGTCTCCCTGGCTAGAGAAATGTCTCCCTGGCTAGAGAAATGTCTCCCTGACTAGAGAAATGTCTCCCTGGCTAGAGGAATGTCTCCCTGGCTAGAGAAATGTCTCCCTGGCTTGAGAAATGTCTCCCTGGCTAGAGAAATGTCTCCCTGGCTAGAGAAATGTCTCCCTGGCTATAGAAATGTCTCCCTGGCTAGAGAAATGTCTCCCTGACTAGAGAAATGTCTCCCTGGCTAGAGAAATGTCTCCCTGGCTAGAGAAACGTCTCCCTGGCTAAAGAAATGTCTCCCTGGCTAGAGAAATGTCTCCCTGGCTTGAGAAATGTCTCCCTGGCTAGAGAAATGTCTCCCTGACTAGAGAAATGTCTCCCTGGCTAGAGAAATGTCTCCCTGGCTAGAGAAATGTCTCCCTGACTAGAGAAATGTCTCCCTGGCTAGAGAAATGTCTCCCTGGCTAGAGAAACGTCTCCCTGGCTAAAGAAATGTCTCCCTGGCTAGAGAAATGTCTCCCTGGCTTGAGAAATGTCTCCCTGGCTAGAGAAATGTCTCCCTGACTAGAGAAATGTCTCCCTGGCTAGAGAAATGTCTCCCTGGCTAGAGAAATGTCTCCCTGGCTAGAGAAATGTCTCCCTGGCTAGAGAAATGTCTCCCTGGCTTGAGAAATGTCTCCCTGACTAGAGAAACGTCTCCCTGGCTAAAGAAATGTCTCCCTGGCTAGAGAAATGTCTCCCTGGCTTGAGAAATGTCTCCCTGGCTAGAGAAATGTCTCCCTGGCTAGAGAAATGTCTCCCTGGCTATAGAAATGTCTCCCTGGCTAGAGAAATGTCTCCCTGACTAGAGAAATGTCTCCCTGGCTAGAGAAATGTCTCCCTGGCTAGAGAAACGTCTCCCTGGCTAAAGAAATGTCTCCCTGGCTAGAGAAATGTCTCCCTGGCTTGAGAAATGTCTCCCTGGCTATAGAAATGTCTCCCTGGCTAGAGAAATGTCTCCCTGACTAGAGAAATGTCTCCCTGGCTAGAGAAATGTCTCCCTGGCTAGAGAAACGTCTCCCTGGCTAAAGAAATGTCTCCCTGACTAGAGAAACGTCTCCCTGGCTTGAGAAATGTCTCCCTGGCTTGAGAAATGTCTCCCTGGCTAGAGAAATGTCTCCCTGGCTAAAGAAATGTCTCCCTGGCTAGAGAAATGTCTCCCTGGCTTGAGAAATGTCTCCCTGGCTAGAGAAATGTCTCCCTGGCTAGAGAAATGTCTCCCTGGCTATAGAAATGTCTCCCTGGCTAGAGAAATGTCTCCCTGACTAGAGAAATGTCTCCCTGGCTAGAGAAATGTCTCCCTGGCTAGAGAAACGTCTCCCTGGCTAAAGAAATGTCTCCCTGGCTAGAGAAATGTCTCCCTGGCTTGAGAAATGTCTCCCTGGCTAGAGAAATGTCTCCCTGACTAGAGAAATGTCTCCCTGGCTAGAGAAATGTCTCCCTGGCTAGAGAAATGTCTCCCTGACTAGAGAAATGTCTCCCTGGCTAGAGAAATGTCTCCCTGGCTAGAGAAACGTCTCCCTGGCTAAAGAAATGTCTCCCTGGCTAGAGAAATGTCTCCCTGGCTTGAGAAATGTCTCCCTGGCTAGAGAAATGTCTCCCTGACTAGAGAAATGTCTCCCTGGCTAGAGAAATGTCTCCCTGGCTAGAGAAATGTCTCCCTGGCTAGAGAAATGTCTCCCTGGCTAGAGAAATGTCTCCCTGGCTTGAGAAATGTCTCCCTGACTAGAGAAACGTCTCCCTGGCTAAAGAAATGTCTCCCTGGCTAGAGAAATGTCTCCCTGGCTTGAGAAATGTCTCCCTGGCTAGAGAAATGTCTCCCTGGCTAGAGAAATGTCTCCCTGGCTATAGAAATGTCTCCCTGGCTAGAGAAATGTCTCCCTGACTAGAGAAATGTCTCCCTGGCTAGAGAAATGTCTCCCTGGCTAGAGAAACGTCTCCCTGGCTAAAGAAATGTCTCCCTGGCTAGAGAAATGTCTCCCTGGCTTGAGAAATGTCTCCCTGGCTAGAGAAATGTCTCCCTGGCTAGAGAAATGTCTCCCTGGCTAGAGAAATGTCTCCCTGGCTATAGAAATGTCTCCCTGGCTAGAGAAATGTCTCCCTGACTAGAGAAATGTCTCCCTGGCTAGAGAAATGTCTCCCTGGCTAGAGAAACGTCTCCCTGGCTAAAGAAATGTCTCCCTGGCTAGAGAAATGTCTCCCTGGCTTGAGAAATGTCTCCCTGGCTAGAGAAATGTCTCCCTGGCTAGAGAAATGTCTCCCTGGCTAGAGAAATGTCTCCCTGGCTATAGAAATGTCTCCCTGGCTAGAGAAATGTCTCCCTGACTAGAGAAATGTCTCCCTGGCTAGAGAAATGTCTCCCTGGCTAGAGAAACGTCTCCCTGGCTAGAGAAATGTCTCCCTGGCTAGAGAAACGTCTCCCTGGCTAGAGAAATGTCTCCCTGGCTAGAGAAATGTCTCCCTGGCTTGAGAAATGTCTCCCTGGCTAGAGAAATGTCTCCCTGGCTATAGAAATGTCTCCCTGGCTAGAGAAATGTCTCTCTGGCTAGAGAAATGTTTCCCTGGCTAGAGAAATGTCTCCCTGGCTAGAGAAACGTCTCCCTGGCTAGAGAAATGTCTCCCTGGCTAGAGAAACGTCTCTCTGGCTAAAGAAATGTCTCCCTGGCTAGAGAAACGTCTCCCTGGCTAAAGAAATGTCTCCCTGGCTTGAGAAATGTCTCCCTGGCTAGAGAAACGTCTCCCTGGCTAGAGAAATGTCTCCCTGGCTAGAGAAATGTCTCCCTGGCTAGAGAAATGTCTCCCTGGCTAGAGAAACGTCTCCCTGGCTAAAGAAATGTCTCCCTGGCTAGAGAAATGTCTCCCTGGCTTGAGAAATGTCTCCCTGGCTAGAGAAATGTCTCCCTGGCTAGAGAAATGTCTCCCTGGCTATAGAAATGTCTCCCTGGCTAGAGAAATGTCTCCCTGACTAGAGAAATGTCTCCCTGGCTAGAGAAATGTCTCCCTGGCTAGAGAAACGTCTCCCTGGCTAGAGAAATGTCTCCCTGGCTAGAGAAACGTCTCCCTGGCTAGAGAAATGTCTCCCTGGCTAGAGAAATGTCTCCCTGGCTTGAGAAATGTCTCCCTGGCTAGAGAAATGTCTCCCTGGCTATAGAAATGTCTCCCTGGCTAGAGAAATGTCTCTCTGGCTAGAGAAATGTTTCCCTGGCTAGAGAAATGTCTCCCTGGCTAGAGAAACGTCTCCCTGGCTAGAGAAATGTCTCCCTGGCTAGAGAAACGTCTCTCTGGCTAAAGAAATGTCTCCTGGCTAGAGAAACGTCTCCCTGGCTAAAGAAATGTCTCCCTGGCTTGAGAAATGTCTCCCTGGCTAGAGAAACGTCTCCCTGGCTAGAGAAATGTCTCCCTGGCTAGAGAAATGTCTCCCTGGCTAGAGAAATGTCTCCCTGGCTATAGAAATGTCTCCCTGGCTAGAGAAATGTCTCCCTGACTAGAGAAATGTCTCCCTGGCTAGAGAAATGTCTCCCTGGCTAGAGAAACGTCTCCCTGGCTAGAGAAATGTCTCCCTGGCTAGAGAAACGTCTCCCTGGCTAGAGAAATGTCTCCCTGGCTAGAGAAATGTCTCCCTGGCTTGAGAAATGTCTCCCTGGCTAGAGAAATGTCTCCCTGGCTATAGAAATGTCTCCCTGGCTAGAGAAATGTCTCCCTGGCTATAGAAATGTCTCCCTGGCTAGAGAAATGTCTCCCTGACTAGAGAAATGTCTCCCTGGCTAGAGAAATGTCTCCCTGGCTAGAGAAACGTTCTCCCTGGCTAAAGAAATGTCTCCCTGGCTAGAGAAATGTCTCCCTGGCTTGAGAAATGTCTCCCTGGCTAGAGAAATGTCTCCTGGCTAGAGAAATGTCTCCCTGGCTATAGAAATGTCTCCCTGGCTAGAGAAATGTCTCCCTGACTAGAGAAATGTCTCCCTGGCTAGAGAAATGTCTCCCTGGCTAGAGAAACGTCTCCCTGGCTAGAGAAATGTCTCCCTGGCTAGAGAAACGTCTCCCTGGCTAGAGAAATGTCTCCCTGGCTAGAGAAATGTCTCCCTGGCTTGAGAAATGTCTCCCTGGCTAGAGAAATGTCTCCCTGGCTATAGAAATGTCTCCCTGGCTAGAGAAATGTCTCTCTGGCTAGAGAAATGTTTCCCTGGCTAGAGAAATGTCTCCCTGGCTAGAGAAACGTCTCCCTGGCTAGAGAAATGTCTCCCTGGCTAGAGAAACGTCTCTCTGGCTAAAGAAATGTCTCCCTGGCTAGAGAAACGTCTCCCTGGCTAAAGAAATGTCTCCCTGGCTTGAGAAATGTCTCCCTGGCTAGAGAAACGTCTCCCTGGCTAGAGAAATGTCTCCCTGGCTAGAGAAATGTCTCCCTGGCTAGAGAAATGTCTCCCTGGCTATAGAAATGTCTCCCTGGCTAGAGAAATGTCTCCCTGACTAGAGAAATGTCTCCCTGGCTAGAGAAATGTCTCCCTGGCTAGAGAAACGTCTCCCTGGCTAGAGAAATGTCTCCCTGGCTAGAGAAACGTCTCCCTGGCTAGAGAAATGTCTCCCTGGCTAGAGAAATGTCTCCCTGGCTTGAGAAATGTCTCCCTGGCTAGAGAAATGTCTCCCTGGCTATAGAAATGTCTCCCTGGCTAGAGAAATGTCTCTCTGGCTAGAGAAATGTTTCCCTGGCTAGAGAAATGTCTCCCTGGCTAGAGAAACGTCTCCCTGGCTAGAGAAATGTCTCCCTGGCTAGAGAAACGTCTCCCTGGCTAAAGAAATGTCTCCCTGGCTAGAGAAATGTCTCCCTGGCTTGAGAAATGTCTCCCTGGCTAGAGAAAATGTCTCCCTGGCTAGAGAAATGTCTCCCTGGCTATAGAAATGTCTCCCTGGCTAGAGAAATGTCTCCCTGACTAGAGAAATGTCTCCCTGGCTAGAGAAATGTCTCCCTGGCTAGAGAAACGTCTCCCTGGCTAAAGAAATGTCTCCCTGGCTAGAGAAATGTCTCCCTGGCTTGAGAAATGTCTCCCTGGCTAGAGAAATGTCTCCCTGGCTAGAGAAATGTCTCCCTGACTAGAGAATGTCTCCCTGGCTAGAGAAATGTCTCCCTGGCTAGAGAACGTCTCCCTGGCTAAAGAAATGTCTCCCTGGCTAGAGAAATGTCTCCCTGGCTTGAGAAATGTCTCCCTGGCTAGAGAAATGTCTCCCTGGCTAGAGAAATGTCTCCCTGGCTATAGAAATGTCTCCCTGGCTAGAGAAATGTCTCCTGACTAGAGAAATGTCTCCCTGGCTAGAGAAATGTCTCCCTGGCTAGAGAAACGTCTCCCTGGCTAAAGAAATGTCTCCCTGGCTAGAGAAATGTCTCCCTGGCTTGAGAAATGTCTCCCTGGCTAGAGAAATGTCTCCCTGGCTAGAGAAATGTCTCCCTGGCTATAGAAATGTCTCCCTGGCTAGAGAAATGTCTCCCTGACTAGAGAAATGTCTCCCTGGCTAGAGAAATGTCTCCCTGGCTAGAGAAACGTCTCCCTGGCTAGAGAAATGTCTCCCTGGCTAGAGAAATGTCTCCCTGACCAGAGAAATGTCTCCTGGCTAGAGAAATGTCTCCCTGGCTAGAGAAACGTCTCCCTGGCTAAAGAAATGTCTCCCTGGCTAGAGAAATGTCTCCCTGGCTTGAGAAATGTCTCCCTGGCTAGAGAAATGTCTCCCTGGCTAGAGAAATGTCTCCCTGGCTATAGAAATGTCTCCTGGCTAGAGAAATGTCTCCCTGACTAGAGAAATGTCTCCCTGGCTAGAGAAATGTCTCCCTGGCTAGAGAAACGTCTCCCTGGCTAGAGAAATGTCTCCCTGGCTAGAGAAACGTCTCCCTGGCTAGAGAAATGTCTCCCTGGCTAGAGAAATGTCTCCCTGGCTTGAGAAATGTCTCCCTGGCTAGAGAAATGTCTCCCTGGCTATAGAAATGTCTCCCTGGCTAGAGAAATGTCTCTCTGGCTAGAGAAATGTTTCCCTGGCTAGAGAAATGTCTCCCTGGCTAGAGAAACGTCTCCCTGGCTAGAGAAATGTCTCCCTGGCTAGAGAAACGTCTCTCTGGCTAAAGAAATGTCTCCCTGGCTAGAGAAATGTCTCCCTGACTAGAGAAATGTCTCCCTGGCTAGAGAAATGTCTCCCTGGCTAGAGAAACGTCTCCCTGGCTAGAGAAATGTCTCCCTGGCTAGAGAAACGTCTCCCTGGCTAGAGAAATGTCTCCCTGGCTAGAGAAATGTCTCCCTGGCTTGAGAAATGTCTCCCTGGCTAGAGAAATGTCTCCCTGGCTATAGAAATGTCTCCCTGGCTAGAGAAATGTCTCTCTGGCTAGAGAAATGTCTCCCTGGCTATAGAAATGTCTCCCTGGCTAGAGAAATGTCTCCCTGACTAGAGAAATGTCTCCCTGGCTAGAGAAATGTCTCCCTGGCTAGAGAAACGTCTCCCTGGCTAAAGAAATGTCTCCCTGGCTAGAGAAATGTCTCCCTGGCTTGAGAAATGTCTCCCTGGCTAGAGAAATGTCTCCCTGGCTAGAGAAATGTCTCCCTGGCTATAGAAATGTCTCCCTGGCTAGAGAAATGTCTCCCTGACTAGAGAAATGTCTCCCTGGCTAGAGAAATGTCTCCCTGGCTAGAGAAACGTCTCCCTGGCTAGAGAAATGTCTCCCTGGCTAGAGAAACGTCTCCCTGGCTAGAGAAATGTCTCCCTGGCTAGAGAAATGTCTCCCTGGCTTGAGAAATGTCTCCCTGGCTAGAGAAATGTCTCCCTGGCTATAGAAATGTCTCCCTGGCTAGAGAAATGTCTCTCTGGCTAGAGAAATGTTTCCCTGGCTAGAGAAATGTCTCCCTGGCTAGAGAAACGTCTCCCTGGCTAGAGAAATGTCTCCCTGGCTAGAGAAACGTCTCTCTGGCTAAAGAAATGTCTCCCTGGCTAGAGAAACGTCTCCCTGGCTAAAGAAATGTCTCCCTGGCTTGAGAAATGTCTCCCTGGCTAGAGAAACGTCTCCCTGGCTAGAGAAATGTCTCCCTGGCTAGAGAAATGTCTCCCTGGCTAGAGAAATGTCTCCCTGGCTATAGAAATGTCTCCCTGGCTAGAGAAATGTCTCCCTGACTAGAGAAATGTCTCCCTGGCTAGAGAAATGTCTCCCTGGCTAGAGAAACGTCTCCCTGGCTAGAGAAATGTCTCCCTGGCTAGAGAAACGTCTCCCTGGCTAGAGAAATGTCTCCCTGGCTAGAGAAATGTCTCCCTGGCTTGAGAAATGTCTCCCTGGCTAGAGAAATGTCTCCCTGGCTATAGAAATGTCTCCCTGGCTAGAGAAATGTCTCTCTGGCTAGAGAAATGTTTCCCTGGCTAGAGAAATGTCTCCCTGGCTAGAGAAACGTCTCCCTGGCTAGAGAAATGTCTCCCTGGCTAGAGAAACGTCTCCCTGGCTAAAGAAATGTCTCCCTGGCTAGAGAAATGTCTCCCTGGCTTGAGAAATGTCTCCCTGGCTAGAGAAATGTCTCCCTGGCTAGAGAAATGTCTCCCTGGCTATAGAAATGTCTCCCTGGCTAGAGAAATGTCTCCCTGACTAGAGAAATGTCTCCCTGGCTAGAGAAATGTCTCCCTGGCTAGAGAAACGTCTCCCTGGCTAAAGAAATGTCTCCCTGGCTAGAGAAATGTCTCCCTGGCTTGAGAAATGTCTCCCTGGCTAGAGAAATGTCTCCCTGGCTAGAGAAATGTCTCCCTGACTAGAGAAATGTCTCCCTGGCTAGAGAAATGTCTCCCTGGCTAGAGAAACGTCTCCCTGGCTAAAGAAATGTCTCCCTGGCTAGAGAAATGTCTCCCTGGCTTGAGAAATGTCTCCCTGGCTAGAGAAATGTCTCCCTGGCTAGAGAAATGTCTCCCTGGCTATAGAAATGTCTCCCTGGCTAGAGAAATGTCTCCCTGACTAGAGAAATGTCTCCCTGGCTAGAGAAATGTCTCCCTGGCTAGAGAAACGTCTCCCTGGCTAAAGAAATGTCTCCCTGGCTAGAGAAATGTCTCCCTGGCTTGAGAAATGTCTCCCTGGCTAGAGAAATGTCTCCCTGGCTAGAGAAATGTCTCCCTGGCTATAGAAATGTCTCCCTGGCTAGAGAAATGTCTCCCTGACTAGAGAAATGTCTCCCTGGCTAGAGAAACGTCTCCCTGGCTAGAGAAATGTCTCCCTGGCTAGAGAAACGTCTCCCTGGCTAGAGAAATGTCTCCCTGGCTAGAGAAATGTCTCCCTGGCTTGAGAAATGTCTCCCTGGCTAGAGAAATGTCTCCCTGGCTATAGAAATGTCTCCCTGGCTAGAGAAATGTCTCTCTGGCTAGAGAAATGTTTCCCTGGCTAGAGAAATGTCTCCCTGGCTAGAGAAACGTCTCCCTGGCTAGAGAAATGTCTCCCTGGCTAGAGAAACGTCTCTCTGGCTAAAGAAATGTCTCCCTGGCTAGAGAAACGTCTCCCTGGCTAAAGAAATGTCTCCCTGGCTTGAGAAATGTCTCCCTGGCTAGAGAAACGTCTCCCTGGCTAGAGAAATGTCTCCCTGGCTAGAGAAATGTCTCCCTGGCTAGAGAAATGTCTCCCTGGCTATAGAAATGTCTCCCTGGCTAGAGAAATGTCTCCCTGACTAGAGAAATGTCTCCCTGGCTAGAGAAATGTCTCCCTGGCTAGAGAAACGTCTCCCTGGCTAGAGAAACGTCTCCCTGGCTAGAGAAATGTCTCCCTGGCTAGAGAAATGTCTCCCTGGCTTGAGAAATGTCTCCCTGGCTAGAGAAATGTCTCCCTGGCTATAGAAATGTCTCCCTGGCTAGAGAAATGTCTCTCTGGCTAGAGAAATGTTTCCCTGGCTAGAGAAATGTCTCCCTGGCTAGAGAAACGTCTCCCTGGCTAGAGAAATGTCTCCCTGGCTAGAGAAACGTCTCTCTGGCTAAAGAAATGTCTCCCTGGCTAGAGAAACGTCTCCCTGGCTAAAGAAATGTCTCCCTGGCTTGAGAAATGTCTCCCTGGCTAGAGAAACGTCTCCCTGGCTAGAGAAATGTCTCCCTGGCTAGAGAAATGTCTCCCTGGCTAGAGAAATGTCTCCCTGGCTATAGAAATGTCTCCCTGGCTAGAGAAATGTCTCCCTGACTAGAGAAATGTCTCCCTGGCTAGAGAAATGTCTCCCTGGCTAGAGAAACGTCTCCCTGGCTAGAGAAATGTCTCCCTGGCTAGAGAAACGTCTCCCTGGCTAGAGAAATGTCTCCCTGGCTAGAGAAATGTCTCCCTGGCTTGAGAAATGTCTCCCTGGCTAGAGAAATGTCTCCCTGGCTATAGAAATGTCTCCCTGGCTAGAGAAATGTCTCCCTGGCTATAGAAATGTCTCCCTGGCTAGAGAAATGTCTCCCTGACTAGAGAAATGTCTCCCTGGCTAGAGAAATGTCTCCCTGGCTAGAGAAACGTCTCCCTGGCTAAAGAAATGTCTCCCTGGCTAGAGAAATGTCTCCCTGGCTTGAGAAATGTCTCCCTGGCTAGAGAAATGTCTCCCTGGCTAGAGAAATGTCTCCCTGGCTATAGAAATGTCTCCCTGGCTAGAGAAATGTCTCCCTGACTAGAGAAATGTCTCCCTGGCTAGAGAAATGTCTCCCTGGCTAGAGAAACGTCTCCCTGGCTAGAGAAATGTCTCCCTGGCTAGAGAAACGTCTCCCTGGCTAGAGAAATGTCTCCCTGGCTAGAGAAATGTCTCCCTGGCTTGAGAAATGTCTCCCTGGCTAGAGAAATGTCTCCCTGGCTATAGAAATGTCTCCCTGGCTAGAGAAATGTCTCTCTGGCTAGAGAAATGTTTCCCTGGCTAGAGAAATGTCTCCCTGGCTAGAGAAACGTCTCCCTGGCTAGAGAAATGTCTCCCTGGCTAGAGAAACGTCTCTCTGGCTAAAGAAATGTCTCCCTGGCTAGAGAAACGTCTCCCTGGCTAAAGAAATGTCTCCCTGGCTTGAGAAATGTCTCCCTGGCTAGAGAAACGTCTCCCTGGCTAGAGAAATGTCTCCCTGGCTAGAGAAATGTCTCCCTGGCTAGAGAAATGTCTCCCTGGCTATAGAAATGTCTCCCTGGCTAGAGAAATGTCTCCCTGACTAGAGAAATGTCTCCCTGGCTAGAGAAATGTCTCCCTGGCTAGAGAAACGTCTCCCTGGCTAGAGAAATGTCTCCCTGGCTAGAGAAACGTCTCCCTGGCTAGAGAAATGTCTCCCTGGCTAGAGAAATGTCTCCCTGGCTTGAGAAATGTCTCCCTGGCTAGAGAAATGTCTCCCTGGCTATAGAAATGTCTCCCTGGCTAGAGAAATGTCTCTCTGGCTAGAGAAATGTTTCCCTGGCTAGAGAAATGTCTCCCTGGCTAGAGAAACGTCTCCCTGGCTAGAGAAATGTCTCCCTGGCTAGAGAAACGTCTCCCTGGCTAAAGAAATGTCTCCCTGGCTAGAGAAATGTCTCCCTGGCTTGAGAAATGTCTCCCTGGCTAGAGAAATGTCTCCCTGGCTAGAGAAATGTCTCCCTGGCTATAGAAATGTCTCCCTGGCTAGAGAAATGTCTCCCTGACTAGAGAAATGTCTCCCTGGCTAGAGAAATGTCTCCCTGGCTAGAGAAACGTCTCCCTGGCTAAAGAAATGTCTCCCTGGCTAGAGAAATGTCTCCCTGGCTTGAGAAATGTCTCCCTGGCTAGAGAAATGTCTCCCTGGCTAGAGAAATGTCTCCCTGACTAGAGAAATGTCTCCCTGGCTAGAGAAATGTCTCCCTGGCTAGAGAAACGTCTCCCTGGCTAAAGAAATGTCTCCCTGGCTAGAGAAATGTCTCCCTGGCTTGAGAAATGTCTCCCTGGCTAGAGAAATGTCTCCCTGGCTAGAGAAATGTCTCCCTGGCTATAGAAATGTCTCCCTGGCTAGAGAAATGTCTCCCTGACTAGAGAAATGTCTCCCTGGCTAGAGAAATGTCTCCCTGGCTAGAGAAACGTCTCCCTGGCTAAAGAAATGTCTCCCTGGCTAGAGAAATGTCTCCCTGGCTTGAGAAATGTCTCCCTGGCTAGAGAAATGTCTCCCTGGCTAGAGAAATGTCTCCCTGGCTATAGAAATGTCTCCCTGGCTAGAGAAATGTCTCCCTGACTAGAGAAATGTCTCCCTGGCTAGAGAAATGTCTCCCTGGCTAGAGAAACGTCTCCCTGGCTAGAGAAATGTCTCCCTGGCTAGAGAAATGTCTCCCTGACCAGAGAAATGTCTCCCTGGCTAGAGAAATGTCTCCCTGGCTAGAGAAACGTCTCCCTGGCTAAAGAAATGTCTCCCTGGCTAGAGAAATGTCTCCCTGGCTTGAGAAATGTCTCCCTGGCTAGAGAAATGTCTCCCTGGCTAGAGAAATGTCTCCCTGGCTATAGAAATGTCTCCCTGGCTAGAGAAATGTCTCCCTGACTAGAGAAATGTCTCCCTGGCTAGAGAAATGTCTCCCTGGCTAGAGAAACGTCTCCCTGGCTAGAGAAATGTCTCCCTGGCTAGAGAAACGTCTCCCTGGCTAGAGAAATGTCTCCCTGGCTAGAGAAATGTCTCCCTGGCTTGAGAAATGTCTCCCTGGCTAGAGAAATGTCTCCCTGGCTATAGAAATGTCTCCCTGGCTAGAGAAATGTCTCTCTGGCTAGAGAAATGTTTCCCTGGCTAGAGAAATGTCTCCCTGGCTAGAGAAACGTCTCCCTGGCTAGAGAAATGTCTCCCTGGCTAGAGAAACGTCTCTCTGGCTAAAGAAATGTCTCCCTGGCTAGAGAAATGTCTCCCTGACTAGAGAAATGTCTCCCTGGCTAGAGAAATGTCTCCCTGGCTAGAGAAACGTCTCCCTGGCTAGAGAAATGTCTCCCTGGCTAGAGAAACGTCTCCCTGGCTAGAGAAATGTCTCCCTGGCTAGAGAAATGTCTCCCTGGCTTGAGAAATGTCTCCCTGGCTAGAGAAATGTCTCCCTGGCTATAGAAATGTCTCCCTGGCTAGAGAAATGTCTCTCTGGCTAGAGAAATGTCTCCCTGGCTATAGAAATGTCTCCCTGGCTAGAGAAATGTCTCCCTGACTAGAGAAATGTCTCCCTGGCTAGAGAAATGTCTCCCTGGCTAGAGAAACGTCTCCCTGGCTAAAGAAATGTCTCCCTGGCTAGAGAAATGTCTCCCTGGCTTGAGAAATGTCTCCCTGGCTAGAGAAATGTCTCCCTGGCTAGAGAAATGTCTCCCTGGCTATAGAAATGTCTCCCTGGCTAGAGAAATGTCTCCCTGACTAGAGAAATGTCTCCCTGGCTAGAGAAATGTCTCCCTGGCTAGAGAAACGTCTCCCTGGCTAGAGAAATGTCTCCCTGGCTAGAGAAACGTCTCCCTGGCTAGAGAAATGTCTCCCTGGCTAGAGAAATGTCTCCCTGGCTTGAGAAATGTCTCCCTGGCTAGAGAAATGTCTCCCTGGCTATAGAAATGTCTCCCTGGCTAGAGAAATGTCTCTCTGGCTAGAGAAATGTTTCCCTGGCTAGAGAAATGTCTCCCTGGCTAGAGAAACGTCTCCCTGGCTAGAGAAATGTCTCCCTGGCTAGAGAAACGTCTCTCTGGCTAAAGAAATGTCTCCCTGGCTAGAGAAACGTCTCCCTGGCTAAAGAAATGTCTCCCTGGCTTGAGAAATGTCTCCCTGGCTAGAGAAACGTCTCCCTGGCTAGAGAAATGTCTCCCTGGCTAGAGAAATGTCTCCCTGGCTAGAGAAATGTCTCCCTGGCTATAGAAATGTCTCCCTGGCTAGAGAAATGTCTCCCTGACTAGAGAAATGTCTCCCTGGCTAGAGAAATGTCTCCCTGGCTAGAGAAACGTCTCCCTGGCTAGAGAAATGTCTCCCTGGCTAGAGAAACGTCTCCCTGGCTAGAGAAATGTCTCCCTGGCTAGAGAAATGTCTCCCTGGCTTGAGAAATGTCTCCCTGGCTAGAGAAATGTCTCCCTGGCTATAGAAATGTCTCCCTGGCTAGAGAAATGTCTCTCTGGCTAGAGAAATGTTTCCCTGGCTAGAGAAATGTCTCCCTGGCTAGAGAAACGTCTCCCTGGCTAGAGAAATGTCTCCCTGGCTAGAGAAACGTCTCCCTGGCTAAAGAAATGTCTCCCTGGCTAGAGAAATGTCTCCCTGGCTTGAGAAATGTCTCCCTGGCTAGAGAAATGTCTCCCTGGCTAGAGAAATGTCTCCCTGGCTATAGAAATGTCTCCCTGGCTAGAGAAATGTCTCCCTGACTAGAGAAATGTCTCCCTGGCTAGAGAAATGTCTCCCTGGCTAGAGAAACGTCTCCCTGGCTAAAGAAATGTCTCCCTGGCTAGAGAAATGTCTCCCTGGCTTGAGAAATGTCTCCCTGGCTAGAGAAATGTCTCCCTGGCTAGAGAAATGTCTCCCTGACTAGAGAAATGTCTCCCTGGCTAGAGAAATGTCTCCCTGGCTAGAGAAACGTCTCCCTGGCTAAAGAAATGTCTCCCTGGCTAGAGAAATGTCTCCCTGGCTTGAGAAATGTCTCCCTGGCTAGAGAAATGTCTCCCTGGCTAGAGAAATGTCTCCCTGGCTATAGAAATGTCTCCCTGGCTAGAGAAATGTCTCCCTGACTAGAGAAATGTCTCCCTGGCTAGAGAAATGTCTCCCTGGCTAGAGAAACGTCTCCCTGGCTAAAGAAATGTCTCCCTGGCTAGAGAAATGTCTCCCTGGCTTGAGAAATGTCTCCCTGGCTAGAGAAATGTCTCCCTGGCTAGAGAAATGTCTCCCTGGCTATAGAAATGTCTCCCTGGCTAGAGAAATGTCTCCCTGACTAGAGAAATGTCTCCCTGGCTAGAGAAACGTCTCCCTGGCTAGAGAAATGTCTCCCTGGCTAGAGAAACGTCTCCCTGGCTAGAGAAATGTCTCCCTGGCTAGAGAAATGTCTCCCTGGCTTGAGAAATGTCTCCCTGGCTAGAGAAATGTCTCCCTGGCTATAGAAATGTCTCCCTGGCTAGAGAAATGTCTCTCTGGCTAGAGAAATGTTTCCCTGGCTAGAGAAATGTCTCCCTGGCTAGAGAAACGTCTCCCTGGCTAGAGAAATGTCTCCCTGGCTAGAGAAACGTCTCTCTGGCTAAAGAAATGTCTCCCTGGCTAGAGAAACGTCTCCCTGGCTAAAGAAATGTCTCCCTGGCTTGAGAAATGTCTCCCTGGCTAGAGAAACGTCTCCCTGGCTAGAGAAATGTCTCCCTGGCTAGAGAAATGTCTCCCTGGCTAGAGAAATGTCTCCCTGGCTATAGAAATGTCTCCCTGGCTAGAGAAATGTCTCCCTGACTAGAGAAATGTCTCCCTGGCTAGAGAAATGTCTCCCTGGCTAGAGAAACGTCTCCCTGGCTAGAGAAATGTCTCCCTGGCTAGAGAAACGTCTCCCTGGCTAGAGAAATGTCTCCCTGGCTAGAGAAATGTCTCCCTGGCTTGAGAAATGTCTCCCTGGCTAGAGAAATGTCTCCCTGGCTATAGAAATGTCTCCCTGGCTAGAGAAATGTCTCTCTGGCTAGAGAAATGTTTCCCTGGCTAGAGAAATGTCTCCCTGGCTAGAGAAACGTCTCCCTGGCTAGAGAAATGTCTCCCTGGCTAGAGAAACGTCTCTCTGGCTAAAGAAATGTCTCCCTGGCTAGAGAAACGTCTCCCTGGCTAAAGAAATGTCTCCCTGGCTTGAGAAATGTCTCCCTGGCTAGAGAAATGTCTCCCTGGCTTGAGAAATGTCTCCCTGGCTAGAGAAATGTCTCCCTGGCTAGAGAAATGTCTCCCTGGCTATAGAAATGTCTCCCTGGCTAGAGAAATGTCTCTCTGGCTAGAGAAATGTTTCCCTGGCTAGAGAAATGTCTCCCTGGCTAGAGAAACGTCTCCCTGGCTAGAGAAATGTCTCCCTGTCTAGAGGAAAGACACCTTGGGCGGAGAGTAAACTCAGGTCAAAAAAGTCCCTTTCACTAAAAAATCCCCACTGATTAAAAGGATGTCCCCAAAAGAATTTCCCTAAAGCACACAAGTCAAGCTGCATCTAGAGGTAACCCGGGCACAAGACAGGACCCGTGCTGTCAGCACACCTGCACGCGGTTGTCCGGTGTCAGCCGCAGCACGAGGTGGTCGTCGAGCACGTGCAGGGAGCCGTCGAGAGGCGAGATGGCGAGCTCAGTCGGCCACCGCAAGCGCAGCTGTTCCCGCTCGATGGTCCCGTTGCAGGGCACCGGCGACCAGTGAGAGCTGCGGCAGCGTCATGTGATGATCAACAAGGCATGCTTGGTTGTTGTTATTATTATTACTAGTCCATCCCCTTTATTTGAAATAAAAAAAAGGCGGAATAAAAGACAGGCTGCAAGAAATAAAAAACTTCAAACTCTCAAAAGTTGATGAGGCCGAGTGCACACGGTCCGTCAAAAATGTATAATAATGTTCGACAAATCACATGACACACGTTCTTATTTCCTAAGAATTCACGCGATATTCATTCCTAGTTGAATCTGATAGATTAATACACTGGAAATTGTAGAGTTAATGAAGCACAGATACGCTCATCACACACTTTCGGCTTACTTCGGACGGACCGACGGACAGACGGACAGACGGACAGGCGGACAGACGGACCGACGGACCGACGGACAGACAGACGGACAGACAGACGGACAGACAGACGGACGGACAGACGGACAGACAGACGGACAGACGGACAGACGGACAGACAGACAGACAGACAGACAGACAGACAGACAGACAGACAGACAGACAGACAGACAGACAGACAGACAGACAGACAGACAGACAGACAGACAGACAGACAGACAGACAGACAGACAGACAGACAGACAGACAGACAGACAGACAGACAGACAGACAGACAGACAGACAGACAGACAGACAGACAGACAGACAGACAGACAGACAGACAGACAGACAGACAGACAGACAGACAGACAGACAGACAGACAGACAGACAGACAGACAGACAGACAGACAGACAGACAGACAGACAGACAGACAGACAGACAGACAGACAGACAGACAGACAGACAGACAGACAGACAGACAGACAGACAGACAGACAGACAGACAGACAGACAGACAGACAGACAGACAGACAGACAGACAGACAGACAGACAGACAGACAGACAGACAGACAGACAGACAGACAGACAGACAGACAGACAGACAGACAGACAGACAGACAGACAGACAGACAGACAGACAGACAGACAGACAGACAGACAGACAGACAGACAGACAGACAGACAGACAGACAGACAGACAGACAGACAGACAGACAGACAGACAGACAGACAGACAGACAGACGGACAGACGGACAGACAGACAGACAGACAGACAGACAGACAAACAGACAGACAGACGAACAGACAGACAGACAGACAGACAGACAGCCAGCCAGCCAGACAGACAGACAGACAGACAGACAGAGACAGACAGACAGACAGACAGACAGACAGACAGACAGACAGACAGACAGACAGACAGACAGACAGACAGACGGACGCGGCTCTTATTAAAAGCGACCACAAACAATAATAATAGTAAATAATGATAGCAGTATTATTGTTTGTGGCAACTTTTCAACCGGGGTCGCTAGGATGTATCCATCACTTAGACTCTCAAAATCCAAAGAAACAAATATTTCCTACATCACCTAGATTTACGAAAGCACCACGGCAGGGCAAAAGATTTAAAAATAATTTCAACATCCCTTAAGCATACACAGTACAGCACAACGGCAGCGTTAAAACTATTGCCATGGTCTAAATGTACGGTAAACGACGGCTGGGCTTTACTTGTTTCCGTCTCACAGTCGTATGAAGCAGATCCAATTCCGTCTCCCAAACGTACGAAGCTTATCCTACTTCCGTCTCCCAGACGTAAGAAGATAAACCTATTTCTGTCTCACCAACATACAAAACTTATCCAGTATCTGTTTCCCAGACGTAAGAAGCTAATCCTATCACCGTCCCCCAAACGTATGAAGCTAATCCTACTACTGTCTCTAGACGTACGAAGCTAATCTTATTACCGTCTCCCAGACGTAAGAAGCGAATCCTTTTACCGTCTCCAGGACGTCTCCCAGCTAATTTCCCTTCCGATCAGCTGTAGTTCCGTCTCCCAGCTAATCCGATCACCGTCTGTCAGACGTACGAAGTTAATCCAACTAACGTATGCCAGACGTACGAAGCTAATTATTCTATTCCCGTCTCTCAGACGTACGAAGACAGATGTAATTTTCCTTGCGCTCACCGGTGCTCGTGGCCCCCCAGGACGGTGTGGATGCTGCCTGCTGCGGTCACCACGCGGATGTTGGTGCCGTCAGCGATGTACAGGTCCCCGTTTGCTGACATCGCCAAGCCTGGCAACCGAAATGGTAGATTAAATTACGTAGATTTGATATGTTTATTCTTAGAAAAGCGCAATTTACACAATAATAGTAAAAAATACATCGTGAGGTTTTTTGAAAGATGTTTTTACCCCCCATAGTTTTACTAGATTTGATATGTTAGTATAAGCCTCCTTGAATCCAACTCAGATGTCCCCAAGAGATGAAGGAGGAGGGTACCATTTACCGCGGAGTTTAGCAAACGGGGAATTTGGGCTTAAAGTGTGTTTCCACGCGAGTAGGAACACTTTAGGAACGCGCGTGAAGAAAAAGTTTGTGAAACAAGATAGAAGTTGGAGAAAAAAGTATAAGGTGCTGAAAAACACGAGAGTAGTGAACGGAAAAAGGATTGTCCGCGGTAAAACAAAAATTTATCCTATTTGAAGAAAAAATTCTATTTAACATTCAGCTCGGAACTTCACATTTTCCCCCTGAGAGCGATAATTCCCATAATTACAACAGTTGTATTCCCCAACGGGGCCTAAATAACAATGAAATTTCAAATCAGTCCAAAAATTGGGGAAGCTTCTGGAAGAAAGAGCTCACAATTGTCTACAATGAATACTTTGAACAACCGATAGAATATTTAAGATAAAAAACGACCTCTAGAATCTAGTTTTAGTTTATGTTCAATATGAGTAGGTATAACTGAAACATTACCCTTCTAGATTGTAACAAACGCAATGTGGTATTTTGGAAAGTTCTGCAACTCAAACTGTAGTATAAGAAATATGAATAACTTCCTTGGTTCCCTTAGTGCAGTTTGCATTTCATTTCGATGTGGTACAACTTGAAAAAAAAAAAAATTGGCCTGAGTCTGTTGAAGCAAGTCAGTGTAATTTATCAATGAAAAAGTGCAAAAATTGAAACTATACAACTAAATAAAAATCAAGTAAAAATGGGCTCGTAAACTGTGGCCAAAGTTATCCAGACAAGCAATTGCATTCAACGAACAAAAGAGAACCCATTCTGGCATACGCATCAAAACGACTCTGAAATTATCCAAAAAGAATTAAAGAACCATTCCAAGCACCTTTAGGATAGGAGAGCCTTGCGTGTAGCGCGTTGCCCCCGTCACCGCACTTGGCTCGGTCCCCCGGCAGGCACCTCTGCCCGGAGCCCGCATACACGACGGTGTTGTATGACGGGTCCCGCACCCCGTCCGTGTACCGCAACTTGAGCACCTGGTGCGCCTCTGGGTCGCTTACGAACACCGCCCCGTCCAGGGGGGACACCGTGATGTGGTAGCGGTACGACACTCTGGTCTCGCTGCAACGGGGTACGAAGGAAGGTTTGTTTCATTTCATTGAAGTGTTTACGTTTCATTTCAATTGAGCGTTTATGTTTTATTTCAGTTAAGTGTTTACGGTTTTATTTCAGTTAAGTGTTTAAGTTTTATTTCAATTAAGTGTTTACGTTTTATTTCAATTAGGTGTTTACGTTTTATTACAATTAAGTGTTTACGTTTTACTTCAATTAGGTGTTTACGTTTTATTTCAATTAAGTGTTTACGTTTTATTTCAATTAAGTGTTTACGTTTTATTTCAATTAGGTGTTTACGTTTTATTTCAATTAGGTGTTTACGTTTATTTTAATTAAGTGTAAACGTTTTATTTCAATTAAGTTGAGATCCAACACTTCGTAATTTCTGTTCATTGGAGAAAGAAGAATCGCCCTATAAGTACCACTTGTTTACGTTATATTGCGAGAGTGGATTTTTCAATTCATAGCTAGTTGAAATGACGAATACATTTGGAATGAGTTGTGAATTGAGGACTGCTTTTTTTTCTATGGGAACAACGCCATGTAAGCGCCAGGAATCGAACTCTTAAACATCGTCTCTGAAATCGAGTGCTTTTACCACTAGGCCACGGAACCACACTCCCGTATTGGCAGAGGAGTTAGTTATGAACAACAAAAGTGTTAAATCAACAGAAATATCAGGGTGATTATGAAGAACAAAACCAAATTCAAATTGAAGCCTAATTGCGATAGGAAGGACATTCAAATTGTAAATAATTTTAGACGCACTCAAACAAAATAATTAAATGCACTCAAACAAATATGTCTTTCATACATGATTAGAAGGATTATATGTGTATATATATCTTTTATCGCCTTGAATATCGCACAGAAGATGAAAGTCTTTGTAAAAGAAAGAAAATTTTCACACTAAGCAACGCAAGTGAAGGATCGATGCTCACTTGAGTTTGGCGACGGTCATGACTTGGCCGTCAGGAGTGACCTTCCTGATGAGGTTGAAATCGCCGACGAAGAGAGAGCCGTTGGGGGCGGCGGCGAGGCATGACGGTGACAACAAGGGTGAGGTGTTGGCTCGTCCGTTGCACTGCTCGTCACAACCCACGTCTCTTTGTTCCCCTGTGCCCAGCAGAGTCGTCACCAGTCGGCTGCCCTCAGCAAGCTCCTTGTTCGACCCGTCGCCGCGCTGGAGGATGCCTGCGAGAGAGATGTCATCAACAATACTTCTACAATATGAAACCAGGGTTCCTAACCTTTTTCGCCCCGCACCGCTAAGAAATTTCATTCGAGCCTCGCACCCCCTGAAATAAAAATGCCAACATGTAGCCAACATCCTATTATTTACACAAACTTTTCTCGCATCCCCTGGAATGTCGTCTTACATCCCCAAGAGGGTGCGAGCACCTGCTATAGAACTTGTTCTGCGTTGCAATTACTACCATTCTAAGTTTTTACCGTTTCATCCATAGTTGCGGCTGCCCATTGCAGAACCAATACATGGATGGCGGAATTTATAGATGTCTCGGCGAAGAAATTAGACTGGGTTAATGTCATTGATTTCAACCACAGATAATGACACCTATTGCAACAATAGAGGGGGATAGCTGTGGGTTCACTTTGAAATACTGAATAGGATTCGAAAGGCGACGGAGACGACATTTTCAATAATACAAATTGTGAGTTCCTCTTTCCACCAGATTCAATAAGATAAAAAATTAGAACTTGTCAATTCAACGGGACATCAGCGACAATTTATTTTCTATAAAAGAAAGACCTTAGGCTTCATCGAATAAGCGTTCAAAAGGGTCTATACATCAAGCAAATTAGAAAGTCACAGTGATTTGCCATTCCAGCAGAATCGTAATGATGAAAAGTATAACTGGCGAATCGACCAAAATGAGTAACCTACATGAGCATTAAGAACAAAAATTGTTCCCGACCGAAAGTCAGTAAAACAATGACTTGAATGAAGAAGTTTTTAAGCCACGGAAACACTTTACTTCCATTAAATCTTGGAAGCAAAGAGACATAAAGCTTTTCTGTTCTCAGGAGCCATCAGATATTTTAAAGTTTCTCTAGCACCAACATTAATGGCTTATACCTATTGTCCCATGCCCCTTCATTAAAGGGTTTCAGTTCCAGCAGTAGAGGTGGACGAGATATATTCATAAGATTAATTTATCTTTGTACTGTAATTGACGTGGCATGTACTGCAGAAACAACTATTAATGACCATCCAGGATCTTCATTAGAAGAGGCGATGCATCATCGAGTCCGTCAGAAACTCAACCTTAAAGAGCAACACCGATCAACTCAGTTCCACGGGCACCTGCTTCTTCGACCACACACCTTGGTTGAAGTTGTAGCTGTGGTGCACGTGGATGTTGAAGTCACCCACAGCTGAAATGGTGAGGTACTTCGCCGCAACGTGGACGGTTTGGTGCTCCCAGAGCACCAGGCCGCAGTTGTCGTGCTCGTATCCGACGGAGACGCGGGCGGTGGTCTTCCCGTACACGCCTTGCCTGTTCAAAAAATTTCTCGTCAGTTCCAAGAAAATTCACCTATAAAAATGAGTCCTTGATACCAAATGAATGGTAACGCATTTCATAAATGAAAAAATCGCGTTGTATGCTTATTATGAGGAAACTTCATTTCAAAATTACTCTAGCATCATTAATTATACGCGAGTAAAAAAAGCGAGCCACCGTTGAGAATTGAGTATTTCCTATTCACAACCACCAATTAGTGCATTACTTTACTACTGGTTATAATCTTGTATTGTGTATCCTTCAGGGAGTGAACAAAAACCTCAGGACGCTATGCTGGCTTGCAAAACACGTCTCATGAAACTACAAATGATGTTAAGCATACTGTAGCGTCACGATGCGACAGTTACGACAGCGTCACGATGTGACAGTTACGGCAGCGTCACGACGTGACAGTTACGACAGTGTCACGACGTGACAGTTACGACAGTGTCACGACGTGACAGTTACGACAGTGTCACGATGTGACAGTTACGACAGCGTCACGATGTGACAGTTACGGCAGCGTCACGACGTGACAGTTACGACAGTGTCACGACGTGACAGTTACGACAGTGTCACGATGTGACAGTTACGACAGCGTCTCGATGTGACAGTTACGACAGCGTCTCGATGTGACAGTTACAACAGCGTCTCGATGTGACAGTTACAACAGTGTCACGATGCGCCAGGACAGTTACGACGTCACGCTATGCCACCTTCGTTCAGTCAGAGTTACAGACTACATGGCTTACTTGTAAACGTTCTGCCTGTTCCAGGAGTAGGTGTACTTGATGCCCGGGTCTGCCTCGAAGATCTTCGTGTGAAGGAGCCCCTCCAGCATGATGCGGAGATGTACTCGTCTTAGCGATGACGGTATAGTGTCCGGGGTCAGCTGGATCCGGATAGTTGACTGGTATCCACGCGCTCTGAATGACAGAGGTGAATGTCAGTGACATTATTGTTCCCTACGAGCTGTAAACTGTACCAACTAAACCAGCATCAGAAACTATACCAGCCTAAGATACTATACCAACATCAGAAATATAGATCACATGCCACATTGCCAGTAGCAAGGTTGAGTAAATGAGGATTTGCACAAGATTAAGTGATGGAGCAACTCTACCAATTTCATAAAAACTTTAAGAAGGGAATTAGTCACGTCTTGTAACAAGATTTGTACATCAAATTTTAGTTATGGTACATAAATTAAAATTGTTCGTGTTCAACTCATTGCTAATGGTGAAAAATATTTGGATTGTTTTGAAGTCACGGAGAAAATGTTGCTGATGCATTAATATGGCGAAAAAAAAGTTGGCCACGAAATAGGAAAGATGATAGTTTACAAATGAATTAATAAGTTTGCATGATTCATTGACTGTTTAATAAATAACCTATAAGTCAGTTTGAACTTCCTCATCCACAAAAAGGGCGTTCTCTAGAGCGAGAGGAGAAAGGGACCATTTCGTATGGAATGAAGGAAACGGGAAATCTACGCGTAAGATGTGTCCGCACACCCTGCACGTAAAAATACTAAGATTGAATGAAGTTTATGAAACAATATAAAAATCGAAGAATAAAGTAATAAGCTTTGAGTAAAGGGCTGGCAGTGAACAGAAAAACGATGATTCGTAACAAAAAAACGAACTCTATTTTAATAAATGAATGGCCTACTTTACTTTCAGCTTGGGATTACTGAGAAGAACGACAGATCAAGTAAAGTTAAACTCACCGAGAAGAATGATAAATCAAGTAAAGTAACACTTCAACCTCACTGAGAAGAATGATAAATCAAGTAAAGTAACACTTTAACCTCACCGAGAAGAATGATAGATCAAGTAGAGATCGGTCCCGGGGATTTTGACGGACTCTTGAACAGCCTGGGTCTCGACAAGGACGGCATCATCGTCAGGACAGTCGCCCTTGACTCCCAGCAAGGAGGTAACCATGACAACAGGCCTCAGCAAGTCGTAGTCGTGTTCAGGACACGGCTTGCGGTCGCCTGCTGTGCTAGACATGTAGCTGCGGTCGGCAGCCATCGCTGTGTTCTCCTGCGCTGCGTTCACGTGCATGATTATGTCATCCAGCACCACGACTTCGTTCCATGGCACCATCACGCGGATCTGCGCACCACACAATTTAAACAATTTATTTACCACACTGTTACAGAGGTGGATTGTTTCTTAACACTTCGACTGCGACTACTAAATATTAGGTTCAACGCCAAACTCGAATTTAATGTCAATTGTGATAAGTTGTTTGGAAAATACCAAACATGAACTGGAGATGGCATCATTTAGCTTTGATTAAATATTTATAAAAATTGAGTTTGCGACTTCTGGTTGGTCAGCAGCATTATGAAAATTACCTCCGTGTACCACCGGTGGCGCACGTCGCAGTCAAAGTGTTAAGTTTAGTACAATGGTCCGATTTGAGTATAGCTAGTTGTAGGCCCGAACAAGCTCAGCGACTTCTACATAATGAATGTAGGAAGAGATGAAAAACATGGGTGTTTTTTGTCTAAACGGTATTAGTATAACGTGCGTCTGTGATTCAAAATTTAAATTCAGGAGAGATAATCAGAGTAGGGAGATATGGATGAATATATTTTTTTAAATTATATCGACCCATCAGTCGGATCTTCATCCCAGGCAACATAAAAAAGAATGAAATGAATGAATATAAGAAGAAATAAATCGAAATTTACTTAACTAATCATCAATGATTATGTCAAACTTTTACTACAATATAGTCTGATGGTCAATTACAGCACTGAGATGGTACAATCAAGAACAGCATAATGCAAACACTTTTAAATCGAATGTTTTGTCAAGTTTATAGCACAATTGAATGCCACTTTGCTTAAATTTTCGGCTGTTACGGACGCAACCAAAAGTCAAACACGCGTCAGTACAAGGAGTGTTGCATTTAAGACAATGAACTTCTCCAATTTACAGTTGCCAACGTTTTGCATAGGACGCAAAGTCGGAAGTCTAACGTGGTAGCTTAATGAGAAGAACGGTTTGCTGACAAGAAGTTATAATGTCCAATAGACAATCGCCAGGACCAATGACCCGAGGGTCCTCATTGATGGTCTTTAGATACGTAAACTTCCCATTAACCGTACATGTTAACTAATTTATTTATGAACAAAATAACAGTTCATGCATTAATAAAGACTGTAAAAGAAGCACGTACTGAACGGGAAGAAAATCCCTGCATAACTGCGCTGAAAACGATTTTTCGAAGAGACTCCTGATACGAATCAAAACACGGAAGTTTGCAAAGAAGAGCCAGCTCTTTAGGCGCACGTACTGAACGAGAAAAAAATCCCTGCATATCTACTATCTGCTACACAGAAACAATTTCTGAAAGAGGCTCATGACACGAAAGAACGAATACGGAAGTTTGCCAAGTAGAGTCACCTCTTTAGGCAGGAAAACAGGGCATTTCTGCGCAAAAAAAAAAAACGATTTTTCAAAAAGTCTCGTTACACGAAAGAACGAATACGGAAGTTCGCCAAGAAGAGTCACCTCTTTAGGCTGGAAGACAGGGCGTCCGAGCAGCAGAGTGACGGCACCACCACCGTTCACCATGAGGTCAAACCAGCCATCCCGTCGGGAAGTGGTGGCCCCGACGTTCTTGTCGCTCGTTGTCACCCTGACGCCGATCACGCCTCGGCCTGCTCTGGTCACCACTCGGCCACGGATCACCGACGCACGTCTGTAAGAGGGCATCGAGCCTCCCAACTAACCGTCACAATCCGCACAAATGTGATCGTCAGATCTGAGTCAGGTCAGCTAGTCTGAATGTGGCCAGCTCGTCAGATCAGCTAGTCTAAATGTGTTCAGCTCGTCCAATCAGCTAGTCTAAATGTGATCTAACGTTTGTCAGAGCATGTCTGTAAAATGTCCGGTGTCGTCCACCAAGCTGTTACTGGAGTGCCATTTGAAGAGCGATAGAATGTGAATGCTATTTTATTCTTGAGTTATCATTTAAATTCTTGATATCTGCCATATTTCCAACACGCGTTCATCCACCTATTGTGTCAGACGCGAAAGCTACGTTTATAATTTTATAATTCGTAGCTTTCTTATTTTATACAATATAATTCAGCCAAAATTCGACATTTAAAAACAAATATCTTTTGAGAACATGCAAGCTTTTTAGAAATCACATGAATTTTGAGATAATGCAACTTTGCACACTACGAACAATTAGATGGCAGCATTCCAAATTATTATAGAGGCAAAAAATTTGTTCTTAGGATTTTAGTGAGTCACAGTTCAGAATAATGTAATCAGCAGTCGATTATGTAGAGTTCCTAAATGTTGAGATCGTGTTATTGCTTTCGTGTGTAGAAATTTTGAGGACTCATAACTACTGGAACTGAGCATTATTACGAGTATCAAATTCTGAACGATTTTGCAAAAACTACAGCTTAGATAGGATACTTTTCGTCTAGATAGGAAACTTTATCGTGAAATATCTGTGGGAAGTTAGTCATCAAACACTAAAGGTAAGGATTCAAATCGAAAAATTTGGTAAGAATTTAAGTATTTTTTTCTGGCACGTGAAGCACCAAAATGTAATAACGAAAGTATGAAACATTTGTTTTTTATTTCAAGCTTGAATTTGAAGCCCTTTGATATGAAGAAAATCTGAATTAAATTAAAATAATTTTAAAGACGATTTTTAAATTGATGCAGTGCTTTGATAGAGAGCTATTTTAAAATATAAGTATACTAATATGAGCCATGTTTCTAAAATAAAATCTCCACCAGCAACTAAAATGATTTTATAGTGTAAAGTCGTACAAACGTATTGTTAAGAAAATGCTCATAACATACTTATGAATGACCTATTCGATCTAAGTACGTATAACATAGAAATGACAATTTTGATTTTTGTTAGATTCCATAGTGTTGATTTAAGAATTTAATTTCCTTTGCCCTATCAAAAAAATGACAATGTATAATTCGACACCAATTTTAAATAGCAGTATCTGTTCCAAACTGTCAAAAATTCCAAAACTCAAGTCAAATCGGTTGTCGTGTTTATTGATTCGGATTATAATTTTCGATATTAATCCTTCAAGTTTACCCTCTCCGTCAGAATGCACTAAATACAGACCTATAAAAGTCATTAATTTAGATTAGTAAAAAATGACATGCCAAGATAAATAGTATAAAAAGCATGCAAAAGTTTTTGAATAGAATGGGAACAAAATTAGACGACTCAAGATACGATGAGCGCTGTCGCAAGGCTCGTTCGGACCCGAGAAGGCACATAGCGAGCTATAAACGAATACAAAGCATGACAAAAATAAGTACAAGGCATGCCAAAAATAAGTACAAAGCATGCTGCAAATCCGTAAAAAATACAATGCATGCTAGAAAGAATCTCTCTGAGCACGATTTTCAAAGCAAGCTTCCATGCTGAGGTCGAAGTTAAAGTCAACCATACTCACTTTTGCAGAGGAACGTGTTAACTTGTATTGTTAAGTCGCTTCCAGAGTCTCATTGTTCGTACAAAGCCTTTTTTTGGTGTACGAAGGAGCTCTGATCGTATATACTCACTCAGGTAAGTAGAAATCGAGTTCGGCTTCTCTGAGAACTAACTATTATTCTCTTCCATTGACTCGAATATCAAATTGGAACGAGTGAACACGAGAAAATTTGGTCCAAGTTAAGACGCAAATGATTTAAAAATTGAGGGTTCAAATGATCTCAGCGGCAATAACATGGAGAATAGAAATGGCGAGATTATGTGCCAGGCCTCTCTCATCAGGCGTCAGGAAGACGATAATAAAAATGAAGAAATATTCTTGAATACTTTAAGTTCTGAGAAGGGTAGCACGGTGTGGCACACTCGCTCTTTTTGAAATCACGAGATGTTGTCACCAAAAAATTTGGACGGCATCTACAGCTCTACATTTGTTTAGTCACGACATAATTCAACATTTAATCTGAAAAATCATTGAGATAATTGTGACACGAAGACAATTAACTGGAAATAAAATTTTCAAGTTCATATTAATCATTCGTAAATGAATTCCAGAAGCCCTAATCCGCATAGTACGGAGAGTGCAAAATACTGTAGAACGCATGTTAATTTGGACCAACATAGAAAAACGCCTCTAATCCACGGAAATAATGTTAATGTAGTTGTGAGATCTATATTCAATACTTTATTATAATTTGAAGTACACATTTAATCCTTCAAGACCAATTCAAAGACAATTTTTCTCTGATAAAATTTTGTGGCAAAATTAAAAGATAACCAAACCGATCAGAGGCAGCCAACAAACGCCTGCTCAGATCAAATTTCATAAAAAATTGATGTTCAAAACTTTTCCAGGCCACCTGATTTACAAGACGTTCTTCGCGACACTTACTCTGAGGAGTTCTCTGCTAGAGTCTCCTGACGCCGAGTTCCGCCGAAAATAGAGTTGCTATTTCGGACCAAAGAGCTGCAATAAAAGTGGTAGAAAATGCATGGGATAATCTCCGAGTGGATGGCATGCAAATTAAGAAGACTGTGTAGAAAAATGTCCACCAAATGCCTCAGAACGCTTCGGGGGAATTGGAGTGCTGATCCGTAGGAGAAAAGTCCTGGTTGACCGCCGGGGGAGCGGCGGGCCGATTGTTTAAAGAAATGGTCGAGATTTATAGGAAAATTGGACAGCTTTCTGTTGGTGATGTAAACCGTGTGGGGGGATGAGGCTTCAGTTTAGTGTCCGACGTAACGTGTGACTTTGAGTGTGGTCTGAGCTCTCCAATTTTGTGTGCAGTGTGGGCTTGGGAAAGCGACGGAAGAATTGAATTTACAATGGTGGGGAAGGTGTCGTTGGTCAGGCGAATCAGCTTGAAAAAAGTTAAAATATCAAGTCTTAATGTATTGGCGTCTAAAAGAACAAACAGCGGAAATGAAACGAACATCCTACTTAATTAAGTGTTCGAACTAAACCTGAATTTCAACTGTTCTTGAGAACGAAAAACATGATACGGAATGAGTAATTTCTAAATCAAGATGCATTTGAATTGGGGGCGATTCCAGTTCTTGAAATGCTTCAAAATTCCTTTAATAAAGTTTTTGTTGAGTCGCAAACATCAAATTTTAGCTTGCCGGTATCGTTGCTGATTCTGGACTTGTACAATTTGCGATGCGAACATATAAAGTTCAGGATAATTACGTAGATGCAGTTGGAGGTAGCGTTCTCGTTGGGTGTGTGCGTACTTCACATACACAAACAGCACATTTAAAAGTGTTATCAAATTTTAACAAACACTTTTCAGTAAAGCCTGCATTGTGAATGAATTTTAGCACATTTAAAAGTGCTTCAAAATTAAAAAAAATGCTTTCCATTTAAGCTTTGTGGACGAATTCACCTTTGAAGTTGACCAGCGTCGTGTTTGTCGAAAGTAAACTGATTAAACATGAAAAAGAAGGAAAAGCCGTGAGATGGGAAATGATGTGCGGGATGATAGGTGCGGTGGAGCTACACGAGCTTGATACTTATTGCAGGAAAATGTTATCGATCAATTCTACAAAACAGGGAAGCTTGAAGTAGTTTTTGTTCACTTAGTTTTGGTTATCTAAAATTTTGATTTCGAGTTCAGTTTTCTGTATTTAGGTCGCAAGCCGAGATATATTTTTGATGTAAAATACCCGGTTTTATTTGACACGGAAACGAAATTTACATCCGTGTTGACATCAGTGATCACAAAACGAAGTTGAACATGAGATTGATGACACGTTTAACTTGCTGCTATTTCTTGTAGAATTAACCGCTTTCAGTATATGCAGGATGAATTAAGCAAAAAAAGGTTTGGCTTCACTTAAATAAAAAAAACTGATGATTGTAGGACGAGATATACGGGAAAGTGATTGGTTGTAACAGTTTTTGCTTGAGATTTTTGATAAATCAAATTTTGCATTGCTAATTTCTCATGAGAACTTTATTATCATGTAAAAGCACACTTTGAGGTTTTCATGTGTAGAATAATCTATCTCAATAAGGCCCAGTGTTCTCACAGAGAACTTAAAGTTTCTTGCATATTTCGAGCATCAGTAAAGGCTTTCCTCGTAGAAAATTACCCACATATTTTGCAGCGGATCACTCAAGTGGTGAATCGATTTGAGGCTCGTAGAGCTGAATTTTAAAATAATGGAAACAGTTTCTTTAACGTTGACATTAAATAGATTTTCCACTGTAGTAAAAAGATTGGGAAGAAGTAACATACATTTATACGTTTCGACCTGGAAATATAAAACATTGTCAAATACACATAATGAATTAAGGATTACAGAATTTCATGAGGTCCCAAGTCTGAAATAGGAGAAAACTTGAATCAATCTTGATTTTTAATTCTGAACCACTCAAATTTCTTCAATTGACGTTGAAAACTTTCTAGGAGAAGATTCACAACGCTCAGTGCGTTGTAATTTCAACGAGCTATTAAGTGGGAACATTAAAAATAACACCTTTCAAATACCCACCCGTTACAACCAGTCACTCTCCGGTATTCCAGTCTAAAAAATAAATTATGTCCAAGATAAAGAAACAGAATGGGGAAGACCACCTCCAGAATGCACCTTTTAGGGCTCAATTGTTATTGATAAGAGAAGGTTCGGACTGTTCTCCGTTAAATAAGACATTTACCGAGAAGAGTATCTCTCTTCATGAGCTTACAATGAGCAGTGAGTGAAAGCAATGACTCGTCATTTCCTGCAACCTTCGTACAAAATTTACTTCGTTGAAACCTCAGCTTCAGCGTGACTAAAAACTTCTCATGCTTAATCCGAGAAGAGGAATGTCTTAGCAAGCTGGAGGTACCTCATTTAAGAAGTGAACTGCATAGTAAAATTTGAATGGTGAACTGCACTTTGGAGCAGTGACGCGAGAATGTTGGCGGCTCAAAAATTCGAGTTGTGCAGTGAAGTGAAAATTTGCTTCGAAGGGTCAGGGCACAACGAAGTATCAGTCTGCTCAGCTCATTAGGCAATCATAACCAGCTTTATATTTCCGCAACAGCACAACGTAAAATTACGAAGCAAATTAAAATAAGGCAAATTATAAACCTTGCAAGTGTTCATCGGTTGTGAAAAGCGCGAAATGCGTAACTATTGGCAAAAAAATAAAATCAGGCATTGAACAGAGCATCAGAAGCAAACTTGCGATGTGCTCATATTGCAAGAGTGAGAGACTCGTTGCATGTTCAGTGAAGCAATTGAAATAAATTAAAATAAATGTGCCGTAGAAAATGAAGAAGCATCGTCATTTATGTACACTGCAAAAGAAATGTCCTGAGTGTAGTTTTTTAATGAAGCAAATTTTATTTCACGGTGAAAAACTCCCCTCGATGGAGTGTAACTCCAAAAGAGTAGAATTATTTATGTATAATTTAATTCAGACGAATATAACTTTTCAAGCATAACTCCATTCCATATCATAGCTCTCTATTGGAGCACAACTTTATTAAACGGAGCAAAACTCTAAATAATCAAGTTATTGGAATACAGTTTAATAACTTCTGCAGTTTGAATCGATAGACTACGATTCATCACTGAAGTGTGATGTGATTCTAGAAGAATACATGGGCTGAGAATCCATCGTATATTTTGACATGATACATTCCGATATGAAAGGGTAGTCCCATTCTAAATTTTTTGCCACCAGCATGCATGTTTTTTGCCGCTTAAGCGGTTTAATCGCTTAGGCAGCGAAAAACATGCATGCAGGCAGCAAAAAATTAGACTGGGGTGTAACACAGTCGTAGGGGCATTCGATAGAGAAAGAAATAACTCCCATTTGTAACGAATTCGGTGCCCTTATTTGGGGAGGTCCTCGTTTTAGATACTGAAATCAAGCTATTAAGTAAATCATTAATTAATGCACAAACTAGTCCGGGAAGCTCAATGTTGTTTGCATGCTGGCAAAACGACATGAAATTTGTAACTGCATCCTGATAACTCATGTTTAGTCAGCATTGGTTAAAACTTTCTATGAATGTTGAACTTCAATTCACATGGTGCCGCAGTTTTGTTACTCTCAACACGAGTTTTGCGGGACTGATCATCGCTCCAAAAGATGACTAATATGGTGGATGGTTCACAGAAGAATATACATAGGTCCAAGGACTCTCTATTGTGTCGAGTTAATGCTTGCGAAAGTATGGCAGCGCAAAAACGATCTGAGAAAAGTCAATGCACACCTTTGTGCTACGGGATTTCATCAAAATATATGAGCTGTTTGTAGGTGATAACGGTGAATTAGAACGCGTTAGTTTGCACAGTTTAGTTCAAAGGTTCATAACAAATTTTCAAATGAACAGAAGCAAGCAGATGCTCTTCGAGTTCAACTGCTTTTCTTCTCCTGACGGTTTTTCAATTCCTAAGCATTATTGTGTTACACAATTTTTGCAGTATGGGCCGTGGAAAGTGTGTGCAGAGTTAAGTTTTACGGTGTGACTATCCAGCGTAAATACCACGGAATATAATTGTTGATCGTGAAGTTGAATGCGCGAAAACACGAAACTAATATTCAGAGTTAGTTGACCGCAAGAAAATGGAAATGGTTAACAATTTAAACACATTTTCACTTCACAAATCAAACCAAAACATGATTTCATTATTACCTTGATCCTCCTATTTCATGGTTGTGATTTGAAACTCTGGTTAAGGTAAAAACTCTTCGTCTCTGTCACTCTGAAGTGAGAAGATTACAATTATATCTCATTGAGGAAAACCAGCACTTCATTTAACTACTCTGAAACACCTACTCCTTGTATGCCAGACGGTAAATATTTCTGATGAGTGAGATAATCAGGCCGGCTTTTACTCGGTTCTCTTTTCATCAATAAGCCAATCAAATGCGAGTCTTCCTAGTAAGACCGGTCAGATTCGTCACATTGTGTTTTGTAAGAAGCGAAATCTGCGCTCCAGGCTGGAACAGAAACTCGTCATTTTCACTTGTGTTACGAATATTTCAAAATATACGACACTTTAACGTTGATAACTTGGCTGTAAATATGGAGAAATGATCACTGAGACTAAGAGCAAGAAGGTGATACTGTCATCACAAAATTAAGAGCAAGTAGGTGATGCTGGCTTAACAAAACTGATAGTTTCTTTGTAGGGAGAGCGCTGTATTTCACGGAGAGGCTGAGCTGAGGTGTAAAATGAAGTCACTAGGAGGCCCGGTGTATGTCGAGCAAGTGTGGTCATTAAAGCATGCACATTTGATGGACACTTAATAAAAGTGGAAGTCCAAAAAAAAAAGAGGACATAATACTTCAGAGCTCCATATTGAGGAGAGCATCGTCCAAAAAGGAAGGGTGGTAGTAAGAAGAATAGTAATATTTATATATAAAAAAGTAGCATTCGTGTAATAAACCAACTAATCAAGAAGCTCATCAAAAGTATGAAATACGGAGTAAAATTTTTAGATGTATAAACTCGACAATAAAATGTGCAGCAAATGGAAAAACTGCGGAACGCGGACATGCGAAAGAGAAATATAAAATTGGTTAAGATTGGATAACAATAATAATTATTAATAGAGATATATAAAAAAGACTGGCAAATCCTAGGAGATGAAAGAACAGCAAACATGAGAAGGTATAATAATAATAGTATTAATAAAAACGGTGGGTCAACGCAGCAAAGCAGAGCAAAGGGTGATGTGAGCTATGAGAACCCACAGCCATGTTCACGAGAGATGCCAATAGTAATAATAATAATATAAAGGAGAGTGAAGCAGCATTGGAACAAACTGTAGGCAAATAGGAACCATAATACAATGTGTTGTGTTGTGTGACATGTGTGTGGGTGACACACAGACGCTGTGTAAGTTGATGCCTGTGCACGAGAAAAATTCGACGTCGTGGAGTGAATTACTGAACCACCCGGAAAATGGGACAGCTTATTAGAGTTGTTCTCGCTTTTCAAATTCCACTCAAACTCAAAAGTACTCCGAAAAATAAAAAGCTTCCATTTCTCGCTTTCCACATTCCACTTAAATTCAAAATTACTCCAAAAAGTAAAAAGCTTCCATGAGTAGGTACTCGGGAATGACTCGACTCGACTAAATACAATATTGGAATTTAACGGTCTGCTCTCCGAATTCAACCTACGAACAAACCAACTCTGTGTGAAATTAGATTATTCTCTAAATAAACCTCAATTAACGTCAGTTTTTATACCGGATCGAGAATAAATGCAAATAAAATTCCACCGAGAAACATTTATACGGTTTTTCTAATACCAAACGGACAATGAGTATAGTGGATAGTAAATGCTTTGAAAAAGGCAAAAAATAGGTTTGAACTGGCATTGAATTTTTCGGAAAGGTAAACACTGAAATAAAGGCTTATTAATCCTACCAGCAACTAAAGTATATGCGTTTATCTCACCCCGAAGACAAAGCCCCGTTTTCCGGCCAAAAATAAAAATCAACCTAAAATCTGACCCAAAGAGCAGTTTTCAGAACAAGTTCCGTCATGGTATCGGCACAGCTAGCTGCGTACGGTTTTCTAAGTCAACTTGGCTACGCCGCGCGCTGTAATACGTGTCGTAGCCAAGTAGGCTTACAAAAATGTCGCTGGCGGCTGTACCGCAACGACGGCAAAAATTGGTAACAAATCCGGCCCTGGAGGTCTGTCTAAACTTGAGGCATCCGCTCTCGCTCCAAAACTAGCTAGAAAAGCGCGTTCTAGCTATTGACTAAAGGTAGGAGGCTCTATAACAGCGTGGGCGCGTGTTTCAGGTAGAGGTGTGTATGTGTGTATGTGGTGTGTGCATGTGAAGTAAGGGTGTGTGTTCAAATAGACACTTTTCCATCTTACCTCGGAGTAAAGAGGCTCCAGCGAACACTGAAGTATACAGAGAAGAATACGTCAGTAACCTAGGAAGATACTGAGTGAAGAGCACAGCGGCAGCAACACATCAACGTAAACAAGAGCATCAACAACACTCACAGCGATAATAACATCGATAACAACAGCAACAGACACCAGCAATGCTAAGAGACTCAACAGAACCAAACATAAATGCTCTTTAAGAGAGGCCAACGAAGGGAACAAATACTCGGCAAAAACGGAAAATAAGGACATGTTAAATAACATATTGGAAGCCAGCTAATTTTCTTCTGTGAACTTCAATGGTGGGAGTAGTAGCCAAACAAGGCAGAAGAAAGGCCGTGGGTTTTAATGGATCAAAAGAACAAAATTCGATTCAGACGCAAAATGGAAGCAAACGTGAGTGTTGGAAGCAAACGAGATGAACCGAATAAAGTATATTCAAAAGATTAACACAAGACATACACACCGTTATTATGGTCGTATAAATAATTGGTTAAGGCGTTGCATTCAAATAAAGTGTAGAACCGAAAGGACGATCCGAAGCTCTACCATACTCTTATATAATCCTACGCACACACAGATAGCACTGGTACCTCATTCCACAAACTCAGGTATAAACTTATGGATTCAAGAAAGTATATCACCTTTGCGTATTGCTGTCGCATGGTTAGTTCCATGTGAGGAGAACGAACGGCCATTTTAATAATACGGAACATTGAAAGGAGCAGCCAGTACAAAATATCATACACGTAGGGGACACAATATGGAGCTTCGTTAGAAAGGCACAAAGAGAGGAAGGAGGGAGCGGAAAACTGATACCTAGAGTACGGAGAAATAGTTCTGCAGCTTTGCCAGGTTGCCTTTTTCTGGAAATGTTCTCAAGTTTGGCAAAATTTCACATGAAAAGATGCCAAATTCAGGAATCTTGACCAGGAAAAGATTCTTTCTAGTTTCTGATAAATCGTTTTTCTTAGAAATGTGTTCAAGTGTTTCTACAGGATATAGTTTATCACAGACCACCTTACAAGTGTTAATAGCTTAGTCAGAATAAATGATGGGAGACCAAAAGCAAGTTAAGTTAACAGAGAAAAGCAGCAACGAGATTCTGATTTAGGCTAGAAAATTAGTCTTGAAGGTTCGGACTGAGAACGAAAGGTGGAGGTGTGTTGAATCCAAATCTTGATAATTGCTTCACACTTCTCAGAATGGAAGAAAACTGAAGGCTGACTTTTAATTAGGTAGTAATTTTATAGAGAACTAAAGTTAAATTATAGTTTTTGTAAATTTCGTTCTAATTGAGAGCGGGCGTTTCGAGCAAACATGATTTAGCACAAGTGTTTAGTGATAGGGATATAGATATAATTGCACCACTATTTAACAAAGGTCACCTAGAAACAAATTCCGAGTGTAAGTGAAAATCTCATATTGAAGAAGGGTGAAAGACCACACAAATTGTTGGGAAAGGATAAGAAGGAGGAAGAGAATCGATTCGAAAACGCTCAGAGATTTAGAAAAGATTTATGACATCTCACAAGGTAATGGAATGTCGAGAATTACAACAACATCCATTTTTGAATGAAGCTCAAATTCAGTCAAGCTAAGTTGTAGGTAATTACTTGCATCTCTCTCTCTTCTACCTGAATTTTGCCGTGATTCCTAGTTGAGTTCTATAAAATCATATAAAATGCTGGTCACGAGATAGGCATCGGTCGATTTTTGAATAGGAGAGTGAATTAGAGCTTCTAAGGCTCTAATTTCGGGCTTAATAATTCCGGGCTTGAATTTTGAAACAGATCTGCCCAAGTCAAACTTTACATTCAGACACCACGCTAAAGGATATATTGATTAGTTTCAAATATTGAGCAGGAGTTTGTGAGGCAGTAAGCTTGAACCTAGAGGAAGTTTTTTTTGACTCTGAAATAAGGATAATTCTGAGGATTTTTTTTAATGGCTTTATGGCGATTAACAAACAAGATCAATAATGATTTGTGTGAAAATGTTATTTAGAAACAAATTAGACTCATAAGATCCATATCTTGGTATGAAGATTTTGGGCCCGAAATTCTCATCAATTGTGGTAAAATAAAACACGATAATTATGGTATAAATAAAAAGTAAAACTATCATCAGGAGCTCGGGAAAGGTTTCGATGAAAAGAAAAAAACATGCCCCATGAAAGTAAACAGATAATAATGATAATGATGCACTATAACAGTTTTGCATGGTGAGCATCAAAGTAAGTCGGTTTTACCAAGAGAAACTTATAAGTCAGACTGGCAGAGCATACATAATGTAGATCGAGTGTGTGCTTAGGGAACCCAGAATGAAGGATGCTTTGCTGTTCATTCTTTTCGAAGCAATGCAGCACATGTTCAAATTTTAATGATGGCGGATTACATTTTTAAAATTCCTTTTGTTCACGAGCATCCACTTGATCTCAAGACGCTCGAAACAATTATTTTCCCAGCCTCTAGCAGTCTTTTGTCTCAAGACTTTATCTATCACCTTATGTTTAAGACGCAAAAGGTAGTTATTATTTTAGAAACTTCCTTTTTTTATCTTTGTCCGTCCAAGTTTGGTCAATGGTTGTGAAACGCGTTATTTATATTTAGCTTCAGTAAAAATTCTCGATATGTTTCGCATCATCTTATGATGAACTTGACGTCATAAGCGTGCAATGCAAGTTATGATGTTCACGTTAAAGGTCACTCGTTTGTACTGGGTACGAAATATGAAGGTTGGCACATGAAACAGGAAACGTATGTACAAGCCTTGAGAGTTTAAGGACTATATTTTAGAACAAGAATGCTGTTAGTTAATATGAGTAACTTTAGTTCGAAACGATGCGCTCTGAAATTATTTATGAGAATACCAATATAACCGCAGGAAATTCGCAGAGAAGGCAGAAGAACTGCAAGATACGGAAAGAGTTGGGACCGAATTTAGTTGGAGGGACTTGCTGAAGAATCTGTACTTCAAAGGGACATTGCGAAGAGAAGAGTTATTCATTAAATTTAAGAAACGTAAGGGGCCCGGCTGTCAGTAGAGCGACAGTACAAGTATACACACAGAACAGAGATTACAACTCAAAACACTTCACCAGGTTGCTGGAAGATATTGCTCAAAGCGCAGAAACAAAGGTACATTCACAGCAACTATAAACGAAACCAACAACGACAGCAACAACAGCAGCAGCAGCAGCATTAGAGGCTTACAGACTATACAACGTATGTCACATCCAAAGACCTTATATTTATCTATGCCAGAAACATCCTATAATTCGAGTATGATATATAACTTTGGAAAAATAGTGGCAGATAAGGCACATACTAGTGAAATTACATCACTCAACAGGCACGGTTATCAACGAGCTCGTAGCTTGTACAAAACACACTCACACATCTGCATACTTTTCAAAGTTAACAGCATCGTTATCGTCAACAGCAAAAAATTATTTATTTTCAAAATTCTAGACCTTGCTTTGTTTTGTTCTACGAAATGTATCAATTGTATTATTATCATACCAACGAAATGAGCTATATAAAATTATCTCTTCAGAGACGGGTTTCCATCGAACTCAAAACTTGTAGTAGAAGAACTTTGCAAGTACAAAATTACGTTTTGAGTGCTCAAGAAGAATGAACGTAGCTCACTAATGCAGGAAGAAATAATGGTGTTTGTTTTCATAAAAAATAACAATGCACATTTATGCTATAGACGCGATGCCCTTTAAAACAGACAGCTAATACGTCAATTCAGTAAAATTCCTGCTGCCATCCCTCGCGGTAAATTTTGTTTACAAACCAAAAATAACTCCACCGATGCATCCTCATTTGAAGCAATCATCTACTTTGTTATGGCTACTCAGGTAATATAATTCTTTCGATGAGTTTCGAACTTTCTCCTGAAAGTTATCAGATCGATTTCAACTTTGGACCCTAAAACCGATTTCTAATGCAAATGCTGAAGTTCCGAAATTTTTAGGCAAGGCGGACAGTTATACTTTTATTAATTTTACGCCGCAGTCGGTATTATGGTGCTACGTTCATTCACGAAAGATATGAGAAAAGAAATCAAGTTATTCTAACAGTACGAAATTTATAGGAAATACTTCCCAAAGTTAAACTTTTCCCTCCTGGTTATGGAATTCTTCTCGAATTTACGCAAAGTAACCGCTAATTCTTAATATAGTGGTTGAGTTTAGCTTGAACTGGAAGCAAAAGAGAAAAATAGATCGAGATGAATAATTTAGAAGTAATAATGAAAACTACAGTATTAAGTTCTCGAATTTACTCATTAAATTTCATTGACACTATAACAAATTTTCTAAATTGTAAATGAAAAACGTCTTAGAATTCAGTATTTCTGACGCTAAAACAACTCAGTGTTTATAACTCGTAAAAATTCAGTATTTCAAACGCGTAAAAGTTCTATGTTTCAAACGCGTAACAATTCACTATTTCAAACGCGTTACAATACCCTATTTCAAACGCGTAAAAGTTCTATGTTTCGAACGCGTAACAATACTTTATTTCAAACGCGTAAAAGTTCTATGTTTCAAACGCGTAACAATTCACTATTTCAAACGCGTTACAATACCCTATTTCAAATACGTAAAAGTTCTATGTTTCAAACGCGTAACAATTCACTATTTCAAACGCGTTACAATACCCTATTTCAAATACGTAAAAGTTCTATGTTTCAAACGCGTAACAATTCACTATTTCAAACGCGTTACAATACCCTATTTCAAACGCGTAAAAGTTTTATGTTTCAAACGCGTAACAATACCCTATTTCAAACGCGTAAAAGTTCTATGTTTCAAACGCATAACAATTCACTATTTCAAACGCGTTACAATACCCTATTTCAAACGCGTAAAAGTTCTATGTTTCAAACGCGTAACAATTCACTATTTCAAACGCGTAACAATACCCTATTTCAAACGCGTAAAAGTTCTATGTTTCAAACGCGTAACAATTCACTATTTCAAACGCGTTACAATACCCTATTTCAAACGCGTAAAAGTTCTGTTTCAAACGCGTAACAATTCACTATTTCAAACGCGTAACAATACCCTATTTCAAACGCGTAAAAGTTCTATGTTTCAAACGCGTAACAATTCACTATTTCAAACGCGTAACAATACCCTATTTCAAACGCGTAAAAGTTCTATGTTTCAAACGCGTAACAATTCACTATTTCAAACGCGTTACAATACCCTATTTCAAACGCGTAAAAGTTTTATGTTTCAAACGCGTAACAATTCACTATTTCAAACGCGTTACAATACCCTATTTCAAACGCGTAAAAGTTCTATGTTTCAAACGCGTAACAATTCACTATTTCAAACGCGTAACAATACCCTATTTCAAACGCGTAAAAGTTCTATGTTTCAAACGCGTAACAATTCACTATTTCAAACGCGTAACAATACCCTATTTCAAACGCGTAAAAGTTCTATGTTTCAAACGCGTAACAATTCACTATTTCAAACGCGTAACAATACCCTATTTCAAACGCGTAAAAGTTCTATGTTTCAAACGCGTAACAATTCACTATTTCAAACGCGTAACAATACCCTATTTCAAACGCGTTAAAGTTCTATGTTTCAAACGCGTAACAATTCACTATTTCAAGCACGTTATGATTCAGTCTCTTCATTACGTCTCAATTCAGCGACTCGAAAGCGTACCATTTCCGTGTGTTTCAGTGAATCCAGCCGCAGAACTCGGCATCTTGAGCGCAACGGCGTACGGATTCATCAGGAAATTTCGAAGCTGAAAAAGTAAGCAATTTTTCAAGGGGCGAGCAATCTCAGAGTAGGAAAGGCGAGCGCAGGCGAACGGAAACTCTACGGGATTTACTCGCAAGATCCAATAAGTTCGCACTAATCCCGGAGTGAGGAGCGGCAATTTATATACGAGCAAGGCAGACAGTTTGATCCATGGTCCGGACTCTCATTAATTATAGTCAGGGGCAGAAGAGCCGGCCTAGAGGACGCGTGTCATTAATGACATATCGAGGGACTTCTCTCAAAGAAACAAGAAACACTTTTGCGCGAAACTTGGAGAAAGTGTAAGCTTTAGCTTAAGTGAAACGTACGGGAATTACGAGTAATCAAACTGTTTTTATGAGGAACAGAATATGAAGCCAAGCCAGGGAGTTGTATGGTGACTGCAATGAGATTTGAATAAAGATTCAATTTTTGCACATCGTTTATTCGTGAAAAATATACCGAAAGCTATAAACTCATTACTGTACTGTCGAGCAAATGACAGCGGTATAGTACGGCATTTTGGGGACCTGTTACACTTGAAAAGTGTTGCAAAAGTGTTCCTCTAACGACGTGTGCAACTTGACACTTATACAGCAATTGGTTACGCTGAACTTTTAATATTCAACCCAAATTCAAATTAAGCAACTTTGAAGATAGCCAACATTAACTGGATCGTGCCTTCATTTAGCTAAAATTAAGTACTATATACGAAAATTGAGTTTGTGACTCCCGGTCGGTCAGCATCATTATGACAATCTCCTCCGTGGCCACAGGTGGCTCATGTTCCAGTCAACGTGTTAGAGGTAAACATTGCGTATCGTTTAAACTGACGGGGAAGACATTTCAAATCAATGAGTGTTGTAGAATCTAAAATGCAAGGGTAATTTTCCTCGCGCAAAATTTTTAACTTTGGGGTTTTGTCAAATAACATTGAACTATATAAAGACTACTCAACATTTGGCAGCCCCACCGGATGGCAGATTCTGAATAGTCTTAAGGTCAAATCATATTTGATGAAGCTGAAACTTTACAACTTGTGACAGTAGAGTGACTTGAAAGATTTGAGCCCGCTAGGTGGGTCACAAGAATAACTTGCTACGCGTAACCCGCAGTCGTCCCTCATGGAAACTGCCAGCTTGAGACGTTGTTCACCTTCCTTCTTTGCTGCGCCAAATCTATAGTGCGAGTCGGGTTACCGGAAAAAATATTGAAAAATAAAAAGAACTGATGTGGAAATAAAACGATTGAAGTAATGGGGAAATCAAATGAAGGGAGAAATAAAACAAAATGAGGTAATTTGAAAATGAAATAAAATAAACTGTAGTTCAACAAACGAACTAAAATGGGAATTAAATGAAATGGAGAAAATCAGAGGGACCAATGTGGAATTAGAATGAATTACGCGGAAATCAAATGAAGTGACGTAGAAATCAAATGAAGCATTGTGAAAATATACAAAATTATGTGGAAATAAAAAAAGTAATTTGGAAATCCATCTACGGAGCCAGAAGTGACAGAAATAAAGTTAACCAACGGAAACGTAGCGAAATTTTGAAGCACAGTCTTTCAAGTTCTGGTGGCCGAGAAAGTTTTAAGCAAAGCTAATTATTTGGTTAAAGAACGGTAACTTTTGGCTCTAATTAACGAGAACTGATGGGCACCTTGAGGCGCGCAGGCTTCAACTCGTAAGTTTGAAAAAATTCAATCAACTTTCAGGAAAAAAATTGTAACGAGCGTATGAAACCAGGATTATTTTTTTAGCTTTTGCTTAATACAATCGTTCGGTACATATATTTTTATCCGGAAGTAAAGAAAATCCAAATCACTAGAATGAAACTGGTTAAAATCGCAAGACTACTTACATTTCAGCTCTTCCCCAATATTAACTCTTCAAATTTTGATCACGGAAAATTTTTCAATATTACAAGTGTCTATTCCATTTTGTCAAATCACAACGCATAATTTACGACCATTTTGCACTTTAATATGAGGCTGCATCCTTCCGTCCAACGCACTTGAAAATGATTTTACGCTCGTCATTCGACTACTTGGCGCAGGCGTGCAAAGTGCCCTAGGAGGGATACTGCCTCCTGTTACTAGGACATCGCCTCTGGGATACTGGCTCTTGTTGCAGTTCCCTAAGATACCGCCTCGAGGATACTGGTTCTTGAGCAAGTACTCTGTGATACTGCCTTCTGTTTTTATGATACCGCCTCTAGGATACCAGCTCTTGTGCAAGTACTCTATGTTACCGCCTTCTGTTACTAGGATACTGCCTTCTGTTACTAGGATACTGCCTCTAGGATACTAGCTCTTGCAAGAGCCCTATGATACCACCTTTTGTTACTAGGATACTGCCTTCTGTTAGTAGGATACCGCCTCTAAGATACTAGCTCTTGTGCAGGTACCCTAGGATACTGCCATTGCCTCCTGTGCACACGAAAGAATTGCAGCTCCAACTTGAGAAATGTCGTCACGTTCAACTTTAGGGAGCGCTACTTCCAATAACAGCTAACACTACAGGCCCAGGGTATTGTAAAAGTGAAATCTAACCTCACTAGCGCTTGGAGAGTAAGACGTGGCAAAATAATTCTTATGAATACTATCTCACATTGAGCGTTACTCGAAAATAGATTCAAGGTTATCAAATCATTTTTTCATTTTGTTTTCATATTATTTTTGATAATTTTATATTGTTCATGTTTTCATACTGTTCGCCTACCCACGGTCCTCCATTTGTGCCAAGAGACGAGACCACCTGAAGCCACGTCTCAGATGGCTCAGGCACAGACGCTAAGCACAGGTCATCGTTTCATTTACGTTGATGGATCTTCTCTGAAATCTGCTCTTTTTCTTTCATGGGATTTGTGGCAGGAAAGGCGAAGGGAGGGAGAGAAGATTAGGAGGGAGGGAAAAGAAAGGGAGGGTGAAAAAAGGAGGGAAGAAATAGAGAGGGGGGGGGGAGGAAAGGGAGGAAATATAGGGAAGGGAGAGAATAGAGGGGAAGGGAGGGGATAGAGGGGAAGGGAGAGAATAGAGGGAAAGGGAGAAAAAAGAGGGGAAGGGAGAAAAAAGAGGTTAAGGGAAAGCCAAGTCATTTTCAGGAGTCAGCGTTCGATAAGCGTCCGCTTCCGCGGAACAAAAGCTGCGATAACCGGTGAGCTCCTGAGCGATTACGGGTCCATAGAATCTATCACAAGACGTCGAGCTATCAGCATGGAGATGTCGAAAGAAGATTTGAATGCTTCACAAAATAGCGCTGTCTCTCGAGTGGTGTTAAAATATGAGACCCATTTGTATACATGATACCAGTTGAATTCAATATAGAAAAAAATGCGGCGTCGCCAATATCGCAGCGTGAAACACTCATAACTGATGCTAAACCTCTGAAAAACTCTTTAAAAAGTGTCGGCACTTGGCTTTTGATCGTCAAACGATGCGTGCTGAGGATTTGAATTATCAAATACGTTCAAGACACAGTCCCATAAGCGAGGGTAATGTAAAACTGCTCCAGCATTTCCACAGCCACACGAACGACCGAGTGGTTTCCCGAGTGCAATTCTTCCATGAAAGACATTTTCTCGTTTTAGGAAATTTGGCTAAGAGGTGACAAGGCATTATTGAATAAAAGGAAGGATACAAGTTTAATTGTACGTAAGTAAATAAGTTGTAATTCTGATAGGGACTAGCAGTGCTTATGGATGTGATGACGTGTGTGAAAGTGCCAAACTTGGGTACATACCGCACTCATAAATGCGCTGATTTTTACATCCTTAAATTTTGAAGCTACGTAACACCTCATTCAAAGATTACCTCATTCTACGGTGGATGTAATCCTCCCAATGCGGCGCGGATGAACAATAATCTCCTTTGAGCACAACGTTTATTGTGCTCAGATCGCATATGTAAACAGGAAAAGCAAAATCGTATACAATTGCGACAAGTTTTGAAAATTTCCCTTCATATTCTTCTTTGTTAACTTCGTTTCGAATTCAAATTCATCGTTAATGTACTATATTCACTTCTTGAGACATACTTCTAGGGTTACAGATACTACATCAGTTTCGACCTTTTCGGAGTCAACAAATACACGGTTCATTTTTCTCGGATCTCATTCTTCCCAGCGAAATATTATAGAATCTCTTTATTCGACTCGGACTCAAACCTTGTTAAAAACAGCGAAAGCGTACATCCCGAGTACTAACCGCCCACACTAATGATCCTGTCTCTCCCATTAAATAGGACGCCGTGCAGCTATTAGCATAGTGCGGTCGTTTGCTGAGGCGGGCCAGATAAAGGGTGACAGCTTCTCATCCATCGCATCTCTCCCAGCCCTGCTGTGCGCAACGCTCGTAGTTATGCATGTAGGCAATGCTGTTCAACACTTTGACCGCAATTGGTTAAACTGAAGTTCAATATTCAACTAAAATTTAAAGTTAATTGTAGTAAGCAGTTTTGAAAATAGCAAACATTAACTGATCATGCCTTCATTTAGAATTAATTAAGTGTAAATTAAAATTGTGTTGGTGACTACTGATTGTCAGCAGCATTGTGAAAACTGGCTCCGTGGCCACCGGAGGGTTACGTTGCGGTCAAAGTGTTAAAGATGCTTTTAGTGATGGTGCGGAGGAAAATTTATACTTTTCATTGCGGATAAGCTTCAAATTTTCTATTTCGCACGCAATATTTAACGATATTGAGTTTAATTAGCAGCCTGATCCAGCGAGTCCCTAGAGTTTAGTTACTTATAAAATTCTTGTTGTTTAAATAACTTTCAGTGACCGTAAGCCTAATCAGTTTTACAGGGGGTGAGCCACATGTCTTCTTATGGAGCCAAAAGAATTCCTAAGTTACATGTTACTCAGCCAATAACTTTCATGTTTTTTGTATGAGGATAATTTCATCTTCCTTATTTTTATTTAAATTTAAAATTGTCGAGCTATCTATAATTTATTATCTATCTATAATTCTAATTTAATTGGAAGTTCATCATACACAGAACATGAGTAAAGGTTTTCTTCTCTGAAATATTCTCATAAAAACGCTCTTACGTTGTTCAGGGTTTTTGGCTTAGAAACGTACATGATTTCAACTCCTACAGACAATTTCCGATATTTTACACTGTACAGTAAACGAAACAGAACCGTGCCAACAACAACACCACTCATGTTAATTTTATTACACAGATGTATCATTCCAGCTACACAAATAATACCACACAAAGTCCCTTCCTTCAACTCGGACAAACACACAGACTCTTACAAGCCTACTACACTAAGACAGACACAAACATTACCTTACACACACATACCAACACACACACATTACGCATCACTGCAGCATCCCACACACACACACACACACACACACATACATACACACACACACACACACACACACACACACACACACAACCACCACCACTACAAACAGGCGACTAACCTCTCGTTGAAGTTGCTCGTAAAATCCTGGAGGCTTTTCTCTTCGATGAGGAACTTCATTTTTTCGTAGAATGAACTGGTGGACTCTGGCGATGGTTTCGACAGCACAATGTTGACGGGGCTCTTGCTCTTGAGGCACAGCGTGGCTTTGTTGTCACAAACGGGTGACGAGCAGCACTCGGGATCGACGCAGTCTTGCAGGCCATCTGGCAACACCGCGGGCCAGCTTAGCTTGGTGAATGGTGGCGTGTATGGTGATGGTGCATGGGTGATGGTGGTGGTGCATGGGTGATGGTGGTGGTGCATGGGTGATGGTGGTGGTGCATGGGTGATGGTGGTGGTGCATGGGTGATGGTGGTGGTGCATGGGTGATGGTGGTGGTGCATGGGTGATGGTGGTGGTGCATGGGTGATGGTGGTGGTGCATGGGTGATGGTGGTGGTGCATGGGTGATGGTGGTGGTGCATGGGTGATGGTGGTGGTGCATGGGTGATGGTGGTGGTGCATGGGTGATGGTGGTGGTGCATGGGTGATGGTGGTGGTGCATGGGTGATGGTGGTGGTGCATGGGTGATGGTGATGGTGCATGGGTGATGGTGGTGGTGCATGGGTGATGGTGGTGGTGCATGGGTGATGGTGGTGGTGCATGGGTGATGGTGGTGGTGCATGGGTGATGGTGGTGGTGCATGGGTGATGGTGGTGGTGCATGGGTGATGGTGGTGGTGCATGGGTGATGGTGGTGGTGCATGGGTGATGGTGGTGGTGCATGGGTGATGGTGGTGGTGCATGGGTGATGGTGGTGGTGGCTGGGTGATGGTGGTGGTGGCTGGGTGATGGTGGTGGTGGCTGGGTGATGGTGGTGGTGGCTGGGTGATGGTGGTGGTGGCTGGGTGATGGTGGTGGTGGCTGGGTGATGGTGGTGGTGGCTGGGTGATGGTGGTGGTGGCTGGGTGATGGTGGTGGTGGCTGGGTGATGGTGGTGGTGGCTGGGTGATGGTGTTGGTGCATGGGTGATGGTGGTGGTGGTGGTGCATGGGTGATGGTGGTGGTGCATGGGTGATGGTGGTGGTGCATGGGTGATGGTGGTGGTGCATGGGTGATGGTGGTGGTGCATGGGTGATGGTGGTGGTGCATGGGTGATGGTGGTGGTGCATGGGTGATGGTGGTGGTGCATGGGTGATGGTGGTGGTGCATGGGTGATGGTGGTGGTGCATGGGTGATGGTGGTGGTGCATGGGTGATGGTGGTGGTGCATGGGTGATGGTGGTGGTGCATGGGTGATGGTGGTGGTGCATGGGTGATGGTGGTGGTGCATGGGTGATGGTGGTGGTGCATGGGTGATGGTGGTGGTGCATGGGTGCTGGTGGTGGTGCATGGGTGATGGTGGTGGTGCATGGGTGATGGTGGTGGTGCATGGGTGATGGTGGTGGTGCATGGGTGATGGTGGTGGTGCATGGGTGATGGTGGTGGTGCATGGGTGATGGTGGTGGTGCATGGGTGATGGTGGTGGTGCATGGGTGATGGTGGTGGTGGCTGGGTGATGGTGGTGGTGGCTGGGTGATGGTGGTGGTGGCTGGGTGATGGTGGTGGTGGCTGGGTGATGGTGGTGGTGGCTGGGTGATGGTGTTGGTGCATGGGTGATGGTGGTGGTGCATGGGTGATGGTGGTGGTGCATGGGTGATGGTGGTGGTACATGGGTGATGGTGGTGGTGCATGGGTGATGGTGGTGGTGCATGGGTGATGGTGATGGTGCATGGGTGATGGTGGTGGTGCATGGGTGATGGTGGTGGTGCATGGGTGATGGTGGTGGTACATGGGTGATGGTGGTGGTGCATGGGTGATGGTGGTGGTGCATGGGTGATGGTGGTGGTGCATGGGTGATGGTGGTGGTACATGGGTGATGGTGGTGGTGCATGGGTGATGGTGGTGGTGCATGGGTGATGGTGGTGGTGCATGGGTGATGGTGGTGGTGCATGGGTGATGGTGGGGTGGCTGGGTGATGGTGGTGGTGGCTGGGTGATGGCGGCCGTGAATGTACTATGGCAATCACGAACGACTGACGCGAGAGGGGCATTGTAATCGAGACAGAAATTACCAACAGTTCACGATGCTGAATGTGTTCATCTTGCCTAAGTCCCTTTGCCAAATTCTTTCGTATGATCGATGCCCACGTTTGCTATAATGCACTTGCATTTACCTACTTAGGTGACGATATCTCATTATTTATTTTCCTGAGACAACAATTATCCAACGCTATCGAATGCCTTCACAATTTACCGGGAGTAAGTATTTGGAACACATGGATAATCTTTACGTCTTATTTCAGTAGTACATCTACTGACAGGAGCAATTTCCTAGCAATGTCTCTGTCTAGAAAGACTAGTCGTCACCCAACACACTAGTCGTCACCCAACACACTAGTCGTCACCCAACACACTAGTCGTCACCCAACACACTAGTCGTCACCCAACACACTAGTCGTCACCCAACACACTAGTCGTCACCCAACACACTAGTCGTCACCCAACACACTAGTCGTCACCCAACACACTAGTCGTCACCCAACACACTAGTCGTCACCCAACACACTAGTCGTCACCCAACACACTAGTCGTCACCCAACACACTAGTCGTCACCCAACACACTAGTCGTCACCCAACACACTAGTCGTCACCCAACACACTAGTCGTCACCCAACACACTAGTCGTCACCCAACACACTAGTCGTCACCCAACACACTAGTCGTCACCCAACACACTAGTCGTCACCCAACACACTAGTCGTCATCACTCAGAAGGCGTCAACTGAACACCATCGGTAGTTAACAGAAGACTCATTACTCACCATCATCACCATTGAAGATTGTTAGACCTCTTGACAATCGTCGAAAATGCTAAAAGCTCAGTAATTTTAATTGATTTGCTCACAATATTGTCCGGTACTTGAAGCATTCGCCATCAAAGATGTAGTTACGACTCACCGTCAAAGAGGTAGTTACGACTCACCATCAAAGAGGTAGTTACGACTCACCATCAAAGAGGTAGTTACGACTCACCATCAAAGAGGTAGTTACGACTCACCATCAAAGAGGTAGTTACGACTCACCATCAAAGAGGTAGTTACGACTCACCATCAAAGAGGTAGTTACGACTCACCATCAAAGAGGTAGTTACGACTCACCATCAAAGAGGTAGTTACGACTCACCATCAAAGAGGTAGTTACGACTCACCATCAAAGAGGTAGTTACCACTCACCATCAAAGAGGCAGTGAGGTAGTTACCACTCATCATCAAAGAGGTAGTTACCACTCACCATCAAAGAGGTAGTTACGACTCACCATCAAAGAGGTAGTTACGACTCACCATCAAAGAGGTAGTTACGACTCACCATCAAAGAGGTAGTTACGACTCACCATCAAAGAGGTAGTTACCACTCACCATCAAAGAGGTAGTTACCACTCACCATCAAAGAGGCAGTGAGGTAGTTACCACTCATCATCAAAGAGGTAGTTACCACTCACCATCAAAGAGGTAGTTACGACTCACCATCAAAGAGGTAGTTACGACTCACCATCAAAGAGGTAGTTACGACTCACCATCAAAGAGGTAGTTACGACTCACCATCAAAGAGGTAGTTACGACTCACCATCAAAGAGGTAGTTACGACTCACCATCAAAGAGGTAGTTACGACTCACCATCAAAGAGGTAGTTACCACTCACCATCAAAGAGGCAGTGAGGTAGTTACCACTCATCATCAAAGAGGTAGTTACCACTCACCATCAAAGAGGTAGTTACCACTCACCATCAAAGAGGTAGTTACGACTCACCATCAAAGAGGTAGTTACGACTCACCATCAAAGAGGTAGTTACGGCTCACCATCAAAGAGGTAGTTACGACTCACCATCAAAGAGGTAGTTACGACTCACCATCAAAGAGGTAGTTACCACTCACCATCAAAGAGGCAGTGAGGTAGTTACCACTCATCATCAAAGAGGCAGTGAGGTAGTTACCACTCACCATCAAAGAGGCAGTGAGGTAGTTGCCACTCACCATCAAAGAGGCAGTGAGGTAGTTGCCACTCATCATCAAAGAGGCAGTGAGGTAGTTACCACTCACCATCAAAGAGGTAGTCGTAACTAACTCTTTGATGGTGAGTGGGGACTACCTCTTTGATGGTGAGTGGTAACTAACTCTTTGATGGTGAGTGGGGACTACCTCTTTGATGGTGAGTGGTAACTAACTCTTTGATGGTGAGTGGGGACTACCTCTTTGATGGTGAGTGGTAACTAACTATTGATGGTGAGTGGGGACTACCTCTTTGATGGTGAGTGGTAACTACTTCTTTGATGGTGAGTGGTAACTACCTCACTACCTCTTTGATGGTGAGTTGTAACTACCTCACTACCTCTTTGATGGTGAGTCGTAACTACCTCACTACCTCTTTGATTGTGAGTCGTAACTACCTCTTTGATTGTGAGTCGTAACTACCTCTTTGATGGTGAGTAGTAACTACCTCTTTGATGGTGAGTGGGAACTACCTCTTTGATGGTGAGTGGGAACTACCTCTTTGATGGTGACTGGTAACTACCTCTTTGATGGTGAGTAGTAAGTACCTCTTTGATGGTGAGTGGTAACTAACCATTAAAGAGGTTATTACGTCACGTCGAAGGGGTGAAAACGATCCACTATCAAAAAAGGTGATTAAACCTCGCTTTCAAAAAAAAAAAGATCAAACCTCTCCATCAAAAAAGTGACCACAACTCGCCATCAACGAGACAAAGAGATGATCACCACTCACCACGAGACAGCGCCGGTCACTCACCATCATCATTGTCGATGCCGTCATCACAGATCATCTCGAGCTGCACGGAGCAGTCCTCGCCGTCCCAGCCCTCCTCGCAGTGGCAGTACCACGACCCTGCGTGGCGGTGATTTTTGAAAGTTTTTATTGGTGACTTCGCTGCATTTCTGCGTTTGTTTGCAATTGTACAGTTTTAAGGCAGTATCCTGCGCGGCGGTGATATTTTAAAATAAGTTTTTATTGGTTACTTAGCTGCACTTCTGCGTTTGTTTGCTGTTGCACTGTTCTAACTCTTTGACGTCCACATTTTGCTCTCATATTACCCTTATATATCACAACAACCATCATTAAACTGGCACCGGCATCAAGTAGTCACCGACATCACAACGATGAAGTGACTGCCACTCGACAATGAACATCGAAAAACACATTAGGGCACAAACTTCACAAGGAATAAAATATATTAGAGCTGCTTATGAAAGTGGATTTTGAAATCAATCGGGACAAACAATACTTGCAATATTTTCATTGTGCAAGTATAAGGAAAAAGTATCACAGATATTGCCGGCTGGTTTTTATCAAGATTCTGTGGGATCATGTAATCCCATCTTTACTAAAATAAGAGCCGCGTCCGTCCGTCGGTCTGTCTGTCCGAAGCCTGCCGAAAGTATGTGATGAGCGTATCTGTGATACAAGCTCCAGCTTTATGTATAATATTTTGACGGGCCGTGTTCACGCGGCCTCATCAACTCTCGAGAGATTGCATTTTTTAATTTCTTACGGCCTTTCTCTCATTTCGCCTCTTTTTTTATTTCAAATAAAGGGGGGGTGGACTAGTAATAATAAAACTTCACGTGGTTGCAGAGAGACGACTGTGCAAATGTTCTGTTTCTTCGTCCAGGACGACCGTAAATAAGCAAAAAATTACAATGTCCTCACGAATGATAGAATGTCCTCACAGGTACTTAATATCCTAACACATAATTGAAAAGGTAGTTCATGTCTCCACGAATGATGTAACAGGTAGTTAATATCCTCACGAATGATGAAACAGGTAGTTAATATCCTCACGAATGATGAAACAGGTAGTTAATATCCTCACGAATGATGAAACAGGTAGATAATGTCCTCATGAATGATGAAACAGGTAGTTAATATCCTCACGAATGATGAAACAGGTAGTTAATGTCCTCACGAATGATGAAACAGGTAGTTAATGTCCTCATGAATGATGAAACAGGTAGTTAATGTCCTCACGAATGATGAAACAGGTAGTTAATGTCCTCATGAATGATGAAACAGGTAGATAATGTCCTCATGAATGATGAAACAGGTAGTTAATATCCTCACGAATGATGAAACAGGTAGTTAATGTCCTCACGAATGATGAAACAGGTAGTTAATGTCCTCATGAATGATGAAACAGGTAGTTAATGTCCTCACGAATGATGAAACAGGTAGTTAATGTCCTCATGAATGATGAAACAGGTAGATAATGTCCTCATGAATGATGAAACAGGTAGTTAATGTCCTCATGAATGATGAAACAGGTAGTTCCACATTAAAAAGTTTGAACTGAGACAGGTCAGAAGCTGCAACGTTCCATCAGAGTAAACAAGGGAACGTTACCTTCTCAATCGTTTTCATGAGCCCGATAATCGATATTTTTTATTATGAATCACTCATTGCTATCGGTGAGATAACAGGAATGAATTTTCACTACTTTTCCGATAATGACCGACGATAATTCTGTTGTTTGGCGATATCCCGTATTAGCCTGGCGACTCGCGTTTTGTTTCCCGACCAATATTTGTAAGTCTTCTCAAACTTGGCTCAAACTTACCAAACTAAAGCGTTTTTACGTTTTGTCTAGTGAAGATAATAATAGTTAAAAGCTCTGGCAGTGAAGGACTTTTAGAATCAAACATCTGGGGGCACTAGAACGTGAGTACACGTCCAGGAATTTCAGAACATTTTTCAGTTTGTTGGATACTTTCAATTACGGCTTCTTTTGTGTAGGATATACATAAATAATATGTTCAAGTGCCTAGGACACGGGTAAATAGTGTGCCTAGGTGTAAAATACCTTCACTTAAAGTTAAACAGTGTAGGTATCTAGAATAGCTTCATTTTTTGCATTTAGGTATCTAGGTTGGCATAATTTATTGTATGTAAGTAAATAGGTTGGTTTCATTTATTGCATTTAGGTATCTAGAATAGCTTCATTTATTGTATGCATGGTGTCTAGAATAGCTTCATTTATAACATGTAGGTGTCTAGAATAGCTTCATTTATTACATGTAGGTGTCTAGAATAGCTTCATTCATTGCATGTAGGTGTCTAGAATAGCTTCATTTATAGTATATAGATATCTAGGATATTTACAATAAGCTCGAGTATGCATCTAGTGTACTTTCAATTGAAGCAAGTAGGTTTTTAGAACACTTTCACTTATCAACTGTAAGCCCCTAGAACACATTGAAAAACCTTGTAGGTATTTAAAAACTCTTCTTTTAGACGCGCAGGTATCAAGGAATCAATAATCGCGTGTGGGTATCTAGGATACCTTCAATTGCAGCATGCAGAAGATGAGGATACCCTCTGTATTGGAGACTAGGATACCCTTGAATACAACGTGTAAGAGACTAGGATACCCTCAAATACAGCGTGTAGAAGACTAGGAAACCCTGCACAGCAGCGCTTAGGACTCTAAAATACCCTGCACAACAGCACTTAGAATTCTAGGACACCCTGACCAACAGCTCTTAGGACTCTAGGATACCCTGAAAAACAGCGTGGAGAAGTTTAGGATGCCCTCTGTAAGGAAGACTAGGATACCCTGACCTACAACAGCGCTTTAGACACTAGGACACCTGCACAACAGCGCATAGGACTCTAGGACACCCTGACCAACAGCTCTTAGAACACTAGGACACCCTGACCGACAGCGCATAGGACTCTAGGACATCTGCACAACAGCGTACAGGACACCAGCAGTCCGGCACCTACCGTCCTCATTAGCAAGGCAGTTGCCGTGCGCGCGGTCGCCGCAGTCGTCAGGGCAGCCTGCGATGGTGCAGTGGCGGCCGTTGTAGCCCGCCATGCACACGCACGTGCCGTTCTTGCACTGGCCGTGCACGTTGCACCTGCACGCACCGCGCTACAGTTAATGCATGTAGTGTGTGGGTGGAGAGTGCACAAAAAAGAGCGTGAAAAAGGGTAAAAAGGGGGAAAATGGGTAAATACCGTCACTACCAAATTATTTTGTAGGTGTGGAGTGTGAAAAACAGGTATGTGTCTTGACTACCTAATTATTTTGTAGGTGTGGAATACCTTCGTTTAAAGAGTGTAAGTACAGTCACTACCTCATTATTTCATTCACGCTGGAGCTAAGCGGTGAGAGCAACCTGTAACTTGGGATGAGTTGCACGTAAACTGGAGAAACGAAGGAAGGAAGGAAGGAAGGAAGGAAGGAAGAAAGAAAGAGTGACGAGAGTGATGTTGGAGTGGAAATATTTGTGAGAGAAAGGAGCGTTTGGAAAAAATTAAAGTCATAAAGAAAGAAAACGGGAAAGTTTGAAATTAAAAATTTAGGGTATTAAATAGTCATGAAAACTGAAGAGAAAAAATATTTGAGGAAATATTACTAAAAATTAGAAGAATAATAAAAAAATCAGAATAAAAGTCGAAAATGAAACCAAAGAAGCAGAAAAAACGAAAGAGAATACATTTAAACATACGAAAACAAAATTTTGATTGCTAATATTATTGCATAAAAATTATGAAACATGTCTCGAGCGGAAAACTTGAGATGAAAAATACTGCAGTAGTGAGGCGAAACTGAGAGTTGTCATTAAGTTAGAGTTTTTGTGCGTGGTGGGTGAACGCCTACTGCACACCTGGTGCAGTTGTACGTCAAGGCCTGTTTACACGATCATTGAGTGCGCGCGTGAGCAGTGAAGAGAGTGGGCGCAAGCCCCGCCCACTTGCTCTAGCTTCAGGCTCATTTACTTGCTCAATGACAGTGCGTCTGCAATGACACTTACAAGCTCTGACCAGCGCTATGAAAACGAACGTAGTAAGCTTTGTCATAGAGCAGTAAATGAGCTTGAAGCAAGAGTTAGTGGGCGGAGCTTGCGTCTCTCTTCACTTCTCACGCACGCACTCAATGATCGTGTAAACGCAGCTTAAGGCGGATGCCTACTGGACACCTGGCGCAGTTGTATGTTAGGCGAACGCCCACTGTACTCCTGGCACAGTTACAGTTGTACGTTTGGTGAAGGAATATTACTGTACTCCCGGCGCAGTTGTAAAGCTCAGGAGCTGCTTACATTTGGAGCACTTTGTTTTGTATTTTTTAAACCAGTGAAACACGATCTAACGCGAAAAACGTTTCTTTGAGAAGAGATCGTGGCCCATTTTGAAATCAAGCGCATCAAATGAATTATTATTTCAAAGAGCAGGCAGCCCAATCTGTCTATTTGGCGGAGATAGTCTGTCAAAAACAAAGCTTGATTAGATATTGGCCAACCTATGGAACTGATAATACAAAGGACGGGAATAATTAAAACGACTAGGAGAGAAATAGAAAAATACAGATGAAAAGCGCAATTTTTTATAAAGATACAGAAATGAAGGGCACTTTTTTAGAAATATGGTGATATGAAGACAATGTTTAAAAAGAATCAGGAAAGAGACAAACTTTTCCGATAAGTACATAAACAACAATTTTCAGAAAAGAGACAGATTTCGTATATAGAGTCACAGAAACACCGCAGTCTGCGAGATTAATACAAAGCTGTCGTCCGATTACGAAGGCTTCGCTGCACTGGGACGTGCACCAGCAATGCTGCGGGCTTATAACACGCAGTGAATAAAACAGTTGACTTTTATTATTTGCAACAAACGGAACACGAGAAGCCGAGGCAAAAAGAAAATTAATTTTATCATTTATATTAAACGGTACGCGAGCACCTGAGAAAGAAAAAGCATTTAACTCTTATCGTCTGCAAAAAACTGAACACGAGCACCTGAGACAAAGAAAAAGACGCTTATAATTTGTAACAAACGGAACACGAGCATCTGAGACAAAGAACGAGCATTTAACTCTTATAATTTGTAACAAACGGAACGCCAGCATCTGGGAAGAGCGCGTTAAAGGGAAGCGCTCGCTGCGACGCTCACGTCACTTCGACAAGGCGCAGAGGCGGTGTAAGCGAACGGACCTTCAATGTCGGCTCTCCAGTTTTAATAGCTCATTTTGATTCTCAAGGGAGGTTATTGCGATGTGCACCGCGTCACGCCCGACCAAGAATTTGACGTTTTATTACCCAATAACGCCGAGAAAATTCGGTCAAAATTTCGTAAATCTCCAAAACGCGTCTAGAATTCGATGCCTATATCTCTCTCTCCTGAACTAGTCTTTCACGTGTTTCCTTGTTCAGGTTTGAGTGCGGTGCTCTCTGCACTAAAGAAAGGGTATATTTTTTGAATTTCATTTAAACCTTTAATACGTTGACTACGGATTGGGACAAATGTGTACCACTAGGTAAATTGTTCACACAGAGACCAATACTAATGAAAACATTTCAAACCAATTCGCTAACTCACTTTGAAGGAATTTTATCATACGAGGAGAATATTACTGAGCACTTATATTTTGTACATTTCTTACCAAGGATGAAAACTTTTTCGAGCAGGTAAGTCGATTTTCCCAGTCTTTTTTTACAACCTAACCAAATCAACTAAACGACCCTCACAATCGGAGTCAACGTGTTAAACGTGTACACTCAACGTACATTTGCTCCAGTATTTATTTGAGTACAAAAATTAGCTGTGAAGTAGGTTTGGAGGATTAGATTAGATGTTGGTTTAAGCCTCCCTAACCGCAACGAAGGCGTTCTAAAGAGAGGAAGGAGGAAGGAAACAATCAGTATGGAATTAAGGGAACGCGGAATCTATGCAGAAGGTCTAATAAAACAGTAAGTTGAGGAAGATGTGTATGGAACAAGATAAAAGTTGAAAAAGAAAGTAGTAGGCGCAGAAAAATAGGACAGCAGTGAACCAAAAAAAGATGGTCCATAACTAAAAAACTTTTCTATTTCAACAAAAGGAAGCCTACCTAACCTCAAGTTCTGGACTTCACATGTCACCCTTGCTAGCGCTAATTAACATAGATATAATAGTTGTATCCCCTAAAAGGGCAGGTGTAGAAGAATTTATCTTGGAGATTTGGATAGAAAATTGGCTGGTTTTCGCAACTGAGCGAATATCAGCAAATTTTTCTTTAATTAATTCTTACTTTCATTTCCTTTCATTACTTTTTCCCCTTTAATTTAAGTCTTAAAATTGTAAATTTTTCGCTTGGCCGAGTGTCAGTACGCGTTTCTGAAGGGTACGTACTTTCGGTAAGACAAACTTAGTCTGAATGTAACAACCGCGAGTTATAAACGTAAGTTTAGTAATAAATTATTACCAAATTCAAATTAAATACTAAATACTAAATAAATTCAAATTAAAGTCAACTTTATCATTCAATATTAAGGATGGCAAACATCAAATGGATTGCACCTTCATTTGGTTTTGAATAAGGCATAAAAATCGAGTGACCACCGGTGGGTCAACTGCGTTATGAAAATCCCTGTAGTGTCCAAAAGGGGCGTCAGGCGTCAATTAACGCGTTACTGCTGAAAATAACGGATTGAAAAAGGCATTTTTTTTAACATTTAGACCACGACGTAAACCACTGGTGGTCAGTGAGGGGATTTTTTTAAACCTACTAAACGGTTAGTGGTCACAAACTCGATTTTTAATAGTAATTTCTCAAAACTAAAAGAAGGCCAGCTGGGTCCATTAGATTAGATTTTTAGTTAGTTTAAGCCTCCCTATCCGCAACAAAGGCTATCCAAAGAGAGGAAGGAAGATGGCACCATTTAGTATGGAGTTAAGGAAACGCGGAATCTATGCAGAAAGGGCACAGGAACAGAAAGCTAATAAAGAAGATCATGAAACAAGAAAAAGTTGAAGGAAGTAGTAGGTGCTGAAAAACAGGACAGCAGTGAACCGAAAACAGATGGTCGGTAAAAAAACAAAAACCTATTTTATTTCAACAAAAAGAAAGCCTACCTAACCTTTAGCTCGGGCCCTCACATAGTCCCCCTGGGAGCGCAAATTCCCATAGATACAAAAGTTGTATCCCCCTGAGGGGGCTGGGTCCATTAAATGTTAGCTATTTTTAAAATTTATCACTAAGCTTCACTTTAAATTTGAGTTGAATATTGAACTTCAGTTTAGCCCATTCAGTTTAGTCCCATTAATGAAAACATGGACAAAGGTAACGATAGCTAGCAGAATGTAAAATTTCAGCAGTATGACGGGCCATACGTTAACTGAATGTCACAAACTGTGCTCTGTGAGATCAATTTTCCGTGCACGAGACAAAACTCAATTTTTTGTCGAGCCGCGAGTGCCCTATTGGCGCTCGGCAAGCGAAACAAAAATAATAATTTGGTGTTGGCAAGCTCTTCATTTTGGAAAAGCACTCGTAAAGTTAGGGCACGGGCACGAATCGAGAAAAAGAATTGAGTGGCGGGGAGGCAGCTGGAGAGATACACAAAGTGAGAGCGCCGTGTTTTTGCGCCAGGCCTCTCACCATCAAATTGCAATGCGACCTAAAAAAGGAGAAAATTGGTCCAGAAAATGGCGGGTCTCAGATACCCCGTTACCAAAACCATTTTTCCGAGCATCAGAAATGAGAGAGAGCCAAAAAACCGGCTACGGAGAAGGGAAAAAATGGCCGCCTCGAAAGAAGCTCGATTTAATTTGGCGGGAACGTAAGCAGAGAAAGCACGCCTCCCTAAAATGGCCTTTGGCTTTTACTCGGCAAACAAAGAATGGACGAGACGACCTTTTTTCAGGCACAGTTAGAGCAGAGTCTCGCTGGTGCCTCCACCTAAAATTAGTAGCCAGAAAATACGCGAGGTCACCGGCCCCGGTACCGGCTATATAAGCCAGGCTGGCTTACAAAAAAAAATAATGGAAACTAAAGCGTACGACTAATGTTAGGAAACAGAAACGCATCTGTGAATGAAAATTAAATGCGTGTGAGCGACTAAGGCGAAGTTCATACTAACTTGAGTAAGTTTTAAAAACGGCCAACTTGTTAACGCAAAACATGCAAAGCGATTGTGTGAAGCGGAAGCAAATTTGTTTTTAAACCTCTGAAAACTGAAAAATTTCAAGTTCATTTAACTTCATTATCTATTAATCCTTGTGCTAAAGCATTTAAATATTAATTTCTAGTGCTTTACATTATTTGGAAATTAATGCTTAAAATTTCTATTGCAAATACGGATGACCATACTGCCATTGTACCATCACGTGCCGTGGTTAGAACACGCTTATTGAAACAGTACATATTGTCTCAACTAGGGTTGACGGATTGATTTCTTTTTCGAATAAAATTTGACCATGAAAACTTTGGTAGCGTACTGGCGAAATTAAGTCAAATAATTAACACATTTCCTGCAAAGTGACCCACCGGTGGTCACTTTGGTGACTTCCATAGTGCTGCTGACCCACCTGCGGTACTCTCATTTTTTATAAATACTTAATGAAAGCTAAATAAAAGCCCGATCCAGTTAATGTTTGCAATTTTCAAAGTTGGTTACCACAATTGATTTTAAATTTGAATTGAATATTGAACTTCAGCTTAACCCATCGCAGTTAACGCGTTAAGCTTCATTCAAGAAAACCTGAAATTCTGGACCTTGACCAGAAAAAGACCAGTCTGGGCAAGACCGGTTCAGTAAATGAAGAAGACTTGCACAGCGTGTCGCTATTGTTTAACTTCAAGGGTTTTCTTACACTTTGTGAACAACGGAAACTGCTCACATTATTCTCCGAACTCAATACACTAATAATTAATTAGAGAATTATAAGAACGTCGGAATTGAGGACATCGGTGAAAACTTTGGATGATGATATATTCGAGTACTTTGCTTTTTGTAAACTCTAACTATGAATAAAAAATCAAGAGAAGCACTTTTAAGTTTATGATAATTCATTGCACTAAGTAAATAATTAGAGAAGAATATTTTTATCAATTGAGTCATTTTCATCGATTTGTAGAAAAAATAATGAAATGATGTTAATGAAATGAAAATACGTCTAGTCTAAAATTGTCTGAGTAGAAAATAATGAAATGTTACAAAACTTGCCTTAAATCTTAAATCACGGCATTGATTCCAAGGAGAAAGCTTTATGTCGTTCAAAACCGGCTTGCCTTTCAAATGATGCACAATCAGCATTTGCCTTGCAATCAGTGTAGTGTTTCTTGCGTGTTTTATCCGATTTCATTATTCACATTTGTGAAATTTTGTTCCACGTTTGATCAGTTTTTGTTTGATTGACTTTGTTCTACATTTTTTTCTGAAAATGAGAACATTATTGAAAAACGTCTATGATCGCCTGCATAAAGCAACCAAACTCGATACACATCAGAATTATATCGCCCTAGACACCAGTTCCTTCACCCAGAGTGCAACACTCAACGACCCTTCCTGAGTTTAACAAGATGCAGGCACAGGATAGAGGTCGACTTTCAAGAAGAGATTAAAATATCGAGGGACAGGCGGCTTTTGTACGTGCAGTTTTTAAATTACGCAAAAATTTTTGTATTTAAATCGTGTTCCAACTATAAAATGACTAGATAAAGCTCCGGAAATGCAAGTCACCACCGTTGCGCACCTCATGAAGACTAAAAGCAATCGAGACATATAAAAACACACCGTCATAACAGAAGTGTTGAATGTGTCCGATTTCGAAACGAATATGCATGCCATTTCCAATAAATAGTGTGCATTTCAAAATGAGGATATCTATCATTCCGAGATATTCGAATCAGGTCAATTTTCTGAGGTACGCAGTTCTTCAATACAAACCAATTCTTTCACAGGGCTTCATAAGGAAAAGAAATTCAAACGGAAAAAGAAGGGAAGCTGCGAGGGTTGCCATCGAGCATACGCTGTTCTCTTTAAGGCTTTGCTCTACAGGCTGCATCCGTGAGAAATTTCATTGAGGAGATCAAAGAGACTGAATACAAAGCTAAAGTCACTCGATGCAGCCCACGATTCCTTAGAATTAGATTCTGAAGTCCTACATTTTTTCCAGGTCAAGTCGATAAATCTTTTGGAGAGAAGTTGCCTCGTACCAGTGAGCGGTGGGTTCACATTTCTGCTAAGCCATTCCTGATATGTGACCCAATATGCCTTGAACCTACAGTAATACTCTCTTAGCTAGTTTCATTCTGGTCTCCATCACTTTATTTAGCCATAATAGCATTTCCCATCGGATTTAAACCGCAAGAGTTAAATTCCCTCACAACCACTGCAAAAAAAAAACAAATCTCTCACGAACACTTCAATAAATTTCAGCCTTGCACGAATACTGAAATTACTAAAACCACATATAAACAAAGCGAGACAATAAACTGCATACGCAGCCGCATCAAATAAGACCGTACACGAACACTACAACAGGTTAAACCGTACAAAACATATCGTAACACTTTGAAATCGCACACACGAATACTGCGATTCTTTAAAACAGCACCCGCACATTTCAACACAGGACGAGCGAATTTGCCCCAAATACTAAAATGCTCTGTAACTGTACACGAGTACCGCAACTCCGTAAAATCGCAGCCATACACCGCACGAAAGTAAAACCGCAATCCATCCCCACTAATAAATCATGCAATTAAAAACCATAACAATGTAGAACCGTATAAAAATATCTCAACACCGCAAGACTGCTGCCAAACCACAGAAAAATGCAACGATTTAGTAAACCCTGAGTGAAGCAACCATGAAATAGAAAAACCGCATTGAAATTCCACGAAACAGGAAAACCGCACAAAAATGCCCCGAAATAGTAAAACCGGAACATAATACACAACATAGTAAAACCACAGCAAAACACCACGAAATAGTAAAACCGCAGCAAAACACCACGAAATAGCAAAACCGCAATAAAATACCACGCAATAGCAAAACTGCAGCAAATACCACGACGCAGCAAAACCGCAGCAAATACCACAAAATAATAAAACCGCAAGTCCGACTCACCTGGGGTCACAGAGGCGCTCGGTGCAGTTCTCGCCCGTCCAGTCGTCGTCGCAGCGACACGCGTCATTCTCGCAGCGGCCGTGGAAGCCGCAGTTGCGTGAACATGCTCCTGAACATGGCATGGGTGTGAGATAGTTAAAAATGACACCATTATATTAGATCATAAAATTAATACGTTGACTGCGACGTGAGCCACCGGTGGTACACGGAGGGAATTTTCATGATGCTGGAGACCGACCAGCTGTCGCAAACTCAATTTTCATAAATACTTAATCGAAACTAAATAAAGCCACGATCCAGTTTATGTTTGCTAATTTTCACATTGCTTACTAAAATTGATTTTGAACTCGAGTTGAACATTGAACTCCAGTTTTACCCGCTGCAGTCAAAGTGTTAAATTTAACATCACCTCCCCAGGAGGCGCCAGTCATAGGATGGACAAACCTATCTAACCTTAACCTGTGGCCTTTCTTATGCATTCTCAGCCTAAAAATGATGGAAGAAGTCTCGTGTAGGAAAAAATAAAATGCATAATAAGAAAATCAATAAGAAAAGGCGACTCTATGGATAGCATACTACCCATGAGAGACTTAATGAAAACCATTTGCATGGATTACTGTGAAAAACAAAGAGAAACTTCAGCTGTATCTTAGCATGCAAAAAATAAAAAATAAATCGGAGAGAAAAATGATTAATAGATACTCGTTCTCTGTCATATTAAAAACGAAGAAAAACTTCAGAAACAGTATAAAGGTGTATTACGGTATGCAAAAAAATTTCTGAGAGAAAAAGGATTAGGAGATACTCTTGCCACATTGAAAGCAAAAACTTCAGAAACAATATGGAGGTGGACGAAAAAAAAAAGATTCTGAAAGAAAAATAATTAATTAGGAGATGTTCACTCTTGTCACATTAAAAAGAAGAAAAACTTCAGAAGCCGATAAAGGTGTATCATAATATGCATACAAATTCTGAAAGGAAAAAGGATCAAGAGACACTCACTCTTGTCACACTGAGACCCGATCCAGGGCGGGACGCAGATGCAAGAGTGCGTCTTGATGTCGAACTCTCCGTGGTTGCTGCAGTCGGGCAGGCACTGCAGCGCATCCGTGTCCATGAGGGTGCAGTCGCTGCCTTTCCAGCCTCTCTGGCACACACACGCGCCCTTCACGCACCAGCCGTGGCCGGAGCAAGTCGGGTTCGGGCAGTCCACTTTGGAACAAAAATCAGAAAATATAATAAACACGTCCACGCACACAAATGCACCGGCCGTGGCAGGAGCAAGTTGGGTTCAGGCAGTCCACTTTGGAACAAAGATCAGAAAATATAATTAATACGCTTAGCGCTTATTGGACCGTATGTGTACAACTAGTTAAATTGCTCTTTCACGCATCGGTGTAAATGAATGTCATTTCATCTGTTTTGTAAGTTTTTTTGAAAAATAACATCATACAAGGTGAAATGTTATCGTGCAAGTGTACTTTCCATATTTTTAGGAAGGGTAAAATTACATTCGAGCAGTAAAGCCGATTTCCCTATTCCGCTACTCACAACCTAACCAGCCGTTAACAACCGTGGAAGCGCGGTGAATGTGTTAATCAGAAGTTATGAAAAATGAGCTATTCGTTACGGATCAGTTGACCTTTTTCTGGACTTTCCAGACACGGAGACGCTGAAACAAATAAAATTATTCACCATCCATGCTTGATAAATGTGACAGCTCTACAACTGAAAGGATCCCCTCTACATTACACTTCAATGTAAGAAAAACTTTTTCGCGTCGGGCAAATATGACCGTATTCAGACACCAATGACTCAATTTGGCCAACTTTTCTGTCATTAGCATGACACTTCTGCCAAGCTGTTGTATACAGTAGCAATAAAAGGCTGCAACGGGGCTTGTTCTCATGAGAATATTTCGCAAAAGCACGTAAGGACAAGAAGCCCAAACAAAAACGTAAAAATGTATTGGTCTCGATATAGCCGTTAGATGCTAAGGACAGGAAAAAGGCGAAATGCCAACAAGTAGTAGCAAACAAATACATTGATATAAAATTCGGTCAAGTTTCATCACCCTTTGATGAGTTACGACAGCATCGACGTTCTAAATTTCCCGTGGCACTTCAGAGTTTTCCAAAACTGCGATCATTCCAGAAAGAGTTATTTGTGACAAACATTGCTCTTGATAAGCAGTAACATGAGCTGAAATTGTTTTATGTTGTATCACAAAGCACTATTCTGCCGTTTTCATCGACCTTAACTTTCATTAAGCAACCGTTCCGAATTTTTGACTTACCGAAGCGCCCGATTTTATTTATGTTACTCCGAGATCAAAATGGTGACAGTTTCTTAAATAGCCTCGGAAATCAAAAGATTAAAATAACGTTCATATAAGCAACAACAGAATCTCAGTCACTGCTGGCGACACAAGCCCTGACATCGATTCACAAGAAATGACGAGACCGTATAATTTAAACTCCCGTCATGTCCCCCGAAACTACTATACTCGCACAAAAGAAAACGTGTTTCAGATATGAAAGTAAATTAATCATTGAAGGGATCAAATACAGAACTATGACCATAAAAGATAGCAAATAAGCGTACGAATGGCACACTGCAGAGTCTCCCATAGCGCCATCACTCGAAAAAACCAAACTGTACACATCAGATTCGGTTCACCGACAGCGAGGAGGTGTGTTAGGCAGAGCAGGCCCGTCATTTGGCGCTTTATTAAAATGTTCTCTATGCTGTGCATCGAGAATCTCTCAAAAACGCTTTAATTTCCCCTGATGAGACGCTAAAGCAGGGCATTACGCCGCTCATTGGTGTTTGAAGCGCGTTATGTGCGTTGTGAGGCGCGTTATGTGCGTTGTGAGGCGCGTTATGTGCGTCGTGAGGCGCGTTATGTGCGTCGTGAGGCGCGTTATGTGCGTTGTGAGGCGCGTTATGTGCGTTGTGAGGCGCGTTATGTGCGTCGTGAGGCGCGTTATGTGCGTCGTGAGGCGCGTTATGTGCGTTGTGAGGCGCGTTATGTGCGTCGTGAGGCGCGTTATGTGCGTTGTGAGGCGCGTTATGTGCGTCGTGAGGCGCGTTATGTGCGTCGTGAGGCGCGTTATGTGCGTCGTGAGGCGCGTTATGTGCGTCGTGAGGCGCGTTATGTGCGTCGTGAGGCGCGTTATGTGCGTCGTGAGGCGCGTTATGTGCGTCGTGAGGCGCGTTATGTGCGTCGTGAGGCGCGTTATGTGCGTTGTGAGGCGCGTTATGTGCGTTGTGAGGCGCGTTATGTGCGTTGTGAGGCGCGTTATGTGCGTCGTGAGGCGCGTTATGTGCGTCGTGAGGCGCGTTATGTGCGTCGTGAGGCGCGTTATGTGCGTCGTGAGGCGCGTTATGTGCGTTGTGAGGCGCGTTATGTGCGTTGTGAGGCGCGTTATGTGCGTTGTGAGGCGCGTTATGTGCGTCGTGAGGCGCGTTATGTGCGTCGTGAGGCGCGTTATGTGCGTTGTGAGGCGCGTTATGTGCGTTGTGAGGCGCGTTATGTGCGTCGTGAGGCGCGTTATGTGCGTCGTGAGGCGCGTTATGTGCGTTGTGAGGCGCGTTATGTGCGTCGTGAGGCGCGTTATGTGCGTCGTGAGGCGCGTTATGTGCGTCGTGAGGCGCGTTATGTGCGTTGTGAGGCGCGTTATGTGCGTTGTGAGGCGCGTTATGTGCGTTGTGAGGCGCGTTATGTGCGTTGTGAGGCGCGTTATGTGCGTTGTGAGGCGCGTTATGTGCGTCGTGAGGCGCGTTATGTGCGTCGTGAGGCGCGTTATGTGCGTCGTGAGGCGCGTTATGTGCGTTGTGAGGCGCGTTATGTGCGTCGTGAGGCGCGTTATGTGCGTCGTGAGGCGCGTTATGTGCGTTGTGAGGCGCGTTATGTGCGTCGTGAGGCGCGTTATGTGCGTTGTGAGGCGCGTTATGTGCGTTGTGAGGCGCGTTATGTGCGTCGTGAGGCGCGTTATGTGCGTCGTGAGGCGCGTTATGTGCGTCGTGAGGCGCGTTATGTGCGTTGTGAGGCGCGTTATGTGCGTTGTGAGGCGCGTTATGTGCGTTGTGAGGCGCGTTATGTGCGTCGTGAGGCGCGTTATGTGCGTCGTGAGGCGCGTTATGTGCGTTGTGAGGCGCGTTATGTGCGTCGTGAGGCGCGTTATGTGCGTCGTGAGGCGCGTTATGTGCGTCGTGAGGCGCGTTATGTGCGTCGTGAAGCGCGTTATGTGCGTTGTGAGGCGCGTTATGTGCGTTGTGAGGCGCGTTATGTGCGTTGTGAGGCGCGTTATGTGCGTCGTGAGGCGCGTTATGTGCGTCGTGAGGCGCGTTATGTGCGTCGTGAGGCGCGTTATGTGCGTCGTGAAGCGCGTTATGTGCGTCGTGAGGCGCGTTATGTGCGTCGTGAGGCGCGTTATGTGCGTCGTGAGGCGCGTTATGTGCGTCGTGAGGCGCGTTATGTGCGTCGTGAGGCGCGTCATGTGCGTCGTGAAGCGCGTTATGTGCGTCGTGAGGCGCGTTATGTGCGTCGTGAGGCGCGTTATGTGCGTCGTGAGGCGCGTTATGTGCGTCGTGAAGCGCGTTATGTGCGTCGTGAGGCGCGTTATGTGCGTCGTGAGGCGCGTTATGTGCGTCGTGAGGCGCGTTATGTGCGTTGTGAGGCGCGTTATGTGCGTCGTGAGGCGCGTTATGTGCGTCGTGAGGCGCGTTATGTGCGTCGTGAGGCGCGTTATGTGCGTCGTGAAGCGCGTTATGTGCGTCGTGAGGCGCGTTATGTGCGTCGTGAGGCGCGTTATGTGCGTCGTGAGGCGCGTTATGTGCGTCGTGAGGCGCGTTATGTGCGTCGTGAGGCGCGTCATGTGCGTCGTGAAGCGCGTTATGTGCGTCGTGAGGCGCGTTATGTGCGTCGTGAGGCGCGTTATGTGCGTCGTGAGGCGCGTTATGTGCGTCGTGAAGCGCGTTATGTGCGTCGTGAGGCGCGTTATGTGCGTCGTGAGGCGCGTTATGTGCGTCGTGAGGCGCGTCATGTGCGTAGTGAGGCGCGTCATGTGCGTAGTGAGGCGCGTTATGTGCGTCGTGAGGCGCGTTATGTGCGTCGTGAGGCGCGTTATGTGCGTCGTGAGGCGCGTTATGTGCGTTGTGAGGCGCGTTATGTGCGTCGTGAGGCGCGTTATGTGCGTAGTGAGGCGCGTTATGTGCGTAGTGAGGCGCGTCATGTGCGTAGTGAGGCGCGTTATGTGCGTCGTGAGGCGCGTTATGTGCGTCGTGAGGCGCGTTATGTGCGTCGTGAGGCGCGTTATGTGCGTCGTGAGGCGCGTTATGTGCGTCGTGAGGCGCGTTATGTGCGTCGTGAGGCGCGTTTTGTGCGTCGGAGGCGCGTTATGTGCGTCGGAGGCGCGTTATGTGTGTCGGAGGCGCGTTATGTGCGTCGTGAGGCGCGTTATGTGCGTTGTGAGTAGCGTTATGTGGGTTGTGAGTAGCGTTATGTGCGTTGTGAGTAGCGTTATGTGCGTTGTGAGTCGCGTTATGTGCGTTGCGAGTCGCGTTATGTGCGTTGTGAGGCGCGTTCTTGAGGTGTTGAAAAAGTGAGCCGTGCACATGTGGTTGAGAAACGAGCTCAGCAATGAGATGTTATCCCTATTAAGCTATTTAAGCCCACCATCTCCTGAGCACTCGCCAACCTATTCAAACCCACTATCCTATTAAAACCCATTATCCTATTCAAACCCACTATCCTATTCAAACCCACTATCCTATTCAAACCCACTATCCTATTCAAACCCACTATCCTATTCAAACCCACTATCCTATTCAAACCCACTATCCTATTCAAACCCACTATCCTATTCAAACCCACTATCCTATTCAAACCCACTATCCTATTCAAACCCACTATCCTATTCAAACCCACTATCCTATTCAAACCCACTATCCTATTCAAACCCACTATCCTATTCAAACCCACTATCCTATTCAAACCCACTATCCTATTCAAACCCACTATCCTATTCAAACCCACTATCCTATTCAAACCCACTATCCTATTCAAACCCACTATCCTATTCAAACCCACTATCCTATTCAAACCCACTATCCTATTCAAACCCACTATCCTATTCAAACCCACTATCCTATTCAAACCCACTATCCTATTCAAACCCACTATCCTATTCAAACCCACTATCCTATTCAAACCCACTATCCTATTCAAACCCACTATCCTATTCAAACCCACTATCCTATTCAAACCCACTATCCTATTCAAACCCACTATCCTATTCAAACCCACTATCCTATTCAAACCCACTATCCTATTCAAACCCACTATCCTATTCAAACCCACTATCCTATTCAAACCCACTATCCTATTCAAACCCACTATCCTATTCAAACCCACTATCCTATTCAAACCCACTATCCTATTCAAACCCACTATCCTATTCAAACCCACTATCCTATTCAAACCCACTATCCTATTCAAACCCACTATCCTATTCAAACCCACTATCCTATTCAAACTCACTATCCTATTCAAACCGACTATTCTATCCAAACACACTATTCTATCCAAACACACTATCCTATCCAAACACACTATTCTATCCAAACACACTATTCTATCCAAACACACTATCCTATCCAAACTCACTATTCTATCCAAACACACTATTCTATCCAAACACACTATTCTATCCAAACACACTATTCTATCCAAACACACTATTCTATCCAAACACACTATCCTATCCAAACACACTATCCTATCCAAACACACTATTCTATCCAAACACACTATCCTATCCAAACTCACCAACCTATTCCTTTTCAAACTCACCTATTCCAACTCACTCACCAATTCAAACCCACTAACCTATTCAAACAAACTGAACAAAAAATCGAATAGCTAAAGTGGCTCTGCACGCGGTGTCGTACAGCTTTCATGGACAACCTCAAGGTACGTACGCTGACGATGACAGACACCATGAGTACACGGAGGCCGCGGGCAACACAACACAACACAACGGTGAGAATTACTCTCTCCAAGGTGGCATTGCTCACTCTCCAAGGTGGCATTGCTCACTCTCCAAGGTGGCATTGCTCACTCTCCAAAGTGGCATTGCAAACAGACACCAAGGCGGCGGCATCGAAGGATGACAAGACGGCTGTCAGAAGCAGGCGCGTCGCAATGTCATCATAGCGCTGCACTTAGTTGAAAAATGTTAAAAATTACAGCAATAAAGACATTCCTGAGCGCCGTCGACTACAACGCTCTGGAGGGCCCGCCTTGTTCACGGCTTCTCGAGCACGCAGAATGTCGACTTACGACTACGACTGATATTAGGGCACATAGAATGTGGGCCATTCTACGACTACGACTGATATTAGTACGCGTGATGTTGAGCGCAGCAAATTCTATACAAGTCTTCTCTTATTGCAGCCGGCATCGTTTGGAGGCTTGCACTCGTGATGACAGTTCGCTCGCATCTCGCCTGTTAAAGATATTCAAAGTTGCGCAGGTTTCATAACAGTGACTAGTTCTTGAATTTTTTAGCAAGCTTGCACATCGAACATAGGAATATTTAGTTTTTAAGAATGAATTGAAATTACTCGAACGCTGAGATCAAGATGGCTGAGAAATAACGAGTTTCAAAATGTAGGAATTGTCAGGAAAAAACCTTGGTGACGTCATGGAACTTTCGCTTCAATGAGGCGCGAAGACAAGTAAGAGTGAGTGAATACTACGCAAATAATTCAAGTATTAGTGTACACGCCTGATTTAATGTTACTGCAATCAATTTAGCGTGTAACCTAGGGAGCGTTGTCACTTCGATGGTTGCAGATCCCAGTGCACAGTCTTATTTAGTAGCTGTAAAAAAAGCCGGTCAGTTTGCCTCGAAAAAAAAAACGAAGTGTGAATCATGCACAATAGTTTTGTTATACAAAGTAAATTTTTCATTCGAAAAACATAGATTTTTATAGTATTTTCACCATTTATTTCCAGTATGATATTATCAACGTTCTTTCTAATCTCTGGTAAACCGTGTTCACTTACTGCCCAACATTTTCCTGTGTAATGACATGACTCAACTTGGCTTTACCTAGCCAGAGTTCCCTGAAGGTAAACCGTCACGTCTACGCCAGTCTCTAAAAGTACGCTACATTTGCTGCTCTCACCCTTGACATTTTATTTGCCATGACTTCATTCTCCATAAATTTCCCTCAACTCACCCTCACAGAAGTCCCCGTGTGTTCCAGACTACGGGTTTCATTTAAAACAGTGTCGTACAGCAGTACTACCAGCATCAAATTCAACCTCATCGTAGCGCTCCACGTTCTATCTAACTCATAGTCTTCCTTTGTACGGCCAGCCCTATACTCTTTTACACCCAAATTCCAGAAATCCCCGTGTGTTTCGGTTACAGTGACTCACCACACCTAACAGACATGTTTTTGTAACACTACCAGCACCCCATTTCGATGCACATTCTCTATACTCTTTTACACCCAAATTCCAGAAATCCCCGTGTGTTTCGGTAACAGTGACTCACCACACCTAACAGACATGTTTTTGTAACACTACCAGCACCCCATTTCGATGCACATTCTCCTGTATTATAAAAGTGCTCATGTGCCACACTGTATCATCGACCCTTTATAACACGAGCAGCAATAAATTTCACCGCACACTTACCGGTATTGCAACAATTTGCATATGTTACTAGATACAGTGGCTCGCAGCAACTAATATATCGATTCTTCATAACACTACCAGCCCTACATTTCACTGCACACTCAACAACATCTTTTATAATGTTACCAGCACTGCACTTCCCTGCACACTCACCGGCATCTTTTACAACATTACCAGCACTGGACTTCGCTGCACACTCGCCGACATCTTTTACGACATTACCAGCACCACACTCACCCTTGTCACAGAACTCGCCGGTGTAGCCAGGACTGCAGTGACAGACTCCATCAATGCAGTGGCCGTTGTTGTTGCAGTGCGCCACCTGGCACTCCTGCTGAGACAGTTCGCACTCCCGGCCCTTGTACCCTGCAAAGCACTGGCACTGCCCGCCTACGTAGTCTCCTCTGCCCGAGCACAGCACAGGACACACCACTGCGCAAGGAAATATACGGTAAAAGCCAGAATTTACCCTAATAAACACGCTATTTTATGTGTACAAAATTATTTGAATGTTTTCACATGATAATTTGATACAAGGAATGCAATGTGAATATGTACAGTGGAGTTAGGATCATGCTCTCACATGATAATTTAAAACGATACAATACAATAATTAAGGTAGAAACTATGAAATGTCGCATCTTCTATGAAATAAATATCAAGTGTATTCAGCCTCTGCGACAGTGTCAAGTTCTGTGTGTATTAGCACGCGAGAAACGACGTGTAAATAGCATGTGGTAGTATCAACATGAGAAATCATTACAAGTAACACCCAGAAAAAAATTATTCACTCACTGAACTAAAAAAATTACCAACGACAAGAGCAAGTCTACGTGACTAACGCGTAACTGAGAATGTAAGTGCGTCCTTCCATCTTGAAGACTGTCCCCAAAATTTCATCGATTTGCAGATTTACATTCACTTCAAAACTGAACTGTTCCGTGAGGAACGGAGCCACGCCTTGAGTATCTGAAGTCGACACTTCGACTTCAATGTCGAAGTAATATACAATGTGAGAATTTTCGACTGACTGAGGTGAAGGAGAGTCCTTATTTGTTGTCTTGCGCTCCGTCTGCACGGTACAGCACAAACTTTTTTGGTGAACACATTAGCTTATAACCGAATCAACTTATAATAAATATTAAAGGGAAACGTATAAAATAATAAACCTTAAGCACTCAAGAATCATTTAAAAAGAAAAATAAATTGAGCAAGAAAAACGTTCAATTTGTTTAATTTAATAAAAATTAGTAACTAGCAGAATGAGAATAAAACCTACTAAAAAACCTGAGCAAATAATGAGCCTTGTATATTAGTAATTGACACAATGACAGAAAAACAAATTAAAGAAAACATTAACCCGGGGATAATAACAGGCTCAAAGTTCATAAACCATAAAAGTTTGATATCAATAAAATATAGTGTATTACTGAGGATTTTGAACCTATCAACCGTAAGAATTTATTTGAAGCAACGAATATCCAAAACTAAACATTTTCATGAAAATTGAAATTATGTGCAAAAGTCTACGGTGATTACGTTCAACATTTAAGTATCTCAGCTACACACTGTAATATAAGATTAAATGAACCTCGAATGTTAGTAACTAACCCAATGGTAAAAAATAAATTAACGAAAACCTAATCAAAAGAAAAATTTTAAATAGTAGTAACTAGGAAAATGAGAGGAGAACAAATCAAACGAAAACTTGAACAAACAAAAAATTTTAGAGTATTAATAACTAACACAATGACAGAACAGCAATGAATGAAAACTTAAATAGACACTAAATCCTGAACGTTAATAACTAGCGCAATGACAAGAAAACCACGAAAGTAAACCTAGTCCAATAATAAGCTTCGGATAATAGCAACTAGCACAACCACAAATTATCGAAACCTTAGACCAATAATACGCTTTGGATAATAGCAATTACCACAATGAAAAGCACAAATAATCGAAAACCTAATGCCATCGGATAATGTCAGGTATGCCTCAGGCTGCGAGGTAACAAACAAATGAACCTAAACCAAAAACAAGCTTCGGATAATGGCAGGTATCCCAACGACAAAACAAATTACCGAAAATCAAAAACAAGAAGTATTAGATGATAGCAACTAGCACAACAACAAGATGACAAAAATCATATTAACAAAAACTTAAGCAAATAACAAGCACCGGATAACATCAGGTATTCCAATGACAAGACAACCTAAGCCAATAATAAACCCAGAACAATAATGACGAAAAGCAAATTTAACGGAAGCCTAAGCCAATAACAAGCACAGGATAACGTCAGGTATCCCAATGACAAAAAAAATAAAGAACCCTAAACCAATAACTAGCTCCGGACAATGTTAGGCATCGCAATGATCACCTTCAGAGCAGTCGGGCCCGTTGTAGCCCTGCTGGCACTGGCAGCGGCCCAGGAAGCAGTGGCCGTGGCCGTTGCAGCGCTGCGGACACTCGCCGGCCCCCACGCCGTGCTTCACCACCAGCGACACCTCGTGCGGGTCTCCGTCGTCGTTGTACAGAGTCAGGAACCAGTCGCCGGTCTGCAGCAGCTCCTCGACCTCGACCTCCACCATCCCCACCTGCTCTCAAGGATGTTCGTGTCGTTTAAATACGGCGTTATGGGTATGACAAGTAACCTTTACGGGGTGCCCCAAAAATGCCGTTTTACTTTGATTGTTGAATACGATGTCACGGGTATAACATGAACAGGGTCCCAAAAATGTACTCTTCCTCTAATGGATCAATGCTCACGCGTGTTTTGGTTTTGTTTCAAGTGTAACTAAGAAACTTGATTTGTATCTATGTTAATAAGCCCCTACGTCAAAACAAATACATGAGTACTTGCCAGTAAAAAGTGAGTTCATATTTTTGGAACCCCTTGTTGTATGTATTGAGGATGTGAGTATTGCTGATGAGTACATTACTCAATTTTAACGCACGTTCAAAGCACGAGAAAATAATAGTCAAACTTGAGGTGAAATACGCAAAAAATTCTGCATTAAATTTTCGCAATAATTCGTTCAAATTCCTTCGTCACTTACGCATTCCTTACAGCAATATTTCAATTGCTGCACAGTTTACTACCTACGATAAGAACTTATTGATAATAACAGGCTAAAACTTCTCAAACAAGCTATAAAAAACGTTTGAAATCAATGAAATATAGTGCATTAATGAAGATCTTGAGCCTAACACTCGTGAGAATCGAGTTTAAAGCAATAAAGAGATCAGACCAAACATTTTCAGGAAAATTAAAATTTTTCAGAAAAGTCAACGGTGTTTACGTTCAACATTTAAGTATCTCAACTTCAGCAACATCGTTATGAATTTTAGGCAAAAAGTTCGTTCGTATTTTGAAAGTCATCAAGAAGGTGCGTGGACCCTTTAGATACTTCCAAAATTAGCAAAAAATTACTTTTAATTCTAAAAACGAAAGGATTTCTAAGGCAAATGAAGAAAAAATAGCCTTCAGTGACCTAATTTGAAGTTTTGATACGTAGTAACTACAGAATACAGTCGCAGAATAAAACATAATACAAAACCTTACGCATCCATTTCGAATAACCAACCGTTTCCCGTTTCTTACTTTGCACTAATCAATTTCAATTATTTATTATAAGCTTAACAATTACCCATTTGATTCTTTCTTACGAAAAAATAATGTTAATTGATTCACGAGAAAACTAAAGAACTATACTTGAAATTCAAAATGATGAATAATTTTTGAAGCATGTGCTCCACACGTATCGTACGAGTCTGTTGAAGCTTGCTTTCTACCTTAGGGAGAAAGGGATATTTTCAGTTAATGTGTAGTTAAAACCTAAATTAAAATATAATTTTATTTTCAAGTAGCACCTAAAAAAAATGAACTAAAACTGTAGTATAATTTTGTAAAACCGGCATCAAATATGGAGGGTATTAAACCTGCTCACACCGTAAATTTTTTAAACCTATGCTGTCTGACATTTTGGCCTAAAATTCCTTGTTCAGCTAATGCACAAAAATTGAAGAAAATAATGTCCTGGTTGATAAATAAAATACATTCCAATGCGAGTGTGATACAGGGCAAAATTGCCCTTTCAGAGCAAATGTGAATGGCAGAAGAAATGTGTCCTGTTTAGTAATCGGTGCAGTTACCCAGGAGGTTGCAAAAGATGATTTCCTTTGATAGCATACTCTACAATCTGCTCTAATCACGCAGTCAGTAAAATTGCGATCCAGAGCTATTTTCCATTCTTCAAACACAAACACAGGATCAACAAAACAGCCTTAATTAAGAGACTCCAAATTCTCAATACACTCTAATATTCTGGGGAAAATTATTCAGAAATAGAAACTTTGTACCCTCGTCCACGGTTACACAACGTTGGATAGAGACTCTAATTTCTGGCTCATCCTGGAAAAGAATTTCCCGTTTTAAATTTCTGGCTCATCCAGAAATAGAATTTTTTTGTTTCATTCAAAGGAAGTAAAACGGACCTCAGGCTGCGAGGTCCTGGTCTCCCGTTGCGATGAAGTTCCTTTGAGTATCTGCATGACGTCGTGCTGGGTGTGCGTAGGCAGGTCGTTGCGGCGAGCGTACAGTCCGATCGTGGTCCCCCTGAAAGCAGTACGTAAATCTTCTTATGTAAATTGAAAATTTTCTTATCGCTCGTTTCCTTAGGATAAAATAAAAATTTACTTATTAGGCTCCCGAATTTAAAATATAAGTTCTCCAAAACTAAAGTTTCTTTTAGTGTTCATGAAAAAAATTTATGTTAAAAACCGGCTGGTTGTTATTCAATGTGTCTCCATGAAAAGAAAAGGTCTCTCTGTTTAAACTTCCCTTTTATGACAGAACAACATCAAATATTTTGGACAAAATCACATAGAACCTGATGTGCACGATAATGACATGAACCCGTGCTCACACGTCAGTATGCATTATATATAATTATCAAAAACTTTAAAACCGCAAAATGCATCTAATAGAAATTAAGGACTTGATTAGTATGATTCAAAGCAGCCTAATCCTGATACCAAACCAAATGCAGTTTTGACACCTACGAGAATAGATTTCATGACCAGAATGTAGAACAACGAAGCACTCAGAAGTCACCTTAACTTCCATACCTACCGTCAAGTGTCCAATTGAAGCCTCCAAGAGCACCATAATAGATAATGTGGGGAAAATGAACCGAGTACCTTGAAAAACATTTCTCTGGAGGGAACACCTCAATAGAAAGCGTCCAGACTTCAAGAAAGCGGGTGAATTGAGAGACACTTGAGCATCGGAGAGCAGCTACACACGACCAACAAGCACGAGGCTGTAAAGACTTATCTCTGGCGAACACTCAATGCTAAAACGAACATTGCAGACCAAACGCGGCGTTTTAGGTGAGGTGCGACACGACGCAGTTGTGAGAGCGGCACGCCACATAAAGTTCTAATATTATCGAGGAGTGGCCGCAAAATTCTTATCTTTGAGCGCGAGGCTAAGGTCTGCTGGCACCACAAACTCTGCTCGACAGAAAATCTCGGGAGCCGAACGCCTCAAATCCGCGCTCGTAAAAGCGGACCGGACGAAAAGACGACAGCGGTCGGATTGGCGGACGGACGGACGGGGCGAAGCAGCTTATTTCCGGGCCTCAGAGCCTCTCTGACGTGGGGAGGCCGAGCAGGGGGAAGGAATTAGGGGGTGAGGGGTGGGGAAAGGGGGAAGGAGGTTGGTTGTGCTAAAAACAGAGGAAAATAATAAATAACAAATATGAAAGCTCAAATAGAATAGAGAAGCGATGGCCGAGAAAGTATGATAACGCAAGGTACGAGTGGCCAGAAAAAAAAATAGATCACAAAAGCAGCGGAAGAAAAAGAAAGAGAGGAATACGTTCCCCCGGAAACGAATACTGAAAGCAAGCGAAATATATAATAGAGTAAACAAGAAATAAGAACGAGTTCAAAAATAAGGAAATGAGACACAGATGACAAAGAGAACAACAACAACACGGCAGCTGCGCGTGTGTGAGCAGCAAGGAAAGAGGAGAGCAGGCACGGGCCATCGTCCGTCAATGGTAGGCGGCTTATGTTCAGATAAGACAATGAATAATGGCTGCCATAGGCACCAAATTCGCTCCATTGAAAAATCCTTTAGAAAAAATGAGGCCTTCACGAAGTTCGTCAAACACAATAAATCACCAGGACGCACTACCAACGCGAGACGTTGCCGGGGCTCTTGGCACAATTATTTTTAGTTGCTAGAGCTTCCATATTGGTTCTGAGCGATGACATTAACGCCTCAGCTGCAGTTTATGTTCAGTGTAGTGTTTCGTTTTTTTATAGGTAGATACAGAAGTGTCCATTTTTGGACGGGCACTTTTTCGTTTTGATATAAGCAAGATATGAGTTCTAGTAGTATTTATATCGATCCAAAACAGAGTGTTAATTTTAGGCTTAAATTTAAAGCGAGCGCGTTTGCACGAATGGAGAACAGAAAAAAGCGTACGTAACGATCCTTTCTCCTGCATGAAAATTCTTCAAAATTACTACGATAGTAATCTTTCTTATTTAACCTAGACAGTCATTCACGAAAGATAACGGTATATTTATCAGTCAAGAAAAGTAAATTAATAAGTAGTTCGAAGTTTGGAGCATTAACAACTTTTTGGTGAAGAACGTTCAACTTTGGGGTACTCGGCATCATTCATTCCCTGGGTAATTTAATCAGTCGCGATAATAAAAACCGTTGAGTATGTATTCATCAATTTGAAATCTCATTTTTTTTCTTTTCTAACTACCGAAACTTTTCATTTGCTCAGATGGAAGTGTTTGATGATCGTAACTGTGATACGGGCTTCTCTTCCAAACCAGGATGCTATAACGAAAACTGGTGAATGACATGATATAAAGATCTCGACTTCAATAGGTTGAATAGATCTGCTCAGTATACATTTGTGAACGAAAACCTAACACAATTTCAAGAGGCAATAAGGCTGTTTCATACATGGTCTATTCATACACATTGAATTGTTCAAATTAACATAGAGCAATGCTATTTCACAATACCTATTCAATCATGCGATTTACGCGTTTTGTCGACCATTATTGAAAACCGTCATTTATGACTGAAGGCGCTAATTAGTTTCAGATAAAGCGAAAAAATTTTCATGCTCGACTTACATTACTTCAGAGAATTGTTTCATGAGTTCTAATCAAACTAGAAAAAATTAATTTGCACAAAACAAGAGCAGAAAGTAGTGTTCAAACTTAATTCTTAATTCAAATTTACAGCATGCACATGCAATGATTTGGCTTTTGAAAGAGACTACAAACATCAAAAAACGCTACGGATTTTTTAAAACAAAACGGTAGTGGATTCCCTTGATTTATTTGTATTCAACGAAGAATTTTCCGGGTCCCGTATTTAAAAAACACCCTGAATTATGGCATGTTTTCCATCATGTCAGAAGAATGATAAATTGGAGAAATTTTGAATTGATCACATTGAGATTATATCTGTCTTTGCAGCAGAATAGAGAAGGTGAGGGCAACATTCAACACAGAAATAAAAAATTAGCCAATTAAATGGAAAAAGACCAGAAAAGAAAAAAACACAGAGGTTATATTAATAATTATATAAGTCAAATGTTGTTTAGCTTCTGGTTCAAATTTCGCATACTGTCATGTGTTTAACATAATTTAATGTTAGAACTACAGTACCTTATATCAAAGGCGAGCAGGAGTTGCAAACTTAACAGAAAAAGCTCCTTCGGATATTTTTCGGTGCTGGCAACTCTTTGTTTACATGCAAATCGCGCCTCACGCAGCCGCGTTATCGAACTAATTTGCATCTCTCATCTTCTCCACCAAATCAACGGCGTAATTACTCAGTCGAGACCCGAGGTGTTCTCGCTCTGAAGCACTGGAATGCCACCTCTTACTACCAGATTATGACTTCAAAAACAGGTCTATAAATATTCATGTCATGTTCATACGTTCCTAAAGAACACCTTCGTTAACCATACGTTCCTAAAAAATTTGGTTCCTAAAAAAATAATTCCTAAAGAATGAGTTCTTAAATAGACACGTTTTTGAAGAACACGTTCCTAAATAATAAGCAGTTACAGAACACGTTCTTAAAAAGAAAACACGTTCTTAAGGAAACTCGTTTCTTAAAAAACACGTTTTTACAGAAATACATTCTTAAACAACACGTCCGTAAAGAGCACGTTCAAAAAAAATTAATTTTTTGAAAAGCACGTTCCAGGGGAACACTTTCCCAAAGAACACGTTCCTGAAGAACAATTTCCCAAAGAACCCGTTCCTGAAGTACACGTTCTTAAAAAATGTGTTCCTGAAGAACACTTTCCTAAAGAATACGTTCCTGAAGAGCACTTTCCACGCCCTAAATGAAAAGAAAGAAAAAAAGAAAAACAGTATATTTTCAGGTACTTGAACAATGCAGAGTCAAATAACGTACCCAAAGCTCACGAGTAAGGAAGTGTGTTGAGACCTCGTCTCTCTCCTACGCGTAAGAGCGTTACGTAGACGCGGCAGAGTACAGGAGTGGAGCGCGGGAATGATGGATGACTCGCCGTAGTAATAAACCACACCGCAATATGCAAATGGCAAAAAAATCCCTCGCCACAAATGGCAACTCTGCCAGTTGGCGGTATCAGATTGATAAACACGACCAAAAGAGTTCGGTGAAAATGACCGTGGAAAAAACGCTTCCTCGAGTCGATTTCATTTTGATATGGAAGCGACAAGGCCTGAATGAGAATTCCTCAGTGATTGACTATCGTCCTTCGATACATCGCGCGAGAATGGCCAAGAAAACGATCAACATGTCCCCGGATACGCGCAGGTCATATCTACAGGAGATGTAACGTACAGGTCAAGAAAGTGTTACTGCAGACCAGTCAATGGAAGATAGATGGACCGCAGTTTGTATTGGATCAGCGGAGAGAATCTCCGAGTGTCGCATGGGACAAAACACGAGATTACTCACACACGCTTCACTGGTCATTTTCATCTCACACATATTCTGAAAGTAACACAATTAAACTTAGCACTACATTTCATTACGGTCTGGTCACGGAGGCTTAAAAAAAAATTTTCCACCCGTTGAAAAAGGTTTTAAAATAAATGCTGAATGCGCACCTCTTCCGATCCGAGAACATTCTTTACCGAGTGAAAGTAAACAATGGCACAAAACTTGAGCTTTTCCAATCATGTGACATGCTCCGTGACATCCCTCACTTGGGGATGGTGATATGGTGAGCTGCAGGTGGGTGAACTGCAAGGGGGTCAACTGCAAGGGGGTCAACTGCAAGGGGGTCAACTGCAAGGGGGTCAACTGCAAGGGGGTCAACTGCAAGGGGGTCAACTGCAAGGGGGTCAACTGCAAGGGGGTCAACTGCAAGGGGGTCAACTGCAAGGGGGTCAACTGCAAGGGGGTCAACTGCAAGGGGGTCAACTGCAAGGGGGTCAACTGCAAGGGGGTCAACTGCAAGGGGGTCAACTGCAAGGGGGTCAACTGCAAGGGGGTCAACTGCAAGGGGGTCAACTGCAAGGGGGTCAACTGCAAGGGGGTCAACTGCAAGGGGGTCAACTGCAAGGGGGTCAACTGCAAGGGGGTCAACTGCAAGGGGGTCAACTGCAAGGGGGTCAACTGCAAGGGGGTCAACTGCAAGGGGGTCAACTGCAAGGGGGTCAACTGCAAGGGGGTCAACTGCAAGGGGGTCAACTGCAAGGGGGTCAACTGCAAGGGGGTCAACTGCAAGGGGGTCAACTGCAAGGGGGTCAACTGCAAGGGGGTCAACTGCAAGGGGGTCAACTGCAAGGGGGTCAACTGCAAGGGGGTCAACTGCAAGGGGGTCAACTGCAAGGGGGTCAACTGCAAGGGGGTCAACTGCAAGGGGGTCAACTGCAAGGGGGTCAACTGCAAGGGGGTCAACTGCAAGGGGGTCAACTGCAAGGGGGTCAACTGCAAGGGGGTCAACTGCAAGGGGGTCAACTGCAAGGGGGTCAACTGCAAGGGGGTCAACTGCAAGGGGGTGAACTGCAAGGGGGTGAACTGCAAGGGGGTGAAATGCAAGGAGGTGAACTGCAAGGGGGTGAACTGCAAGCTGGTGAACTGCAAAGGGGTGAACTGCAAGGAGGTGAACTGCAAGGGGGTGAACTGCAAGGGGGTGAACTGCAAGGGGGTGAACTGCAAGCGGGTGAACTGCAAGGGGGTGAACTGCATGGGGTAGGACTGCAAGAGGGTCAACTGCAAGAGGGTCAACTGCAAGAGGGTCAACTGCAAGAGGGTCAACTGCAAGTGGGTGAAAATCAATCAACTGTGTATGGGGAGCTGGAGGTGGTTGAATATGACTCACCTGGGTATGGTGAGCTGGAGGTGAGTCACCAGCAGGTGGGTGAGCATGACTCACCTGGGTATGGTGAACAGCAGGTGGGTGAACTGAAGATGGGTGAACATGACTCACCTGGGTATGGTGAGCTGGAGGTGAATGAGGGTGGGGTCCTGGAGGGGGAGGTGCAGGTTCCAGTAGCCGTAGGGGGAGAGGGTGCGCTTGTTGCGCTCCCCCAGCACGAGGTTGACGAAGGAGGAGCTCGTCGGCGGGAACGTTTGGTGCGGCCGCCGCTCCAGGGTGCTGCTGCCTGACGCTGCAAGAGAACAATCAGTTTTGTGAAAACATTTCAAGTCAGTGCTAGAAAACGGGCCTGAAGACGTAAAAGAGCCATGGAGAATAGAACCATGAAGAATAGCACCATGAAAAATAGCACCATGAAAAATAGCACCATGAAGGAAATTATCATGAAGGAAAGACCCATGAAGAAATGAACCACGAAGGAAAGAACCATGAAGGAAAGAACCATGAAGGAAAGAACCATGAAGGAAAGATCCATGAAGGAAAGATCCATGAAGGAAAGATCCATGAAGGAAAGATCCATGAAGGAAAGAACCATGAAGGAAAGAACCATGAAGGAAAGAACCATGAAGGAAAGAACCATGAAGGAAAGAACCATGAAGGAAAGAACCATGAAGGAAAGAACCACGAGGAAAAGAACCACGAGGAAAAGAACCACGAGGAAAAGAACCATGAAGGAAAGAACCATGAAGAAAAGAACCACGGAGAAAATAACCACGGAGAAAAGAACCACGAAGAAAAGAACCACGAAGAAAAGAACCACGAAGAAAAGAACCATGAAAAAAAGAACCATGGAAAAAAGAACCATGAAGGAATGAACTATGAAATTTTGACGCGAGTTCTCACATTCTCAGTCCCGCATTATTTAGGTAGACTTGCTCTGGTCGTGATTTTTTTTTAGTTCAGTTTCGAAAAAAATTGAAATAACTTCAAGTTATTGCTCAAAAAATGTGCTTGGAAATTCTCACGGAAAAATTAAAATACTGGGATGTTTGACTGCGTAATAGAAAAGTTTTTCGGTTAATTGGTTAAAATTGATTGTAAGTTAGTTTCAGCCTTCCTTACCACAATGAAGGTGTTCAATAAGAGTAAAGATGAAGAATCATTTAGTATGGAGTTAAGGGTACGCGGAATATATGCATAAGGTGAATTTTCGCACAGGATCCCTCACGCATAGGTATAGTTAAGTTGAGATAGAAAGTTATGAAATGAAATAAAGTTGAAGAAGAAAGTTAGGGGTACTAAAAAACATGACAACAGCGAACCGAAAAAAGATTGTCCTTAACAAAACTGAAAATATTTTATCTCAACCAAAACTCAACCTAACTCTCGGCTAGGGACTCCACATTTTTCCCCCTAGGAATGCTAATTCCCATAGCTACAATAATTGTATCCAACTGAGGGGAGTCCTCAAATTTTTCTTAATGTAGAACGCAAGCACAATAAAAGTTTATCTGCGAAGTAAACATACTGCCTGTAGTCAATACATATGATAATTATATAAAGAGTGTTGACTAATTCAATGCACATATTTCAACCATATACAGAAAAACGATTTTCCTGAGTGACAAAAATTTAAAAACTCATTCGTTTTCGAGAAATTATTTTAGGCCATCATTTCTCGAAATCGAAGGAGTTTTGGGGTTTTTGACATCCATAAAAATAGTTTTATATTACGTTCGGCATAGGGGTAAAATATGGCATCGAATTTAACAATATCCTCTATAACAGATGCTGTAGAATTCGGTACCTATTTCGAACTTAAAACGCATTGTACAATCCTTAACAAATTCAAAAATCACATTCCGGCAGCCGCGCACGATTGGTAGAAGGCACGATACAGTTAATACCTAATGTTTTCAACATTGCTTACAACAACCTCTTGTAAACTAGAGTTAATTAATAAACTTCAGCTTTATCTGCCGCAATCAAAGTACTAGAGACAGTAATTCAGCTCACACGACATCACGGACACAAGACCTGAAGTTGATACACATTCGCGTAGAGGCGAGCAGGTCGGTGCACCGTAGCAACGATACATAGTTGACCAAAAGAACGAGCAGCGATTTCCCAAAGAAACACACGAAACATGACGAAGAAACCGGGCTTCGATGACGCTGCTGAAGTAAAATTGCTACCATCAGCTCTTTTGACGTAAAATTAAAGGCTATGAATATTTGTTATTCTTCAAAGAGCAATCATAGGCCGCCGTCGCACGGAAACCAAATGGTAACATTACGTCATCATCGTCTACATAACGGTACCATTTGGTCTGTCTAGCGCTGCCAAACCGTCAGATAGCGCTGAAATCTGGTGGTCACTGAAATCTCCGTGTGATGGCGCCCTTAGTCGAAGTGTCGACTTCAGATACTCAAGGCGTGGCTCCGTTCCTCACGGAACAGTTCAGTTTTGAAGTGAATGTAAATCTGCAAATCGATGAAATTTTGGGGACAGTCTTCAAGATGGAAGGACGCACTTACATTCTCAGTTACGCGTTAGTCACGTAGACTTGCTCTTGTCGTTGGTAATTTTTTTAGTTCAGTGAGTGAATAATTTTTTTCTGGGCGTTACTTATAATGATTTCTCATGTTGATACTACCACATGCTATTTACACGTCGTTTCTCGCGTGCTAATACACACAGAACTTGACACTGTCGCAGAGGCTGAATACACTTGATATTTATTTCATAGAAGATGCGACATTTCATAGTTTCTACCTTAATTATGTTTTACAATATAAAAACGTGAATCTAAATAATTCTATGACTTGGTATAATGTATAGCAGGATAGGGTACAATAATGCAAATAACTTCCAGTAGATCACTTTTCATAAAAAGCTCAAATGCGGAAATCTTCTCAATAAAAAAAGATAATTACCTGCAGAGCCAAGGTTTTTTTGAGACAGTTTTCTTCATAAATAATTACGGGAAGATATATTCGAAACTTAAATTTGCATAGAATCCTCGTTAACAGTTTAAATGTTGATAAATGTCTCCATAAAAAGATGATAATTTTTAGGAGCTGCAAGTCTATTCGGCGAGTTAATTATAGCTACTACAGGCGCTTTATTGCACGATACGTCGGTATGACTATATGAATTCTGTGCATCAGAACAGACGAGCAGCTTTAGTAATATTTAGTTTACACTCAACAGCCAATCCTAACTTAGTATGTCTAATTCTTGTATTCTAGAGCTTAAATTCTGATGATTTATTGTAGAGACAAAACATTAGTTTCTTTAAGACAAAAAATTATCTCAAAATTTAATTTGGCTGGGAGACAAAAAGAAATTCTAACCGATTGGATGCTGAATTTGAGAATCATCTACTGGATTGAAAGTGCATATTTCTTCACGAATATGAACTTCAGCAGACTAGGTAAGTTAACTTAAGCAACCCTAACCGCAACAAAGGCGCACAAAAGATAGAAAGGAGGATATGCTCGTTTAGCACAGAGTTAAGAGAGAGTAGAATCTATGCTCAAAGTGTGTTCCCACACGAGGTTCCCTGATCTTAAGAACAGTAAAATAAAAAGAAAGGCTATAAAACAAAAAAAGTCGAAGAAAAAAGTAAGGGGTGCTGAAAAACAAGACAGCAGTGCATCGAAGAAGATGGTCTTCAAGAACACAAAATAATTATTTTAACAAAATTTAAAATACCTAATTCTCACGACGTTGCATTTTCCTCTGACAGAGGTAAATCCCATTGATAAAATAGTTGTATCCCTCTCAGGGGTGAACTTAAATGATCGTACATGAGAGCGAATTTCCTTAACAAGAAAAGCTTTTCATGCTTCAGCGGTTTATTTTTACGCAGAAAAAGGGGGGAAAATGCTTAACTAGGTGAAATATAGTAATGGATTTACAATGTCAGTCACACTGTATTGTATCGATGCAGCAAATCTTCTCAAAGAGGAAAAAATTCAATTCATTTCATGCACTAGTTATCAAAACTTCATTTTCACTTCCCCTTTATTAAATGACCAAAACGTATTTACAGCTAAATCTTTCATACATTCTTTGACATTTATCCGTTTACAAGCCCACGTAAACCAGGACTCGCATCACCTGCAAACGTCACCGCATCAGAAGAGAAAGACACAAGAAATTCCGCTCGCCCAACAAAATAACTTCGACCTGGACAGGACGGAATTTTGAAGCCCGATCTCCTGGAACATATCGGGGGCAAACTGAGCCACGGCGACGCATTTTAATTAAAGAGTCGCACAAGACTCGGTCTAATTAAACGCAACCACAAATCTTGTGATGAGGCGTTGCTGGTACTGGGCTACTGCAAACTTGTGGATTGGGGGAGTTGAGGGAATAGTTGGGGAGACAATAGACAATAGACATAGAAAACCCTCGACAATAGTTGTCGAGGGTTGCTGAGAGTTGGGGCATGTCCTGCCAGGAGAGCATGACCTGATGACGAAGTATACTTTGTGCAAAAAACTTACTTTTACTAGACTCCATACGAGAAACAAGTACATCGCTGCATGTGCGTATACGCTTGGCATGCATATCTCAATTTGTGAAAACAATGAAACACACTTTCAAGTATTCGTAAAATGCACTCATATCCTATTTTTAACATGAAAACATGCTAATCTCACCTTAGTACTAGTATATACTTCTCACTGCCTCTCTGATTTAGAGTCATTTCACACCAGCATTTACGCTCATTTCAACTATTTTCTATACAAACTCACACACTGTCTAGTTTGCATCCAGCTAACTCACGAGTCCTAACTCGCTCCCATCCTTCACTCAAGACGGCAGCTCTCAATCAATGCACGTGTTGCTCACGCCAATATATCTGTAAGAAGAACGTTATTTTTTTTGATCCAAATGCACTTCAACAAACGTTCGTACGCATCTCATGTCATTACGCAGATCTCAAGTTCGTACATCAGACATGTACGAACGTTGGTACGTATCTCAAGTTCAGCGTTTTGGCGTGAGATATGTACGAACTTTTGTACGCATTTTACGTCAAAACGCAGGTTTCAACTTCAGCGATCAGCTTCTGGCTCCACGTAGCGGGCACCCCCCGCGTACGCATGCTTCTCCCTCCCTTCCCCCCCCCCCCCCACACACACAGACACACAAACACACACACAGACACACGACCCAAAGCTCTCACAGCAAATACTCAGCTCGCTGGGAGCGGTTCACTAATTGCCTATGGCGCATAATCCGACCGTTAGAATTCCGAAAGTTATTTATAAATCCGGAGTTCGGCAGCACTGAGAGGCGAGCGGCTTAGCAGGGAGCTGCAAATCGCCCGAAAAATAGTTGAGAGGTTATAATGCTGAATTAATGAGATGCTCGCGGAGTTGAACGAGCTCGATTCCAAAAATTTGGAAATGTGAAACTGAGGTAACTCTCGGGGAAATCGAGATGAATGTGAAAGGGAAGTTAACATGCGTTTACAGATTTCTGGAAAAAGATAACGGCAGTGAACCGAAAAAAGAAGGTCGTTAACAAAAAAGCTTTTTTATTTCAACAGTAGGGAGGTCTCCATAACATTTAGCTCGGGACTTCACAAATTCCCGCTGAGAGTGCTAATTCCCATATATAATAGTTGCATCCCCGTGAAATAAAATCAAAGCTTCAAACCGGCGAAATGAGAAGACGGAGAATTAATGCAGGATTTATGCATGGTAAGAACATCGGAATATTCTTACCATTAGTTTTCTTAATTAGTTTTATTTTAGCTTTCAGTATGCTCTCATCATCAGCTTTTTCTTAAAGATAATGTATTTGCTATCAGTATCGTATCACATAAAAACTTAAATACTTTGTAGTCAAGAGAACTACTGTAGGAACGAAATGAAATCAAAACATGCAAGTGTTAGGAAAGGATTGGACACAACGCATGCAACACCACGCTCAGTTTGCTTCAAACCGCACAACCACCAAAGGAAAGGTATTTGACGGATTTCTGATACTTCTAAAATCGAGTTGTTGGGGTACGATGTAAAAATGATCAGTGCGCCAGATCAGGCTATCAGGGATCAGATTTCTTTAAATTTTTTCAGACACGGAGAAATGCGCAGATATTGTGGAGCCAATCCCAGCTGCTGGAAAAACCCGGGGTTCAATTTCAGTGCAATGCAAAAAGTCGTCAGTTGTAAGGTTTTCCATGAGGGTTAGAGTAAGTCTTTGTCTTGCTGAGTGCAGCCGTGCCTTGTTGGGTGAACTGAGCAGAGAGGGACCTTCACGTACGGTACTTCTGAACTCTCCACTGTGGTTGCGCGGTTGTGTTCTGAATATTCCACCATATCTACGTGGTTGTGTTCTGAATATTCCACCATATCTACGTGGTTGTGTTCTGAATATTCCACCATATCTACGTGGTTTTGTTCCTAATATATTCCACCATGTCTACGTGGTTGCGTTCTGAATATATTCCACCTTGTCTACTCAAGTCCACTACTGACTCATTACGTCCACTCCTCACTCATCAAGTCCACTCCTCACTCATCAAGTCCACTCCTCACTCATCAAGTCCACTATTGACTCATCACGTCCACTCCTCACTCATCACGTCCACTCCTCACTCATCACGTCCACTCCTCACTCATCACGTCCACTCCTCACTCATCACGTCCACTCCTCACTCATCACGTCCACTCCTCACTCATCACGTCCACTCCTCACTCATCACGTCCACTCCTCACTCATCACGTCCACTCTTCACTCATCACGTCCACTCCTCACTCATCACGTCCACTCCTCACTCATCACGTCCACTCCTCACTCATCACGTCCACTCCTCACTCATAACGTCCACTGCTGACTCATCACGTCCACTAATGACTCACAAAGTCCACTACTGACTCATCGAGTCCACTACTGATTCATCAAGTCCACTACTGACTCACAAAGTCCACTCTTAACTCAACAAGTCCACTCCTAACTCATCAAGTCTACTCCTCACTCATCAAGTCTACTCCTCACTCATCAAGTCTACTCCTCACTCATCAAGTCTACTACTGACTCACAAGTCCACTCCCCACTCATCATGTCTCTTCTCCACTCATCAAGTCCACTTCTCACTCATCGCGTCCACTCCCCACTCATCACGTATACTGCCCGCTCATCAAGTCCACTGCCCGCTCATCAAGTCCCCTCTCCACTCATCAAGACCCCTCTCTACCCTCCTGCTCAAGAGAGTCTCGGGGATCGTCCCTGAATCTCTCCTGCGTGCAATTGTTATGCAGGGGACAATCTCGAGAGTATTTTTCTGTAGCAATCGAAGCAGCGCTGCCTTACTTCGCTCGGACAGCGAGCGGCGGCGTGTTATCCGTCTTCCATCCGCCTGATCCTCCGGCCGTGACCCGCGCCGCTCCGCGCAGATACGGCCGGGACGTAAACATTGTGCCCGTGTGTGCCCTGGGTGGTGGGGAGAGGTGGAGGGGGAGGGGAGGAAGGGGGGGAGGGGAGGAAGAGGGGGAGGGGAAGATGAGGGGGCGGGGAAGATGAGGGGGAGGGGAAGATGAGGGGGAGGGGAAAATGAGGGGGAGGGGAAGATGAGGGGGAGGGGAAGATGTTGGGGAGGGAGGGGGAAAAGGAGGGGAAGATGAGATGATGAGGAAGAGGGGGAATAGAAGGAGAAAAGGAAGAGGAGGAAGAGGAGGGAAGGAGGAAGAGGAGGAAGAGGAGGGAAGGAGGAAGAGGAGGAAGAGGGGGGAAGGAGGAAGAGGAGGGAAGGAGGAAGAGGAGGAAGAGGGGGGAAGGAGGAAGAGGAGGGAAGGAGGAAGAGGAGGAAGAGGGGGGAAGGAGGAAGAGGAGGGAAGGAGGAAGAGGAGGAAGAGGAGGAAGAAGAGGGAAGGATGTAGAGGAGGAAGAGGAGGAGGAGGGAAGAAGGAAGAGGAGGAAGAGGAGGGAAGGAGGAAGAGGAAGAAGAAGGGGGAAGGAGGAAGAGGAAGAAGAAGAGGGAAGGAGGAAGAGGAGGAAGAGGAGGAAGAGGAGGAAGAAGAGGAAGAAGAGGAAGAAGAGGAAGAAGAGGAAGAAGAGGAAGAAGAGGAAGAAGAGGAAGAAGAGGAAGAAGAGGAAGAAGAGGAAGAAGAGGAAGAAGAGGAAGAAGAGGAAGAAGAGGAAGAAGAGGAAGAAGAGGAAGAAGAGGAAGAAGAGGAAGAAAAGGAAGAAGAGGAAGAAGAGGAAGAAGAGGAAGAAGAGGAAGAAGAGGAAGAAGAGGAAGAAGAGGAAGAAGAGGAAGAAAAGGAAGAAGAGGAAGAAGAGGAAGAAGAGGAAGAAGAGGAAGAAGAGGAAGAAGAGGAAGAAAAGGAAGAAGAGGAAGAAGAGGAAGAAGAGGAAGAAGAGGAAGAAGAGGAAGAAGAGGAAGAAGAGGGATGGAGGAAGAGGAGAAAGGAGAAGAGGAGGAAGAGGAGGAAGAGGAGACATGGAGGCGAAGAATGATGAAAGTCGTCTGAAGTTGTAAGAAGCGGTGACAGTAATTTATTTACAACGAGGTTTGGCTGGCGAGTTGACGTGTGCGCACGATAGGGATTTCGTTCACACGAGGTCGCAGTTTTGTATGGAATGTCGTAGGGTTGTGGGGCTGCTTCTTAACTGGTTAAGTGATGTCAGAGTTCAGTTTCACATCATCGAATGTGGGAGCATTTTAAGTCATAGCTAGTAGTTATCCCACAAGTCACTGTCCAACAAGCTCCTTTTCAACAACTCCCCCTATTCAACAAGTCACCACCCAACAACTCCACCTATTCAACAAATCACCATCCAATAAGTCACCCTCCGAAAAATCTCCTTTCAGCAGGTCATCATCAAACAAGTCACGCTCCAACAAACCACTATTCCAACAAGTCACCATCCAACAAAAATTACCACCCAACAAATCATCGTCCAACAAATCACCGTCCAACAAAACACACTCCAACAAAACACCATCCAACAAATTACCACCCAACAAATCATCATGCAAGAAGTGTTAGCGCTGGGAAGTTTTTCACAAAGACAATCACTGTAGTCAGGTCATGATTCTACCTCTGTTGCCTGTGCGTGACAATGACCAAAATTTCATCAATATCGCTCGCAATTTAAATAGACTTTTCAGTCGTAACCTAACGAGTCAATCAGCATCCAAGTTGTGACGCTATCAGAACGTGAAAAGAAAAGTATTCTGTTCGGCTGTACGCAATAACATTACACGGCTGTACACAAGCGTTAGCATTACACGGCTGTAGACAACCTCACACGGCTGTACACAACACTACACGGCTTTACACAACATCACACGGCTGTACACAACACTACACGGCTGTACACAACACTACACGGCTGTACACAACACTACACGGCTGTACACAACACTACACGGCTGTACACAACATCACACGGCTGTACACAACACTACACGGCTGTACACAACACTACACGGCTGTACACAACACTACACGGCTTTACACTATCAGAACGTGATAAGAAAAGTATTCTGTTCGGCTGTACGCAATAACATTACACGGCTGTACACAAGCGTTAGCATTACACGGCTGTAGACAACCTCACACGGCTGTACACAACACTACACGGCTGTACACAACACTACACGGCTTTACACAACATCACACGGCTGTACACAACACTACACGGCTGTACACAACACTACACGGCTGTACACAACACTACACGGCTGTACACAACACTACACGGCTGTACACAACATCACACGGCTGTACACAACACTACACGGCTGTACACAACACTACACGGCTGTACACAACATCACACGGCTGTACACAACACTACACGGCTGTACACAACACTACACGGCTGTACACAACACTACACGGCTGTACACAACATCACACGGCTGTACACAACACTACACGGCTGTACACAACACTACACGGCTGTACACAACACTACACGGCTGTACACAGGCGGCAAGGCTCCCACGAGCGCGGGCCGCAGAAGGAGGTCCCAAGCGAGTAATTAAATTCAAATCACAGTCGGTGCCATTAGTGATGCCTGAAATAGAGGTGGAATTTTTAAACCACCGCAAATTATTTTTTTTGTACCTTCTCGGTGAGCGTTTCAATAGACAGCAAGATCGTGATAGTCTGGGGAGCGTTCAGATACCGACAGCAATAAAAAAAATTAAGAGCGGAGGTGCGATGTCGCAGTTGCGAGATCTTTAGAATATTGCGAAATGAGAATGATGCTAAACCTCTATAATAATGCTAAGCGACGAGAATAATGGTGAAGAATAACGCTGAATAGCGATAAAATAATGCTGAAATTCGACTAAAGGAGCATGTGAATCAATATTTCTATAAAGAACACAAGAGCGACTCCATGTAACAGCCGTAGGTCTCCTCGCTTTGAAAATGATAGTTTTGAGAAGGAAATGAACGTACAAATTGCACATATGCTACCCACATTTTTCATGTTCTAGTTCCCATTTTGTCCATCAAGCAATCGTACCTGAGGCTAGAAAGAAACACTCGGACACACCAAGCAAAAAGACGCACGCAACTCCCGGACACACCACAAGACACACGCAACACCCGGACCCACCACAAGACACTAGCAACACCCGGACACACCAAGCAGCACCCGGACACACCACAAGACACTAGCAGCACCCGGACACACCAAGCAACACCAGGACATACCAAAAGACACTAGCAGCACCCGGACACACCAAGCAACACACGGACACACCACAAGACACTAGCAGCACCCGGACACACCAAGCAACACCCGGACACACCACAAGACACTAGCAGCACCCGGACACACCACAAGACACTAGCAACACCCGGACACACCACAAGACACGCGCCGCGCCTCACCCAGAAATCAGGGCCCGGACCCAAAGTTCAAGGCGATCCCAGAAGTTCGCTCAATAGAAGTTCCAGGTGGCGCTTGTGCGGGGCAATTCATCCGCAGTGCCAGCCAAAATTTCACAAGGATTTCAAGTATTCGAGGTTTGCCAATGGGCTTTTTCTATTAGGGAAGTTGCCCGCGGCCGGATTGTTGGAACTTTTGTGAGGGGGGGCCGAGTGGGCAGGGAGTGGGACAGAGGGCGGGCAGGGGAGTGGGACAAAGGGCGGACAGGGGAGTGGGACAGAGGGCGGGCAGGGGAGTGGGACAGAGGGCGGGCAGGGGAGTGGGACAGAGGGCGGGCAGGGGAGTGGGACAGAGGGCGGGCAGGGGAGTGGGACAGAGGGCGGGCAGGAGAGTGGGACAGAGGGCGGGCAGGAGAGTGGGACAGAGGGCGGGCAGGGGAGTGGGACAGAAGGCGGGCAGGGGAGTGGGACAGAAGGCGGGCAGGGGAGTGGGACAGAGGGCGGGCAGGGGAGTGGGGCAGAGGGTGGGCAGGGGAGTGGGACAGAGGGTGGGCAGGTGAGTGGGATAGAGGGCGGGCAGGGGAGTGGGACAGAGGGCGGGCAGGGGAGCGGGACAGAGGGCGGGCAGGGGAGTGGGACAGAGGGCGGGCAGGGGAGTGGGACAGAGGGCGGGCAGGGGAGTGGGACAGAGGGCGGGCAGGGGAGTGGGACAGAGGGCGGGCAGGGGAGTGGGACAGAGGGCGGGCAGGGGAGTGGGACAGAGGGCGGGCAGGAGAGTGGGACAGAGGGCGGGCAGGGGAGTGGGACAGAAGGCGGGCAGGGGAGTGGGACAGAGGGCGGGCAGGGGAGTGGGGCAGAGGGTGGGCAGGGGAGTGGGGCAGAGGGTGGGCAGGGGAGTGGGACAGAGGGTGGGCAGGTGAGTGGGATAGAGGGCGGGCAGGGGAGTGGGACAGAGGGCGGGCAGGGGAGTGGGACAGAGGGCGGGCAGGGGAGTGGGACAGAGGGCGGGCAGGGGAGTGGGACAGAGGGTGGGCAGGGGAGTGGGATAGGGGGTGGGCAGGGGAGCGGGACAGAGGGCGGGCAGGGGAGTGGGACAGAGGGCGGGCAGGGGAGTGGGACAGAGGGCGGGCAGGGGAGTGGGACAGAGGGTGGGCAGGTGAGTGGGATAGAGGGCGGGCAGGGGAGTGGGACAGAGGGTGGGCAGGTGAGTGGGATAGAGGGCGGGCAGGGGAGTGGGACAGAGGGCGGGCAGGGGAGTGGGACAGAGGGTGGGCAGGTGAGTGGGATAGAGGGCGGGCAGGGGAGTGGGACAGAGGGCGGGCAGGGGAGCGGGACAGAGGGCGGGCAGGGGAGTGGGAGAGGGTGGGCAGGGGAGTGGGACAGAGGGTGGGCAGGGGAGTGGGACAGAGGGTGGGCAGGGGAGTGGGACAGAGGGTGGGCAGGGGAGTGGGACAGAGGGCGGGCAGGGGAGTGGGACAGAGGGTGGGCAGTGGAGTGGGACAGAAGGTGGGCAGGGGAGTGGGACAGAGAAATTTGACCTAGAAATTTGCGAGATGATGGCAGACAAAAACAGTAGATGATTGCTGTTGCGTATGCATCATTTACTCGTGTATGTATCGTCGTGATACATCATAGTGGCTTTACATAATACGACGGTTGAATCACTTTCTGAAAGCAACCTATATTTCGTCAGAATACCGCATAAAATTAATTTATAAATTTAACCTCTTTATGTAAGAACAGATTCATGAGTCAAGCTGAACCGACTTGAGCAAGTCGAGACACCAAGACGTCAAAGTGACGGGCTTTGTGTGGCAAAACAAATGATCAATTATTGTCTTCTCTGCCAACCAAAGAGCGACCGTTAGACCATGAATTACATTAGGAAAGCTAGTTTCGCGTAGCAAATGCAACGACAACAAAGAGAAGTTAACGAAACCGATGAGAAGTAAATTGAAACTCAGCAAAACTTTCGCACGAGGAACGGAAATTGCAGGTCGAAATTGAACGCAAATAGCGACAACAAGACATCAAATGCAATGGTAACTGACACACGCATAAGATGCAACGGCAACAGACAGAAAACAGTGACAAGACATCAGGTGCAATGGTAACTGAACACACGCAGTGACAACAAGACATCAGATGCAATGAGGAGAGAACGCACGCAGTGACAACAAGACATCAGATGCAATGAGGAGAGAACGCACGCAGTGACAACAAGACATCAAATGCAATGAGGAGACAGAACGCACGCAGTGACAACAAGACATCAGATGCAATGGGTAGACAGAACGCATGCAGTGACGACAAGACATCAGATGCAATGGGTAGACAGAACGCACGCAGTGACGACAAGACATCAGATGCAATGGGTAGACAGAACGCACGCAGTGACAACAAGACATCAGATGCAATGGGTAGACAGAACGCACGCAGTGACAACAAGACAACAGATGCAATGGGTAGACAGAACGCACGCAGTGACAACAAGACATCAGTTGCAATGAGGAGACAGAACGCACGCAGTGACAACAAGACATCAGTTGCAATGAGGAGACAGAACGCACGCAGTGACAACAAGACATCAGATGCAATGAGGAGACAGAACGCACGCAGTGACGACAAGACATCAGTTGCAATGAGGAGACAGAACGCACGCAGTGACGACAAGACATCAGTTGCAATGAGGAGACAGAACGCACGCAGTGACGACAAGACATCAGATGCAATGAGGAGACAGAACGCACGCAGTGACGACAAGACATCAGATGCAATGAGGAGACAGAACGCACGCAGTGACAACAAGACATCAGTTGCAATGAGGAGACAGAACGCACGCAGTGACAACAAGACATCAGATGCAATGAGGAGACAGAACGCACGCAGTGACGACAAGACATCAGTTGCAATGAGGAGACAGAACGCACGCAGTGACGACAAGACATCAGATGCAATGAGGAGACAGAACGCACGCAGTGACGACAAGACATCAGATGCAATGAGGAGACAGAACGCACGCAGTGACAACAAGACATCAGTTGCAATGAGGAGACAGAACGCACGCAGTGACAACAAGACATCAGATGCAATGAGGAGACAGAACGCACGCAGTGACGACAAGACATCAGTTGCAATGAGGAGACAGAACGCACGCAGTGACGACAAGACATCAGATGCAATGAGGAGACAGAACGCACGCAGTGACGACAAGACATCAGATGCAATGAGGAGACAGAACGCACGCAGTGACAACAAGACATCAGTTGCAATGAGGAGACAGAACGCACGCAGTGACAACAAGACATCAGATGCAATGAGGAGACAGAACGCACGCAGTGACAACAAGACATCAGATGCAATGAGGAGACAGAACGCACGCAGTGACGACAAGACATCAGTTGCAATGAGGAGACAGAACGCACGCAGTGACGACAAGACATCAGTTGCAATGAGGAGACAGAACGCACGCAGTGACGACAAGACATCAGATGCAATGAGGAGACAGAACGCACGCAGTGACGACAAGACATCAGTTGCAATGAGGAGACAGAACGCACGCAGTGACGACAAGACATCAGATGCAATGAGGAGACAGAACGCACGCAGTGACGACAAGACATCAGATGCAATGAGGAGACAGAACGCAAACACGTTCGGGGGATGTGGGGATAACCCTCGAGGGGAGCACGGGGAGGGAGTCTCCTCATCATTGCAAGGATCCCCAGGGATTGGAGGGAGATGAGGAGACCTGGGACGGAGAGAGGCTGGAGATGCCGTGAGGGGAGACAGGAGTCCTCTCTGACATGTTTCCAGAAATCAAAATGATAAAATCAACGCGTTTCTCTCATCGTAATATCAAAATCGTGTTCCCCAAATCAAAATGGTGTCTTGTTGACGTGTTTCATCCTGTTGAAACAACGCAATCTACACGTTTTTTCTAATTAGCACATTTCACGCGTACTTTTCAGTACATTGGTTTTTCACGAATCGGTATTAATGAATGGCATTTCATCTGTTTTGCCATCTGTTTAAGAATAAGTTATCATACGAAGTGAAGTGTTATCGTGCAAGTGCATTTGCATGTTTCTTAGGAAGGAAAAGCATGTATTGGAGCAGTAAAATCGATTTCCCAATTCTGCGTCTCACAACCTAACCAAAACCAACCGTTATCAACTGCGGTGAATCTTCAAAGCTGCTACAACCACGTGTTTCTTCGAATCGAAATGCTGCAACTGAAATGTTTCTCTTAAATCAAAATACAGCAACTGACGTGTTTCTTTAAATCAAAATACGGCAACCACGTGTTTCTCTAAATCAAAATACTGCAACCACGTGTTTCTTTAAATCAAAATACGGCAACCACGTGTTTCTCTAAATCAAAATACTGCAACCACGTGTTTCTTTAAATCAAAATACTGCAACCACGTGTTTCTTTAAATTAAAATGATGCTACCGATGTTTCTTTGAATCAAAATACAGCAACCGGCGTGTTGTTTTCAAACCAAAACGCAGAAACCGACAAATTTCCCCTCTGAAGAAAGTAATCATGTAGAAAAGGTTAAAGAACTGCACAGCTCTCAGCCACAGAAACCCCTGAGTCTTCATTCGCTATTTATTCATAGGGCGTCGGAGACTAAGAGAGCACAAAAAAGTTCTGAAAACATGTTATTGCAGCCATAGTATTGCAGTACAGTACAAAATAAAGAAATTACATGGTGAAGCAAATAGACCAATAGTCTAATCGAGCACGTGGATATCTTTCAACAAATTGATATACCTGTTTAGACCTCTAGAAAAGTTCGTATTTCATTAGAAAGATCGACGTTATCGTTAAACGCAGACTACGCACGTCACTTCGTCTCTGCATCGTTTTTTAGTTTCAAATAATTGCGTGCGTCAATGCAAAGCGATTCCAAGTAAGAAATTCACTCGTCACTCACAACTAGCCTTCTTAAAAAGTAATTTTTTTTTGCTCTTCAAAATCAGAGTCAAGCTTTCAAACCTGAACCCAAATCAAAGCACACGTTGATTTGTGATGTCTCGTACATAATTGTCATATAATCGTATTCCTGTTCGTATATGAATTATGTATTTGCTTCTTATACTCATACATCACATACTCATATTCACACATGGATTATGTAGGTGATAATACCTACTCAATTCCCTAATATCTAACAGCACACATCACTCAATCACTCATGCTTACTATACTTTATGTTACGCATCCCTCATGTTACGCATCCCTCATGTTACGCATCCCTCATGTTACGCATCCCTCATGTTACGCATCCCTCATGTTACGCATCCCTCATGTTACGCATCACTCATGTTACGCATCACTCATGTTACGCATCACTCATGTTACGCATCACTCATGTTACGCATCCCTCATGTTACGCATCCCTCATGTTACGCATCCCTCATGTTACGCATCCCTCATGTTACGCATCCCTCATGTTACGCATCACTCATGTTACGCATCACTCATGTTACGCATCACTCATGTTACGCATCACTCATGTTACGCATCACTCATGTTACGCGTCACTCATGTTACGCATCACTCATGTTACGCATCACTCATGTTACGCATCACTCATGTTACGCATCACTCATGTTACGCATCACTCATGTTACGCGTCACTCATGTTACGCATCACTCATGTTACGCATCACTCATGTTACGCATCACTCATGTTACGCATCACTCATGTTACGCATCACTCATGTTACGCATCACTCATGTTACGCATCACTCATGTTACGCGTCACTCATGTTACGCATCACTCATGTTACGCATCACTCATGTTACGCATCACTCATGTTACGCATCACTCATGTTACGCATCACTCATGTTACGCATCACTCATGTTACGCATCACTCATGTTACGCATCACTCATGTTACGCATCACTCATGTTACGCATCACTCATGTTACGCATCACTCATGTTACGCATCACTCATGTTACGCATCACTCATGTTACGCATCACTCATGTTACGCATCACTCATGTTACGCATCACTCATGTTACGCATCACTCATGTTACGCATCACTCATGTTACGCATCACTCATGTTACGCATCACTCATGTTACGCATCACTCATGTTACGCATCACTCATGTTACGCATCACTCATGTTACGCATCACTCATGTTACGCATCACTCATGTTACGCATCACTCATGTTACGCATCACTCACAAATTTCGCTCACATTTTTCATCAGCCACGTCAAATG
>CM059579.1:79493709-79511209 GCA_030386875.1 Morinoia aosen
CTCCTTGTGAGGCGACGCCTTAACTTACCTCTTGTCGTCCTCCTTGTGAGGCGACGCCTTAACTTACCTTTTGTCGTCCTCCTTGTGAGGCGACGCCTTAACTTACCTCTTGTCGTCCTCCTTGTGAGGCGACGCTTTAACTTACCTCTTGTCGTCCTCCTTGTGAGGCGACGCTTTAACTTACCTCTTGTCGTCCTCCTTGTGAGGCGACGCTTTAACTTAGGTAGCATTAATTACTTTAAGGTATTATTAAGGCCTTCGTTATTATCTTCTGTGTTCTGTTGCTCCTCTTGAGCCTTGCACCTTATTTTCCACTGAAAGAGGAGAAACCTCACTGAGGATAAATTCCTTAGGTGAGTTTCGACCGACCTATATATTCAACTAATTATTTCTGAAACAGTGAGTTATATGCTTTAACTCTCTTGTTACCGTATATTTACTCCTAACCTTCTTTTGCAGTATAACTGCACTTCACTGCCAAATCACCTTCTGTTGTTCCTGCAACTTCGTTCTTTTGTCACGTAGCGCACGCCATTTTGCACGAACGTCGAACATTGAGAGGGTAAGAGAGCTTGTGTCAGATTTGGTAACTATTTTTCATTAAACGAGCCTTTTACGTTCATCCAATTACTTTGGCAATTTGATTATTTCAATTTCTCTCTCTCCTCGTGCAGTAAACCTTTCACCTCTCTTCCACCTTTGCTCGAGACCATTGCTGGAGACCTGAGTAAAGACTCCAGGAAGACCTCTTTTCAACCCTTGCTGGCCGAAGGACACAAGGACACAAGAGCGCGAGAGCGCTTGCATCTTCTAATTAGCGCAACAATCTGCGCAACCTCGAAACCTACTCTCACTAGCGAGTTGTATCTTGCTTGTTCACGATTTTCTTAGCCTACGATCAGGCTTGTTTGTTTGCCTAGCGCAATAAAAGTAAATAACTTAAACCTGCAGTGTGTGTTATTCACACACTATAATACTAAGGAATTTTTCGTTTCTCCGTAGGTTCTGAGATGCAGCCTGCCTTGCTGTCTCCTAATTTCTATTGACTAATCAAAATCTCTAACAGACCATGGGAGATGCCATTGTACAACGCAGAGCTGTTTATAAGCGCAAAATAACGCTGGCTCTTCGCAAAGCAGAAGATGCTCGCAAGGCAGGGTCTCCCACCGACGTCGGGGCGTACGGCGAGGAGATTCGACGCAACTTGGACCAGGTGAGAGCGTATGATGAAAGCATCATCAGCCAACTCTTGGAGAGTAAAAAAGACGATGACACTCTTAACCATGAAGTAGACGCGCAGTGTACTTATACCTCTGACATTGAAATTAGGTTGAAGCATTTGCTCCAGCCTGCTGAGGTCAGAAAAACTGATGATATTCCTGCTCCTAGGGATTTGAAGCTCCCTAATCTTAAATGTACTATGTTTAGCGGTGAGGGAGAAGCTCATCTGAAATACGCTACTTTTTTGTCTCAATTCAACGACATCATTGGCCACAGAGCGTCCCTCTCTGATTCTGCTAAATTAACTTACCTGAAAAGCTACTTAAGCGGCTATGCTCTCAAACTGGTTGAACATTTGAGCATCAATGACAATAACTACCAAATAGGTCTTTCTTTGCTTAAGGACGAGTTCCTAAAAGAAGATGCCATTGTTAACAGTTTGTGCAAAAAGGTATTAGACTTGAAGTGCAAATTTGACTCTTCCTATACTGAAACTAAAATATTCGTCTCTGAGGTGCGCAGCATTGTTGCCGATTTGAATAACTTCGGTTGTGACGTCCTAGGCGAGCATGCTGCCTCTGTTTTTGTGAGTCACATTGTTTTCTCAAAGTTACCTGTGCCTTTTCAGCAAGAATTAGCGCGCAAAATTAGCAATAATTATCCCAAATTGCCTCAGATTTTCGAGCATTACGTTGAAATCATTGAGACTTTGAAACTCAGAAATGCTTACCCTGACAAGTTTCAGAGGCTTAAGCCTGCTGGTTTGAGCTTTAGCGCCAAACCTAGAGCTGACTTTGTGAAGTCCCCCAAGCAGGTGTTCGCTAATGTTTCGGTCGCGGCACCTGAACGTAAAACCTGTAAATTCTGCTCCAGCCTCAGTCACAGCATGTTGCATTGTCATGCTTATCCTACCTTGAAAGCTAGGACTGATCGTTGCACCGAGCTAGGATTGTGTGCCAAATGTACAAGCTCCAAGCATAGCGCCGGTGGATGCAACGCACGCCTGGACTATGAATGTAAATTCTGTAAACTTAAAAACCATGTCTCTGCATTATGTAGAAAGGGGAAGTACTTAGAATCCCAGTCAAACGTGTGTTTAAACTCTTCAACTAATCAGAAGTCCGTTTATGTTCTTCCTACTATCACCTTGCCAGTAGGTAAAGGTAAAAATCAAACAAAAGTTAGGTTTCTTATCGACTCTGGTTCCCAACGTTCATACGTTGCGGGTGCTGTCATTAGCCGACTTGAATGCCCCGAGTTGGCTCCAACCAGTACCTACCTGGTGAATTCCTTCCTTGAGAAGGGATTTAAATCATTTGCCGAGACAAGTCTCAATCTTGATTTACTAGACAATGCTAGTAAACTGCAAATTCCTGTTCTTGTTGACAACCATTTCAAAATGTCATTTGATGTTTGCCTCTTGGGCAAGGCAGTGACTAACCTACAATCTCGTTTCGAACTTGCAGATTCCTCGTTATCTCGAGACACCGATACGATAACGTTGGAAGGAATACTCGGTGTAGATATCCTGCAGTGCTTGTCTTCGTTCGAGTTAATTACCTGCATGAACGGCACGGCCTTCCGTTTGGGTTCGAAAATTGTCCCGTGGGGCAATGTAGAACATTTCCTCGAGAAGAGCCAGGTGCCGTTGTTGTACCAATCCTTAAATTCTTCAGATGTAAATCTTGCGTGTGTTAACTTCGTTCTTGACCCACAGCAGTGTCAACCTGACCACCTAACCAGCGTGTTGCAGGAGAGCTGTGTCGAGGGGCACATCGACAGAATTTGCAATCTTGAATCAATTGGCATTTCGGAGGAGGAAAGCATCGCCTCTTCAGACTTGGAAAAGGTAAACGACTTTGCCCAAAGTATAGAATTTAAATCAGGGAAGTACCATGTTGCTCTTCCTTGGAAAAACAAAATCACCCAAGTGAGTGATGACTTTAATGTGGCCCGAGCAGTGCTGAACAGAGTCGTCCCCAGATTGAAAGAGCAGGACTACTTCGAGGCGTACGATGCTGTGTTTGAGCAGCAACTCCGCGACGGCATCTTGGAGACTGTCCCCTTTGAGGAGGCGAGTCGTGATGACAGGGTGTTCATACCTCATAGACCCGTCGTAAAAACTTCTCCTTCTTGTACCACTAAAGTGAGGCCCGTTCTAAATTGTAGTTTGCGGGGGAACGGAAAGCCATCACTAAATGACGCCGCTTTCCCTGGCGTAGACCTAATGGGTGACCTGTTCGCTTTGCTAATAGGGCTCAGACATGACGACTACTTGCTGATGGCTGACATTAAACAAGCCTTCTTGCAAATTAAACTTCTATTGGAAAGCGATAAGAACAAATTCTGTATCCTCTGGATTAAAGACGGGAAACTTGTAGTTTACCGGTACGCAACAATCGTCTTTGGGTTTGTTGCGAGCCCCTTCATCTTGAATTATGTAATTAAACGTCATGTGTCCCAATTTCCTGATGATCTGTGCAGTCGCTTCCTTCTACATAACATGTACGTGGATAATCTTTTCATAACCGGCAATGATCCTTCTTCTTTATCGGATCTCTACAGATCCTGCCGGGAGAGAATGTCCCAAGGAGGGTTTGACTTGCGCAGCTGGGTGACAAACTGCCAGTCCGTTCAGTCCAAGCTTGAGTCTGAAGGAGTAGCTGCCGCAGACTGCCAGCAGGTAAAGGTCCTGGGATACAACTACGACATTGATTCAGATTCCCTTTCTGTGAGTGTGGATGGCGACTCTGAGCCGCAGAAAGTCACGAAAAGATCGGTCCTTTCGAGTCTAGCCAAAAGATTCGACCCTCTAGGCCTTGTTGGCCCCGTAACAGTACGTGGAAAGGTGTTGATGAGGCAGATGTGGAAAGCAGATTTGAAATGGGATGATGAATTACCAGAGACACTATCTAATTCATGGTTTAATCTTAAAGGTCATTTAGACCAATTGAGCGAATTTAGCTTTCCACGTAAAGCTTTGACCTCCGACGAAGATGTGAACTTGACCATATTTTCCGATGCATCAAAGACGTGCTATGGATTTAACATTTACGCTGTCGGAACAGGCGACAACGTAGAATCTAACTTACTTTTTAGTAAGAATAAAATAGCCCCTCTTAAGACCAAGAGTCTCCCTACCTTGGAACTCTTAGCAGTGTACATAGCATTTAAATGTCTCTTGAATCTCTTGAAATCCTTAAAAACCGCCAGAGTAAAGTCTGTCGTCTTTGCCATAGACGCACAAATAGTTCTTGCCTGGTTAGTCAACGGCTTCGTAAAAACAAAAAATGTTTTTGCCAATAACAGAGTCAAGGACATCCTGCAGTTTCGTGAATCTTTGAGAACCGAGCACGCTCTCGAATGTGAATTCAAGTACGTGCCCTCTGAAATGAACCCTGCAGACTTGCTGACCAGAGGACTAACTGTTGCCGAATTTCAGAGAAAGTTGGATTTTTGGCGTTGTGGCCCTGCTTTCCTGACAGACTCTTCTCAAGGCTGGCCCCACAGCCAGTTGGGATGCTTGCCCGCTTCACAGCAGGTCTTCACTTGTGCTGCTCAGCTGGCTTCTCCACAGCCTTCAGTCGATCCCGTTCTCGACATTAACAATTTTTCTTCTATTGACAGATTGCTAGGAGTGACCGCCCAGCTATTCAAACTATCGGACGTGGCGAAGAAGCGACCTGTGGACGTCGTAGACAACTACGCCAAGGCTCGTTTATATTGGGTAAAGTTGGACCAGTCTCGACAGTATCCCAATGAACTAGCTTTCTTGCAATCTCCTGAAAGTATTAATCCCTCTTCCTGGGTGAAGGATTTGAATCTGTTTCTCGACGACAACGGAGTGATCAGATCGAAGGGCCGTCTCAGCCGATGCCGACATCTCTCCTATGACGTCGCTAATCCTGTGCTGATTTCGAGGCACGGCCGCCTATCAAAATTACTTGTTGCCTCTTGTCATGAGAAATGCATGCACTTGGGGGTTGCCTCCACGCTTAATTGCTTGCGAAATTTGGGTTACTGGATTCCCAAACCTAGGACCTTGATTAGGTCAATCATTAAAGAATGTAAATTGTGCACCAAATTGAACGCACGAGCTTACGCGTATCCTAAGCCTTCTGACTTTCATTCCCATAAGGTTAATTTTGTTGAACCTTTTCAGAACATTGGAGTAGACTTCACCGGTCATTTCAACGTGAAATTTGGACCAACCTTTGTTAAAATGTATCTCTTAATCTTTACTTGTTTGAATATCAGAGCCATTCATTTGGAACTGATACCCGATATGTCTACCAATTCTTTCCTCTCTGCTTTCATAAGGTTCTCTAATAGGTACCGCCTTCCAACAACCATGTTTAGTGATAACGCTCCAAGTTTCATCCAAGCAGCTGAATTGCTGAACTCTTCCTTTTCAGGCCCGTTATCAGGATTCTTGACTCGTAATAATATCAAGCATGTCCGTATCCCACTTTATTCAGCATGGTTTGGTAGTTCATGGGAAAGATTGATTAGAGTCGTTAAAAGCTGCCTATACAAAGCTATTGGGAGGAACAAAATTGAGTACTTCCCGTTTCTAACCTTGTTGTCAGACGTACAAAACTCGGTGAATTCTAGACCATTAACTTACGTTGATGCAAATGATTTATCAAGAGAATGGGTTTCCCCGAATTCCTTTCTCAAAATTTATCGGAACAATTCTACCTTGACTTTTGGAAGTATCGCGGGTCAGCAGTTGGTCCATCCGACTCGTTCAGACTTAATCGATTCTCTCGAAATCAGAGAGGAGGCCGTCGAGAAATTCAAAGATTTCTGGTACGGGGAGTATTTGCTTTCTCTTCGGCAAACTGACCGGAACATGTACCAACCTCAGTGGGAAAACAGAATAAAGGTTGGGGATATTGTCCTAATTTCTTCTCCCGTGAAACCCAGGCCTTTGTGGTCAATGGGACGGATTACCAAGTTGTTCACAGGTGCTGACGGGAACACGAGATCGGTCGAGCTGTTGAGGCCTGACCGTTCCACTGGCGAGTACGCCATATCTCTCCTTTACCCGTTGGAACTGAGCCTGGACAGCGTGGAACCTCTATCAGAACCTAACCCTGCCCCCACTGAGCCTGCACCACCACCACCTCGACCACAGCGACTGGCAGCTAAAAAATGTAGAGAAACCTTAAAAAACCAATTGCATTGATTTTTTTTTTCCCCTCGCCCGGGAGTGTATAAGAAATACAGTGCGCTCACCTCCGTAACATAGCAGTCTAGACCTCGTTTCACCACACACTTGAGGTTTGGAGCACGAACGGAGGTGAGATCGTGAACTGGTCCCTAATTTTAAGATTATTATGATTACGCTGATTATTTCGATTGCTACCATTATCATTATTGCTATTATTGCCGTGATCATCTTCACTATCGTCACTGAAAATCACCCAGTGTCACCTGGACCTGCGGATATTATGATTTGTGCACACGGACGAGTGCTGAGAACTTCCGTCGGGGCTGTCATCAAGGCCCGCGGTTGAGCAAGAGGACGAACAATTCTGTTCCTCTTGTGCTATCCTCTCCTATCTCCTCTAAAACTTGCACTTACTGTATATCTTCCGTGTTATCTTTTTCACTAGGGTGTCCTTAATTATTAATGTTTAAACTTAGCCATTATTAACTTGCATTTTGTCGTCCTCCTTGTGAGGCGACGCCTTAACTTACCTCTTGTCGTCCTCCTTGTGAGGCGACGCCTTAACTTACCTTTTGTCGTCCTCCTTGTGAGGCGACGCTTAACTTACCTTTTGTCGTCCTCCTTGTGAGGCGACGCCTTAACTTACCTTTTGTCGTCCTCCTTGTGAGGCGACGCCTTAACTTACCTCTTGTCGTCCTCCTTGTGAGGCGACGCCTTAACTTACCTTTTGTCGTCCTCCTTGTGAGGCGACGCCTTAACTTACCTCTTGTCGTCCTCCTTGTGAGGCGACGCCTTAACTTACCTCTTGTCGTCCTCCTTGTGAGGCGACGCCTTAACTTACCTCTTGTCGTCCTCCTTGTGAGGCGACGCCTTAACTTACCTTTTGTCGTCCTCCTTGTGAGGCGACGCCTTAACTTACCTTTTGTCGTCCTCCTTGTGAGGCGACGCCTTAACTTACCTCTTGTCGTCCTCCTTGTGAGGCGACGCCTTAACTTACCTCTTGTCGTCCTCCTTGTGAGGCGACGCCTTAACTTACCTCTTGTCGTCCTCCTTGTGAGGCGACGCCTTAACTTACCTCTTGTCGTCCTCCTTGTGAGGCGACGCCTTAACTTACCTCTTGTCGTCCTCCTTGTGAGGCGACGCCTTAACTTACCTCTTGTCGTCCTCCTTGTGAGGCGACGCCTTAACTTACCTCTTGTCGTCCTCCTTGTGAGGCGACGCCTTAACTTACCTCTTGTCGTCCTCCTTGTGAGGCGACGCCTTAACTTACCTCTTGTCGTCCTCCTTGTGAGGCGACGCCTTAACTTACCTCTTGTCGTCCTCCTTGTGAGGCGACGCCTTAACTTACCTCTTGTCGTCCTCCTTGTGAGGCGACGCCTTAACTTACCTCTTGTCGTCCTCCTTGTGAGGCGACGCCTTAACTTACCTCTTGTCGTCCTCCTTGTGAGGCGACGCCTTAACTTACCTCTTGTCGTCCTCCTTGTGAGGCGACGCCTTAACTTACCTCTTGTCGTCCTCCTTGTGAGGCGACGCCTTAACTTACCTCTTGTCGTCCTCCTTGTGAGGCGACGCCTTAACTTACCTCTTGTCGTCCTCCTTGTGAGGCGACGCCTTAACTTACCTCTTGTCGTCCTCCTTGTGAGGCGACGCCTTAACTTACCTCTTGTCGTCCTCCTTGTGAGGCGACGCCTTAACTTACCTCTTGTCGTCCTCCTTGTGAGGCGACGCCTTAACTTACCTCTTGTCGTCCTCCTTGTGAGGCGACGCCTTAACTTACCTCTTGTCGTCCTCCTTGTGAGGCGACGCCTTAACTTACCTCTTGTCGTCCTCCTTGTGAGGCGACGCCTTAACTTACCTCTTGTCGTCCTCCTTGTGAGGCGACGCCTTAACTTACCTCTTGTCGTCCTCCTTGTGAGGCGACGCCTTAACTTACCTCTTGTCGTCCTCCTTGTGAGGCGACGCCTTAACTTACCTCTTGTCGTCCTCCTTGTGAGGCGACGCCTTAACTTACCTCTTGTCGTCCTCCTTGTGAGGCGACGCCTTAACTTACCTCTTGTCGTCCTCCTTGTGAGGCGACGCCTTAACTTACCTCTTGTCGTCCTCCTTGTGAGGCGACGCCTTAACTTACCTCTTGTCGTCCTCCTTGTGAGGCGACGCCTTAACTTACCTCTTGTCGTCCTCCTTGTGAGGCGACGCCTTAACTTACCTCTTGTCGTCCTCCTTGTGAGGCGACGCCTTAACTTACCTCTTGTCGTCCTCCTTGTGAGGCGACGCCTTAACTTACCTCTTGTCGTCCTCCTTGTGAGGCGACGCCTTAACTTACCTCTTGTCGTCCTCCTTGTGAGGCGACGCCTTAACTTACCTCTTGTCGTCCTCCTTGTGAGGCGACGCCTTAACTTACCTCTTGTCGTCCTCCTTGTGAGGCGACGCCTTAACTTACCTCTTGTCGTCCTCCTTGTGAGGCGACGCCTTAACTTACCTCTTGTCGTCCTCCTTGTGAGGCGACGCCTTAACTTACCTCTTGTCGTCCTCTTTGTGAGGCGACGCCTTAACTTACCTCTTGTCGTCCTCCTTGTGAGGCGACGCCTTAACTTACCTCTTGTCGTCCTCCTTGTGAGGCGACGCCTTAACTTACCTCTTGTCGTCCTCTTTGTGAGGCGACGCTTTAACTTACCTCTTGTCGTCCTCCTTGTGAGGCGACGCTTTAACTTAGGTAGCATTAATTACTTTAAGGTATTATTAAGGCCTTCGTTATTATCTTCTGTGTTCTGTTGCTCCTCTTGAGCCTTGCACCTTATTTTCCACTGAAAGAGGAGAAACCTCACTGAGGATAAATTCCTTAGGTGAGTTTCGACCGACCTATATATTCAACTAATTATTTCTGAAACAGTGAGTTATATGCTTTAACTCTCTTGTTACCGTATATTTACTCCTAACCTTCTTTTGCAGTATAACTGCACTTCACTGCCAAATCACCTTCTGTTGTTCCTGCAACTTCGTTCTTTTGTCACGTAGCGCACGCCATTTTGCACGAACGTCGAACATTGAGAGGGTAAGAGAGCTTGTGTCAGATTTGGTAACTATTTTTCATTAAACGAGCCTTTTACGTTCATCCAATTACTTTGGCAATTTGATTATTTCAATTTCTCTCTCTCCTCGTGCAGTAAACCTTTCACCTCTCTTCCACCTTTGCTCGAGACCATTGCTGGAGACCTGAGTAAAGACTCCAGGAAGACCTCTTTTCAACCCTTGCTGGCCGAAGGACACAAGGACACAAGAGCGCGAGAGCGCTTGCATCTTCTAATTAGCGCAACAATCTGCGCAACCTCGAAACCTACTCTCACTAGCGAGTTGTATCTTGCTTGTTCACGATTTTCTTAGCCTACGATCAGGCTTGTTTGTTTGCCTAGCGCAATAAAAGTAAATAACTTAAACCTGCAGTGTGTGTTATTCACACACTATAATACTAAGGAATTTTTCGTTTCTCCGTAGGTTCTGAGATGCAGCCTGCCTTGCTGTCTCCTAATTTCTATTGACTAATCAAAATCTCTAACAGACCATGGGAGATGCCATTGTACAACGCAGAGCTGTTTATAAGCGCAAAATAACGCTGGCTCTTCGCAAAGCAGAAGATGCTCGCAAGGCAGGGTCTCCCACCGACGTCGGGGCGTACGGCGAGGAGATTCGACGCAACTTGGACCAGGTGAGAGCGTATGATGAAAGCATCATCAGCCAACTCTTGGAGAGTAAAAAAGACGATGACACTCTTAACCATGAAGTAGACGCGCAGTGTACTTATACCTCTGACATTGAAATTAGGTTGAAGCATTTGCTCCAGCCTGCTGAGGTCAGAAAAACTGATGATATTCCTGCTCCTAGGGATTTGAAGCTCCCTAATCTTAAATGTACTATGTTTAGCGGTGAGGGAGAAGCTCATCTGAAATACGCTACTTTTTTGTCTCAATTCAACGACATCATTGGCCACAGAGCGTCCCTCTCTGATTCTGCTAAATTAACTTACCTGAAAAGCTACTTAAGCGGCTATGCTCTCAAACTGGTTGAACATTTGAGCATCAATGACAATAACTACCAAATAGGTCTTTCTGTGCTTAAGGACGAGTTCCTAAAAGAAGATGCCATTGTTAACAGTTTGTGCAAAAAGGTATTAGACTTGAAGTGCAAATTTGACTCTTCCTATACTGAAACTAAAATATTCGTCTCTGAGGTGCGCAGCATTGTTGCCGATTTGAATAACTTCGGTTGTGACGTCCTAGGCGAGCATGCTGCCTCTGTTTTTGTGAGTCACATTGTTTTCTCAAAGTTACCTGTGCCTTTTCAGCAAGAATTAGCGCGCAAAATTAGCAATAATTATCCCAAATTGCCTCAGATTTTCGAGCATTACGTTGAAATCATTGAGACTTTGAAACTCAGAAATGCTTACCCTGACAAGTTTCAGAGGCTTAAGCCTGCTGGTTTGAGCTTTAGCGCCAAACCTAGAGCTGACTTTGTGAAGTCCCCCAAGCAGGTGTTCGCTAATGTTTCGGTCGCGGCACCTGAACGTAAAACCTGTAAATTCTGCTCCAGCCTCAGTCACAGCATGTTGCATTGTCATGCTTATCCTACCTTGAAAGCTAGGACTGATCGTTGCACCGAGCTAGGATTGTGTGCCAAATGTACAAGCTCCAAGCATAGCGCCGGTGGATGCAACGCACGCCTGGACTATGAATGTAAATTCTGTAAACTTAAAAACCATGTCTCTGCATTATGTAGAAAGGGGAAGTACTTAGAATCCCAGTCAAACGTGTGTTTAAACTCTTCAACTAATCAGAAGTCCGTTTATGTTCTTCCTACTATCACCTTGCCAGTAGGTAAAGGTAAAAATCAAACAAAAGTTAGGTTTCTTATCGACTCTGGTTCCCAACGTTCATACGTTGCGGGTGCTGTCATTAGCCGACTTGAATGCCCCGAGTTGGCTCCAACCAGTACCTACCTGGTGAATTCCTTCCTTGAGAAGGGATTTAAATCATTTGCCGAGACAAGTCTCAATCTTGATTTACTAGACAATGCTAGTAAACTGCAAATTCCTGTTCTTGTTGACAACCATTTCAAAATGTCATTTGATGTTTGCCTCTTGGGCAAGGCAGTGACTAACCTACAATCTCGTTTCGAACTTGCAGATTCCTCGTTATCTCGAGACACCGATACGATAACGTTGGAAGGAATACTCGGTGTAGATATCCTGCAGTGCTTGTCTTCGTTCGAGTTAATTACCTGCATGAACGGCACGGCCTTCCGTTTGGGTTCGAAAATTGTCCCGTGGGGCAATGTAGAACATTTCCTCGAGAAGAGCCAGGTGCCGTTGTTGTACCAATCCTTAAATTCTTCAGATGTAAATCTTGCGTGTGTTAACTTCGTTCTTGACCCACAGCAGTGTCAACCTGACCACCTAACCAGCGTGTTGCAGGAGAGCTGTGTCGAGGGGCACATCGACAGAATTTGCAATCTTGAATCAATTGGCATTTCGGAGGAGGAAAGCATCGCCTCTTCAGACTTGGAAAAGGTAAACGACTTTGCCCAAAGTATAGAATTTAAATCAGGGAAGTACCATGTTGCTCTTCCTTGGAAAAACAAAATCACCCAAGTGAGTGATGACTTTAATGTGGCCCGAGCAGTGCTGAACAGAGTCGTCCCCAGATTGAAAGAGCAGGACTACTTCGAGGCGTACGATGCTGTGTTTGAGCAGCAACTCCGCGACGGCATCTTGGAGACTGTCCCCTTTGAGGAGGCGAGTCGTGATGACAGGGTGTTCATACCTCATAGACCCGTCGTAAAAACTTCTCCTTCTTGTACCACTAAAGTGAGGCCCGTTCTAAATTGTAGTTTGCGGGGGAACGGAAAGCCATCACTAAATGACGCCGCTTTCCCTGGCGTAGACCTAATGGGTGACCTGTTCGCTCTGCTAATAGGGCTCAGACATGACGACTACTTGCTGATGGCTGACATTAAACAAGCCTTCTTGCAAATTAAACTTCTATTGGAAAGCGATAAGAACAAATTCTGTATCCTCTGGATTAAAGACGGGAAACTTGTAGTTTACCGGTACGCAACAATCGTCTTTGGGTTTGTTGCGAGCCCCTTCATCTTGAATTATGTAATTAAACGTCATGTGTCCCAATTTCCTGATGATCTGTGCAGTCGCTTCCTTCTACATAACATGTACGTGGATAATCTTTTCATAACCGGCAATGATCCTTCTTCTTTATCGGATCTCTACAGATCCTGCCGGGAGAGAATGTCCCAAGGAGGGTTTGACTTGCGCAGCTGGGTGACAAACTGCCAGTCCGTTCAGTCCAAGCTTGAGTCTGAAGGAGTAGCTGCCGCAGACTGCCAGCAGGTAAAGGTCCTGGGATACAACTACGACATTGATTCAGATTCCCTTTCTGTGAGTGTGGATGGCGACTCTGAGCCGCAGAAAGTCACGAAAAGATCGGTCCTTTCGAGTCTAGCCAAAAGATTCGACCCTCTAGGCCTTGTTGGCCCCGTAACAGTACGTGGAAAGGTGTTGATGAGGCAGATGTGGAAAGCAGATTTGAAATGGGATGATGAATTACCAGAGACACTATCTAATTCATGGTTTAATCTTAAAGGTCATTTAGACCAATTGAGCGAATTTAGCTTTCCACGTAAAGCTTTGACCTCCGACGAAGATGTGAACTTGACCATATTTTCCGATGCATCAAAGACGTGCTATGGATTTAACATTTACGCTGTCGGAACAGGCGACAACGTAGAATCTAACTTACTTTTTAGTAAGAATAAAATAGCCCCTCTTAAGACCAAGAGTCTCCCTACCTTGGAACTCTTAGCAGTGTACATAGCATTTAAATGTCTCTTGAATCTCTTGAAATCCTTAAAAACCGCCAGAGTAAAGTCTGTCGTCTTTGCCATAGACGCACAAATAGTTCTTGCCTGGTTAATCAACGGCTTCGTAAAAACAAAAAATGTTTTTGCCAATAACAGAGTCAAGGACATCCTGCAGTTTCGTGAATCTTTGAGAACCGAGCACGCTCTCGAATGTGAGTTCAAGTACGTGCCCTCTGAAATGAACCCTGCAGACTTGCTGACCAGAGGACTAACTGTTGCCGAATTTCAGAGAAAGTTGGATTTTTGGCGTTGTGGCCCTGCTTTCCTGACAGACTCTTCTCAAGGCTGGCCCCACAGCCAGTTGGGATGCTTGCCCGCTTCACAGCAGGTCTTCACTTGTGCTGCTCAGCTGGCTTCTCCACAGCCTTCAGTCGATCCCGTTCTCGACATTAACAATTTTTCTTCTATTGACAGATTGCTAGGAGTGACCGCCCAGCTATTCAAACTATCGGACGTGGCGAAGAAGCGACCTGTGGACGTCGTAGACAACTACGCCAAGGCTCGTTTATATTGGGTAAAGTTGGACCAGTCTCGACAGTATCCCAATGAACTAGCTTTCTTGCAATCTCCTGAAAGTATTAATCCCTCTTCCTGGGTGAAGGATTTGAATCTGTTTCTCGACGACAACGGAGTGATCAGATCGAAGGGCCGTCTCAGCCGATGCCGACATCTCTCCTATGACGTCGCTAATCCTGTGCTGATTTCGAGGCACGGCCGCCTATCAAAATTACTTGTTGCCTCTTGTCATGAGAAATGCATGCACTTGGGGGTTGCCTCCACGCTTAATTGCTTGCGAAATTTGGGTTACTGGATTCCCAAACCTAGGACCTTGATTAGGTCAATCATTAACCCGCGCACGGTCGCGCATCCCTCAGAAAAGTAGTCAATTTACCCGCGTTACTCTGCCGTTCCCTGTTCACTTACCGTAATAGGCAGAGATGTAAAAATATGAAGTAATGAGTAAAAAATGTTGCTTTACACTTTGATGTTGTCAGATTTTTGATAACTTGAACCGTTTCTTTGTAATATGGAGTCAAACTCCGTAGATTTTTGCACAACATTGCTTCAAAGAGATCAATGGCCATTTTTGTGTTTTGGGAACAATGTAATGTTTTTCACTGCAATTTTATGCAGAAAATCCTTCCAAACCTGCTGATGTTTTTATTTTTCCTCTACAACAATTAGAAAAAAAGTTATGACCATTTATGTCTACTAGGTGTTATCCATTCTTCGTTTTAGTTCCTACATAAATGCATGTTTGCATGTCTGGTTATATTACTGTAAGTATAGTGTTTCGAAACTTGTAATTTTCACACAATATGAATAAAATACTGCTCTACACGCTACTGACTTCAGATTTGTCTTATTTGCCATTTTTACGAAATAAGGCGAAATAAGGCCCTGAGTAGTTTCGCTGGTAACTGAGGCTGCCACTGACTGTTCGCACGCACACCCTCTCACGGTCGCCTCATTTACCACACTGACTGTGCTTACCCCTCCCAACTTCCAAGTGGTTGGAGCTCTGCCTTAACCCCCACAATGTGGGGGTTTCTGGCTCCAGCTGTGTAGCACTCGCTGAGACGATCATTTTGGTGTATAACAACTTGGGGTTATGCCTTACGTCTGGCAACCAGTGAGCCTGGTAAATGAGGCGACCAGTTACAGTGCGCGGGTTAAAGAATGTAAATTGTGCACCAAATTGAACGCACGAGCTTACGCGTATCCTAAGCCTTCTGACTTTCATTCCCATAAGGTTAATTTTGTTGAACCTTTTCAGAACATTGGAGTAGACTTCACCGGTCATTTCAACGTGAAATTTGGACCAACCTTTGTTAAAATGTATCTCTTAATCTTTACTTGTTTGAATATCAGAGCCATTCATTTGGAACTGATACCCGATATGTCTACCAATTCTTTCCTCTCTGCTTTCATAAGGTTCTCTAATAGGTACCGCCTTCCAACAACCATGTTTAGTGATAACGCTCCAAGTTTCATCCAAGCAGCTGAATTGCTGAACTCTTCCTTTTCAGGCCCGTTATCAGGATTCTTGACTCGTAATAATATCAAGCATGTCCGTATCCCACTTTATTCAGCATGGTTTGGTAGTTCATGGGAAAGATTGATTAGAGTCGTTAAAAGCTGCCTATACAAAGCTATTGGGAGGAACAAAATTGAGTACTTCCCGTTTCTAACCTTGTTGTCAGACGTACAAAACTCGGTGAATTCTAGACCATTAACTTACGTTGATGCAAATGATTTATCAAGAGAATGGGTTTCCCCGAATTCCTTTCTCAAAATTTATCGGAACAATTCTACCTTGACTTTTGGAAGTATCGCGGGTCAGCAGTTGGTCCATCCGACTCGTTCAGACTTAATCGATTCTCTCGAAATCAGAGAGGAGGCCGTCGAGAAATTCAAAGATTTCTGGTACGGGGAGTATTTGCTTTCTCTTCGGCAAACTGACCGGAACATGTACCAACCTCAGTGGGAAAACAGAATAAAGGTTGGGGATATTGTCCTAATTTCTTCTCCCGTGAAACCCAGGCCTTTGTGGTCAATGGGACGGATTACCAAGTTGTTCACAGGTGCTGACGGGAACACGAGATCGGTCGAGCTGTTGAGGCCTGACCGTTCCACTGGCGAGTACGCCATATCTCTCCTTTACCCGTTGGAACTGAGCCTGGACAGCGTGGAACCTCTATCAGAACCTAACCCTGCCCCCACTGAGCCTGCACCACCACCACCTCGACCACAGCGACTGGCAGCTAAAAAATGTAGAGAAACCTTAAAAAACCAATTGCATTGATTTTTTTTTTCCCCTCGCCCGGGAGTGTATAAGAAATACAGTGCGCTCACCTCCGTAACATAGCAGTCTAGACCTCGTTTCACCACACACTTGAGGTTTGGAGCACGAACGGAGGTGAGATCGTGAACTGGTCCCTAATTTTAAGATTATTATGATTACGCTGATTATTTCGATTGCTACCATTATCATTATTGCTATTATTGCCGTGATCATCTTCACTATCGTCACTGAAAATCACCCAGTGTCACCTGGACCTGCGGATATTATGATTTGTGCACACGGACGAGTGCTGAGAACTTCCGTCGGGGCTGTCATCAAGGCCCGCGGTTGAGCAAGAGGACGAACAATTCTGTTCCTCTTGTGCTATCCTCTCCTATCTCCTCTAAAACTTGCACTTACTGTATATCTTCCGTGTTATCTTTTTCACTAGGGTGTCCTTAATTATTAATGTTTAAACTTAGCCATTATTAACTTGCATTTTGTCGTCCTCCTTGAGAGGCGACGCCTTAACTTACCTTTTGTCGTCCTCCTTGTGAGGCGACGCCTTAACTTACCTCTTGTCGTCCTCCTTGTGAGGCGACGCCTTAACTTACCTCTTGTCGTCCTCCTTGTGAGGCGACGCCTTAACTTACCTCTTGTCGTCCTCCTTGTGAGGCGACGCCTTAACTTACCTCTTGTCGTCCTCCTTGTGAGGCGACGCCTTAACTTACCTCTTGTCGTCCTCCTTGTGAGGCGACGCCTTAACTTACCTCTTGTCGTCCTCCTTGTGAGGCGACGCCTTAACTTACCTCTTGTCGTCCTCCTTGTGAGGCGACGCCTTAACTTACCTCTTGTCGTCCTCCTTGTGAGGCGACGCCTTAACTTACCTCTTGTCGTCCTCCTTGTGAGGCGACGCCTTAACTTACCTCTTGTCGTCCTCCTTGTGAGGCGACGCCTTAACTTACCTCTTGTCGTCCTCCTTGTGAGGCGACGCCTTAACTTACCTCTTGTCGTCCTCCTTGTGAGGCGACGCCTTAACTTACCTCTTGTCGTCCTCCTTGTGAGGCGACGCCTTAACTTACCTCTTGTCGTCCTCCTTGTGAGGCGACGCCTTAACTTACCTCTTGTCGTCCTCCTTGTGAGGCGACGCCTTAACTTACCTCTTGTCGTCCTCTTTGTGAGGCGACGCTTTAACTTACCTCTTGTCGTCCTCCTTGTGAGGCGACGCTTTAACTTAGGTAGCATTAATTACTTTAAGGTATTATTAAGGCCTTCGTTATTATCTTCTGTGTTCTGTTGCTCCTCTTGAGCCTTGCACCTTATTTTCCACTGAAAGAGGAGAAACCTCACTGAGGATAAATTCCTTAGGTGAGTTTCGACCGACCTATATATTC
>CM059579.1:79513709-79514847 GCA_030386875.1 Morinoia aosen
GCACCAACAGCAACAGCACCAACAGCAACAGCACCAACAGCAACAGCACCAACAGCAACAGCACCAACAGCAACAGCACCAACAGCAACAGCACCAACAGCAACAGCACCAACAGCAACAGCACCAACAGCAACAGCACCAACAGCAACAGCACCAACAGCAACAGCACCAACAGCAACAGCACCAACAGCACCAACAGCACCAGCACCAACAGCACCAGCACCAACAGCACCAACAGCAACAGCACCAACAGCACCAGCAACAGCACCAACAGCAACAGCACCAACAGCAACAGCACCAACAGCAACAGCACCAACAGCAACAGCACCAACAGCAACAGCACCAACAGCAACAGCACCAACAGCACCAACAGCAACAGCACCAACAGCACCAGCACCAACAGCACCAGCACCAACAGCACCAACAGCAACAGCACCAGCACCAACAGCACCAACAGCAACAGCACCACAGCAACAGCACCAACAGCAACAGCACCAACAGCAACAGCACCAACAGCAACAGCACCAACAGCAACAGCACCAACAGCAACAGCACCAACAGCACCAACAGCACCAGCACCAACAGCACCAACAGCACCAACAGCACCAGCACCAACAGCACCCAACAGCACCAGCACCAACAGCACCAGCACCAACAGCACCAGCACCAACAGCACCAGCACCAACAGCACCAGCACCAACAGCACCAGCACCAACAGCACCAGCACCAACAGCACCAGCACCAACAGCACCAGCACCAACAGCACCAGCACCAACAGCACCAGCACCAGCACCAACAGCCACCAGCACCAGCACCAACAGCAACAGCACCAGCACCAACAGCACAGCACCAGCACCAACAGCACCAGCACCAACAGCAACAGCACCAGCACCAACAGCACCAGCACCAGCACAACAGCACCAGCACCACCAGCAACAGCACCAACAGCACCAACAGCACCAACAGCAACAGCACCAACAGCAACAGCACCAACAGCAACAGCACCAACAGCAACAGCACCAACAGCAACAGCACCAACAGCAACAGCACCAACAGCAACAGCACCACCAGCAACAGCACCACCAGCAACAGCACCACCAGCAACAGCACCACCAGCAACAGCACCACCAGCAACAGC
>CM059579.1:79515347-79547847 GCA_030386875.1 Morinoia aosen
ACTACTACTACTACTACTACTACTACTACTACTACTACTACTACTACTACTACTACTACTACTACTACTACTACTACTACTACTACTACTACTACTACTACTACTACTACTACTACTACTACTACTACTACTACTACTACTACTACTACTACTACTACTACTACTACTACTACTACTACTACTACTACTACTACTACTACTACTACTACTACTACTACTACTACTACTACTACTACTACTACTACTACTACTACTACTACTACTACTACTACTACTACTACTACTACTACTACTACTACTACTACTACTACTACTACTACTACTACTACTACTACTACTACTACTATGATCACAATTCAACGCCAAAAAGTGCCCTCGCTGAAGTGCGGTGTGGTAGCGATGCTGTAAAATGGTCCACAGACTTCGGGGCGGGGCGGGACTTTTATGAATCGATTCCTCGGGAATTTTTCTACATTTTTTGGGTATTAAAAATTTTTTTTGACGCGTTTTTCATAGAGTTTTAGGCATTTTTCTTTTGCTGGCGATTAGAAAATGGCACGAAATGGCCATTTTTGATCTCTGCTTTTTTTACGCTGAGATGTCATGATTTTTTCTGGTAAACCAGAGGTGATCAGGCCGAATTTTTCAGTCTCACCATCGAAATCCTTATTCCACCATATTTTAAAACGTTGTTTCGAAAATGCCCCAAAAAAATTGGGAGAAGTAAATTTTTCACTTATATAAGCTTTTTTGGTGCCCTGGTGACATGTAGTCAAAAACCACTTTCTCGAAAAACGGCTCAACGGATCGTTTTGAAATTTTGTAGGGATCGAAATCATGGAAAGTTAAGCTTTTACTGGTAATTTGGCGATTGTTTGTTGTTTATTTATTGAGTTAGAGGGATTTTAAGCCTTCGTACGACGCCAGTGATGGGAGAGATCTTATATATATCAATTTTCGTGATTTAGAAAGAGTTTTTTCGAACCTAGTGACCGAATGAAGTTGAAGAATCGTTCCGTTGACATTTGTTTACAATTTAATCGAAAACTAACCGCTCAATTTTTTTTAAATTGAAAATTTCTATAAAAAATCGGTTAATTAGGGAACCTTGCGGTTTTTTCAGGCACCTGTTGGTAGACGTGGTAAAAGCACTAAAATCCTTATTACTCAAGAACGGCTGGCTCAATTTCTTCGAAATTTTGTACAAATAGTGATTACTATAATTCCAACCTTCAGTAAAAGTTTGGTGCGGATCTAATGCGTAGTTTTTTAGATATAGAGGTTTTGGGTCTTCCGGATCAAAAAAAGTGATCAAAGAGATCACGCAGATATCGAATGACGGGCTTTAAAAGGAGTTTTCTTGAAGCTGGTGCTTTTCTGAAGTCGTCAAATTTTTCTGGACGCTGTTTTAATACAATTTTGTCATGAAACAACCTTTTGTTTGTTCGTTAAGGAGAAAATTGTTGATACAGCGGTCATTTTGCGCCCCTCCTAGGGCTGTTTTGCGCCCTCGGCTCAACGGTAAATTTTTTTTTGAAATAAACCAAGTGTTCGAGACATGAGTAATGAAAACATCATGAATATATTTAAATGAGGTTAAATGCGTGAATTATTTTCTGCTTGCAGCCGATTTTTAGGTTTTTTATATGGATTAAAAATCTAAACAAATTGAATAAAGTGCATGGTATGTGCTGAAATATTTCAATATTTGCGAGTTTTTAATTTATTAGGATGAATGGCAAAGGAATCTTCTTCAAAAACACTGTTTAAAGATGGGAAAATGTGAATTATATGCATTCGGATAATTTGTCGTTTAGAACCCGTTCGTTACGCGTTTCTGGAGTTTCCGTTAACGCTACGTTCACGAAGTGCTGCGTTCACGAAACTGTTTTCCACTAAACTTCTCATAAAATTTCTTATAAAATTTTCTACCGAAGAAAAATATATATTGAACGTGTGTTGGCCTATGTACGAATTGTTTTTATGATGCATAACAATAAGTGTTTCTTTTGTTTTCTTATATAAGTACATCTATGAATGAAACGTCACCAGTCTGCAAAGTATAGTGTTAACTCAAAATTATGAATGCCTCTGCTTATGGAAGAGAGTTAAACATAATTAATATATTTGTGTTGCCTACAAAAGATTTTTCATTTAAATATTTATTACCTGCGATAGAAAACGCTTAAAAAGGTGCAAAAAGTTCCTTATTTGTTCTGTTGCTTGTGCCTCATGATTTTCTAAAATGTTTCATGAATAGATTTTTTTGAAGAGAAAATATAAATTCAAAATTCCTTATTCAAGTCATAATTCTAAAGAAATTTTTGGTAGACAATTCAGTGCAGAAAGTTTTTAATTGTTTTATGACATATAGACAGAGCATGTTAGAACTAAATGTGATGTTTGAGTGCCCGGAAAAAAAGCTCTAGCATATTTAAAAAAATTGATTAAAATATCTTTGATTTTCAGATAGTGAAGAACTTTGGTAAATAGGCCTAAATGATAATAAAATTATATTGAAGTAAAATTCATATGCTGGAACAAGACATGGATGTGTGAAGTGGAAGCATGGATGTGTGAAGTCAAGTCATAAGAAGGTAAGTTTTGTGTTGCTCTTTGCTTTATTGTAAATGATTGAGTAGAATTAAAATGATAAAATGATGCAAACGTATAGCCTATGCTCTTATGATGAGAAAAACGTTGCACCTCTATTCCGAAAAGCAGCTTATGCGCACACATGATTTTGTAGAAGACTTCGGTAGTTGGAAAGGTAAGGACCATAATCGATTTTCCAATTTTCACTGCCTAAACATAGTTAACTATATCAATATAAACAATTTTTCTTCTATGCATTTTGGGGCGCAAATGAGTATTTAAAAAGTTATAGCAGTATGTTAGTTTTTGTCAGTAATTTACCACTTTAACTCGGTAAATACTCATTTGCGACGGAAAGTGCATAGAAGAAAAATTGTTTATTTAGATCTAATGAACCATGTTTAGGCACTGAGAAGTGGAAAATCAATTATGGTTCTCTCCTTAACTTTTACCAAGACTTCCTCTAGTTTTATCGTCTGTGAATCCTATAGTTATGTTGAGTGCAATAAATATTTGTACAGAAAATGTAGAATTCTTATTTACACTGCTGGGGAACATTGATGGGTGACAGATGTGTGTAATGCTACATGATCATTAAATTTTTCAGAATATATTCATAAAATGGTATATAAATTCATGAAGATTTGATTAACTGATCAAGTAGGTGATCACTGTTGTAGAAAAAAAGAGAATTTAATTAGGGTGAAAGTGCTTTGCAATGACAAGTTTTTCATCTAACAGCTGCATCGCTAGTTTTTGATTCTATTTCTGAGCAAGCCAATATTTTTGCGCTAAGTCATCTTGTTCACGTGCATTCCGTAATGATAATGAAAATGTCTTTTCAAATTGTATAATTGAATAGTGGCTGCTATGCATTTCCATCAAAAGGTTTTCATGAACACAAAATCCAAAACAATTGGCTTCTAAATTTTTGCACCTCTGTGAAATTGAATGCAAAAACTAGAAGCTTTCTCATTGCAACTTGTTTGTTAGTGCATACATTATTTCAAATTTAAAAACCATAAAAGGTCTACTTTTTCTCTGTTAGGGGAGCACGGGCAGATGCTGGGGGTTGACGTGTTGCCTCATTCTACTGCAGATTTTTGGTATCTGTGCTGTAGCATGAGAAAAACGTTGCACCTCTATTCTGGCTTGTGCGCACACATAATGATTTTGTAGAAGACTTTGGTAATTGTAAAGGTAAGGACCACAATCGATTTTCCAATTTTCACTGCCTAAACATAGTTAACTATATCAATATAAACAATTTTTCCTCTATGCATTTTTGTGCGCAAATGAGTATTTAATAAGTTATAGCAGTATGTTAGTTTTTGTCAGTAATTTACCACTATAACTCAGTAAATACTCATTTGCAACGGAAAGTGCATAGAAGAAAAATTGTTTATTTAGATCTAATGAACTATGTTTAGGCACTGAAAAGTGGAAAATCAATTATTGTTCCCTCCTCAACTCGTACCGAGACTTCCTCTGGTTTTATTGGCTGTGAATTCCTGTAGTTATGTTAAGTGCAATAAATAATTGTTCAGAAAATGTAGAATTCTTATTTACACTGCTAGGGACCATTGATGGGTGACAGATATGAGTGTAATGCTATATGATCATTGAATTTTTCAGAATATATTCATAAAATGGTATATAAATACATGAAGATTTGATTAACTGAACAAGTAGGTGATCACTGTTGTAGAAGAAAAAGAATTTAATTAGGGTGAAGGTGCTTTGCAATGAAAGTTTTTAATCGAACAGCTGCATCGCTAGTTTTTGATTCTATTTCTGAGCAAGCCAATATTTTTGCGCTAAGTCATCTTGTTCACGTGCATTTACGCTCCTGTGCATTCCGTAATGATAATCAATGAAAATGTCTTTTCAAATTATATAATTGAATAGTTGCTGCTATGCACTTCCATGAAAAGGTTTTCATGAACACAAAATCCAAAACAATTGGCTTCTAAATTTTTGCACCTCTGTGAAATTGAATGCAAAAACTAGAAGCTTTCTCATTGCAACTTGTTTGTTAGTGCATACATTATTTCAAATTTAAAAACCATAAAAGGTCTACTTTTTCTCTGTTAGGGGAGCACGGGCAGATGCTGGGGGTTGACGTGTTGCCTCATTCTACTGCAGATTTTTGGTATCTGTGCTGTAGCATGAGAAAAACGTTGCACCTCTATTCTGGCTTGTGCGCACACATAATGATTTTGTAGAAGACTTTGGTAATTGTAAAGGTAAGGACCACAATCGATTTTCCAATTTTCACTGCCTAAACATAGTTAACTATATCAATATAAACAATTTTTCTTCTATGCATTTTTGTGCGCAAATGAGTATTTATTAAGTTATAGCAGTATGTTAGTTTTTGTCAGTAATTTACCACTATAACTCAGTAAATACTCATTTGCGACGGAAAGTGCATAGAAGAAAAATTGTTTATTTAGATCTAATGAACTATGTTTAGGCACTGAAAAGTGGAAAATCAATTATTGTTCCCTCCTCAACTTGTACCGAGACTTCCTCTGGTTTTATTGGCTGTGAATTCCTGTAGTTATGTTAAGTGCAATAAATAATTGTTCAGAAAATGTAGAATTCTTATTTACACTGCTAGGGACCATTGATGGGTGACAGATATGAGTGTAATACTATATGATCATTGAATTTTTCAGAATATATTCATAAAATGGTATATCAATACATGAAGATTTGATTAACTGAACAAGTAGGTGATCACTGTTGTAGAAGAAAAAGAATTTAATTAGGGTGAAGGTGCTTTGCAATGAAAGTTTTTAATCGAACAGCTGCATCGCTAGTTTTTGATTCTATTTCTGAGCAAGCCAATATTTTTGCGCTAAGTCATCTTGTTCACGTGCATTTATGCTCCTGTGCATTCCGTAATGATAATCAATGAAAATGTCTTGTCAAATTATATAATTGAATAGTTGCTGCTATGCACTTCCATCAAAAGGTTTTCATGAACACAAAATCCAAAACAATTGGCTTCTAAATTTTTGCACCTCTGTGAAATTGAATGCAAAAACTAGAAGCTTTCTCATTGCAACTTGTTTGTTAGTGCATGCTTAATTTCAAATTTACAAATTACCAAAGGTCTGCTTTTCTCTGTTCCAGAGAGCATGGTCAGATGCTAGGGGTTGACCTGCTGCCTCAGTCTTCTGCAGCTGGCATCAAGGGGCGAGTGTACCTGAGAAGCTGGAGCAAGTCAGTCAGTCAAAAGATTGTAAGTTTTGTGTTGCTTTTTGTTGCATTGTAAATTATTAGGTCCCATTTTTCAACATTTGCTTCTAACAACTGATGGATTGCAATAGAAAAGATACCATTTCATGAGATATTATGAAGAGCAGCTCATGTGCAGGCATTAGGATTTTGTAGGAGAGTTCCTTAGGTCCATTGTGTGCTGTAAATTCCTAGAATTATATGAGGTGCAATCAAAATTTTTTTAGAGAATGTGGGGTTCTTAGTTTTTTATTTCTAGGGATCATTGAAAGTTGATGAAAAATATCTGTAAATTTCAATGATTGACAATTTTCAATAATTCATCCCAAATTTGATTTATGTAAAAGAATTTCTTGCTCCACCATTACCTGATAAAAGTATGTAAAGACTTCAGTAGACAAAAAATTTAATTTTTTTCAGGGTGAAGGTGCACTCCACTGAAAAGCTCCAGAGTCAGCCTGGTGGCTCCTGGTATTGTTTGCAACTACAAAAGTCATTCCTTCACCAAGTCTCCTTGCTTCTGTGCATTCTCCTTTGTCATCCATGGACACTAAAACTCGTCATCTTGCACCTACTGTGACCTCTCTTCCTCCTTCTTCTCCTCCTCCTCCTCCTCTTCCTCTTCCTCCTATTATCTCTAGTCCCACACCTTCTGTTGCCCGTGCTCCTACTCTTCCTCTTGTATGCACTCCTACTCCTCCTCTTGCACTCACTCCCACTCCTCCTCTATCCCCTTTTGCACTGACTCCCACTCCTCCTCTTCCTCCTTCTTCTCCTCCTGAAGCACTCACTACTGCTACTGCTACTGCTACTGCTGCTATTACTAGTACTACTTCTCCTATTGCACTCACTCCTACTCCTGCCCCTCGTAGATTAACTCGTGAAGTTTCTGCACTACCTCTTCTTGCTGCTGTTGGTGGAGCCCCTCCTCCTCCTCCTCCACTTCCTCCTCCTTCCTCAGTTGTTTCTAGTCTCTCTGCTTCCTCTGTTGCTTCTTGTCTTCCTCATCCATCTGATGCTTCTTGTGTTCCTCTACCTCCTGCTGTTGCTTCTAGTTTTCCTCTTTCCTCAGTTGCTGGAACATTAGGTTCTTCTGCAGCTAGTTGTGGTTTTGCTTCAACTTCCGCAGCAAGATCTCCTCATGTTGCTTCAGCATCTTATCCTTCTGTACATCATTATTCTTCTTCTCCTTCTTATGCTCCTCAAGGTACTTTTTTGCTCCCTTACCCTGACCAATCTGTAATTCCGTCTGCACCTATGTACTCTAATCCATATTCTTGTGCTCTTCCTGGTTCTTCTGTTCATGCTTATTCCTATCCTCCTGTCTTCCCTGCTTCTCCTTCTGCTCTTCCTTACTTTTACCCACCTCCTCCTTCTTACCCTCCTGTATTTCCTGCTTCTCCTGCTTCAACACTTTCATTTCATCTTCCGTCTTCTGTCATGGTTCAGAGCCCTCAACACAATGTGATACCTGCTGGGACTGGAATGGGTGGCAAAGAAATGTGCACTGCCAGGAAAAGTGGCTCAGCAACTGTCAAAGGTGAGGTATTTTCTTTTCAACGGCTGTACTCTTGGAATGATATGTGGCACAAATGCCTCTGCCATAAATAATAAAATTAACTGGGCTTGGTGCACAAAGATGGTATTTGTTGATGATTCATCTCCAGGTTTGCCCAACCCCCACTCAGGGGGAGGTATTGGAACTAGCACTGCAAAGAGTTAACCCTCAAATGCATGATTTTTCTGTACAGGAGGAAAAATTTTTTTAAATGAAAAAACAGTTGAATACAGTTTCAATGTACTCCAGAAACAATTTTTATGCTAATCACATCACTATTTATGGAATTAACGGAATGTGCCATATATGGCACAAACCGAGCAAATGGATACCCTTTGGAAATGAGGGAGTGTGCCGTATATAAAACAAATCGAACATAAGATTCCTTTTGTTCCATGTATGAAATATGACACAATGAGGGTACGAGCTGCTTGTGTGCATGAAACGGCGCATTTTAATAAAGCCATACAATGAAAATATAACGATACTTCCATTTACTCAACTTTGTCATATCGGTTAGCCTGAAAAAGTGGTTGTTCACCAACAAATGTAGACAATATTCTCCTTATTTATTGTCCTTCCAAGAGACGCAAGTGATATCAATATTATCGAAGAAGGCTAGATACTCATTGGTATTTCTTCATCCGGTTAGTCCCCTTGGAGGCATGTTATCTGGAAGACATATTTATGAAACAAGGTACTACTTTAAATAATAATATTTTCTTGTAATTCATGGTTATATATGAACATAGAGGTAAGGTATTTGACCTATGCGCCGTATGTGGCCCAAGTGATAACTGACAGGTAAACAACACCAAACTCGGTTTGTTCCATATATGGCACAACGATTAAATGCACATTCATCTTATCAATAAGCCATTGAATTTCATTTCTAGTAAAATTTTTGTGATCTACACACATTTTTTACGTAATCATATCTTATACTTACCGGAAACTTTCTCAAAAGTCAGGACAATGACAAAATTTAGGACAGTGCAACCCTCCTTCCACCAGCATCGCTAGTGCTACATTGAACGAGCATACAGAGAGTATGGTTCATTTGCTGTGCTTGATTCTTGTTCGGGACTGAGATAGAACGTGTCAGATGAGGTACAAACAGTTATAATGCCACGATATTCATAACTCAACAAATAAATTGATTATTTTTAGTATGTGCCATATATGGCACACCATGCATTGAAGTGAGAGGGCCCAGGCTAAGGGTTAGGTAGGTCTTTTTTTGTTGAGAAAAAGGATTTTGTTGTGTTAGGGACCACTTATTTTTGGTTCACTGCCGTCCTGTTTTTTTCGGCACATGATACTTTCTTCTTCAACTTTTATCTTGTTTCATAAACTTCTTTTTCAACTTGCTGCTTCTATGTCTCTTGTGCAAATATTCCGCTTTCCCTTATCTCCACAGTGAATGGTGAATTCTTTCTACCTCTCTTCGGAACGTTGTTTAGCTGTTGTGGAGGCTTAAATTAACATTTAATCTCATCGCCAGGTTGGAGCTGCAGCCGCAATCAAAAACCTGCACCGGTCACGATGGCGGTGGACGACGACGACGGCAAGGCGATGAGGGTGGTGGCGGCTGGTGCAGCAAATCTCAAAATGGTGAGACCAACGTTTCCATTATTGTGAAATGCAGGAGCAATTCTGAAAACGACTACAGTATGTAGGTTGCAATTCATTTGCGACCAATTTATTTACTCCTGTCGAGTAATTATTGTATGTGAGAGAGGCAAGATATGTATTTTTTGCATACCAATGCTGTAAAGATGTTGTTTTTTATATTTGAGGAATCTGGATGTGTTACTTTCATGATGTTTATGATTTCAGAACGTTGCGTTGAAGGAGTCTTCAGTAGTAGAGACTCATCCAGTTCCTCCTGACTCCTTAGTGGATGATCAAGAAGAAGAAGAAGAAGACCCTTCTGAGCCGCAAGAGGGGCAGTCAGGGTTCCATGAGAAGCCCGCTGATGGTGCGATGGAGATGCCAGTATCACCGTCTCAGGCCAACACGGCACAACACTGTCACCACAGCTCACGGGGGGTGGTGGTGGTGCAAGCCTCACCTGGCTCCAGCTCTCGTTCGAAGGTGGGCCATTAATTGAGCGAAATACCTCCCCAAATTTTTGTTTTACGAGATGAAATGTGCTTTTTTCTTCTTGTCTCATCTTCATGGTTGAGCAATCGAATGTAATTTGGAATACCCATGACTTCATCTGGTAGTCTTAGTAATGTAATTAAGGTCGAAGCCTCAAGTTATACCTGAACAATTGGTTCTCATGTCTATCGGACACTCGGTGAAAATTTCAGGCCTGAGCTCGTCGTCGTATGAGTAACAATGCATGGCTATGCCTTCATTCTTTTATTAGCACTTGTTTGACATCAATTGTCTATGCTGTTTTTGTTTTTCGGCGTAGATAGACTCGTCTACTGAAAGAGCTTGATGGTATAATGTTGTATTCTCCGTTTTCTGAGCAATGAATATTTTTTAACTCACGCAAACCGTTCAAATGAATTTAATTCATCATTTTCTAGACTACTGTACAATTTGACATCCCTTTTTTCTTTTCTAGACCCCTCACACACCCATCCAAGGAAAACTCGCCTCAATTACGAAGTCCGAGCACACGAGGCATGCGGGACAAAAAATAAGAGGATGTACCTTTCCAGCTCGTCGAGTGCGTCGAGTGCGCTGGAATTCCAGGGCGTACTTCAAGAACATCGCGCGGCTAGTCGTCGATTTTTATTTAGGCTCTTTATGCCCACAAATAAATTCTGCTGACTCCCCATACGTATTTCAAACACGAAGTGGCGTGAAAATGATGCCGAAGCAAATTGACGCAGCAGTCCGGTCAGCGTTTATAAAATGGGGAAAAAACTGGAAAAATAGGAAACGAATGAGTCGTAATAATTTGAACAGAAGACAATTGACCTCCTCGGCTTGTGAACCTTCGCACGGATCATCGACATCAGACGTGACCGCTCATTCAGAGGAGGAGGTGACGACGACAGCAGCAGCAGCTGCCCATGGCCGACCAAGTTGCAAGTACCAAACCAAAGCTGTCGTCACTCCAGTGAAACGCTGCTGCTCTGACACACAAAAGAACGCAGCAAATTTGTCATCGGTCATCATTCCGAGAAAGGATCAGTTGAACGCAGCTGAACAAGCTACACCCGAAAAACAGCGTTTCACTCCCAATTCCATCAAACGAGAGAAAGAAAGAAAATTTGAAGCCTACGAAATGACCGACGAAGAAATCAGTGAAGAAGAAGACGAGCCTCAGACGAAGGAGGAGATGATGAAAAGACGTTCTATTGACAACTCCCGCATTGGAGAAATGTTCCAGGATATTATACATTCGAATGAGCGGTACGTATCGAAAGATGAAGTTATAACAAGGGTAGCTTTGAAGGAGCCTAGGCTCCTTCGAAAATACGGCATCGCATCTCTTCTCAACAAAGTTAGATACATGAAAAAATGTGCTAGTGCAGGGAATTTCATATTGTAAGAAACAGTGCGAGAAATTTTGGTGAAATTACTTGAATTTAGGTCGATAGACGTCCATTGTTGCCCGAAAAGTTTTATCTCTAATATTTAGGTTTTGTTTGTTTGATATTTTGCATTAAGAATGCTCTTATTTAGCGTGAATGACGGAAATTTCTGAAATGAATTGGGTTTTTGGAAGGCTTCGTTGCGCTTTAAGAGGATACCATAGATCTTTAAGATGTGTGCGGTGAATGACGCGTCAAGAATAATTGATCGTATTTTTATATAGAAGAATGGCCGAGTTTACTGTGCTGTCTCTCTCTCAGTACGTGAGTGGGTTCACTCTGGGTAAAACGCTAGGCCAACGTGAGGGTGAATAGCTGGATCACTCTCTCTTCAAGGACCCAGCTAATGTTAGTATAGAATACGTCGAAACCCGCAAAGGCAATTCACCTTTACCTTGCCCAAGCTGGGGGAGTGTAAAGTTAATTACTTTGCTGGAGATTTCGATGTACATGTAAGCCCGTAGACTTTCCATGTTATTATCAGCGAAAGGAATCGAAGGAAATTTCTTTGAGTCTCCAATTATTGTCGATATTTCGTTTTCTATCACTAAAATTTTGAGACTTCCTGAGTACTTATGATCTCAGCCCTATTTTTCTTCTTCATTTGTCATCATTCTGGAGTTAGTAGTTGCATTCATGATCATCGAGATGTTCGATCATCGTCTTGGATTTAATTTGTAGTTGTGATTCATGGTGAAACGCATGTCATACTCTAAATTTCTTTTTCTCTCGTGTTCATTGATATTAAAGGTGTGTGTGTTTTCTATTTTTTTTAAATTGCATATACTTTCTACTTGAGCGATGAAATGCTGTCATTTTCTCAGTTTTTTTTTAAAGAGGGAAAAAATTTCGTTGTATTCATTTTACCTAATGGAAGAGTCCTAGTTTTCTAATAATGAACCTATGTATTAAAGTATACATATGTACTGGTGCTAAAGACTTTAATGAGATTAGATTATAAGTCAGTTTAAACCTCCCTATCCGTGAGAAAAGGCGATCCGAAGAGAGAGGAGGAAGTCACTGTTTAGTATAAATTTAAGGGAACGCGAAGTGTAAGCAGAAACGTCGTAGAAACAGTAAATTGAGACAGAAGATCATGAAACAAGATGATAGGTAAAGAAAAAAGTAGTAGGTTTGAAAAACAGGAGAGCAGTTTACCAGAAAAATTGATGGTCCTTAACATAACAAAAGCTTTCTATTTAAAAGAAAAGCCAGCCTTACTTTCTCAGCTCGGACCCTTGCACCTTTACCGCCTGGGAGTGCGAATTCTAATAGATATAAAAGTAGCATACATTTGAAGTGAACTTCAAACTTCGATGAGACGAAGGAGAAATAATGACATGAAACGTTATTTCGTATTAAAAGATATACAATTGTTAGGGAGGGGCCTGTAATCGAATACAAGATGAAGAGCCGAGGAAACGAAAATTCTTCATTCATAAGAAGGAAACCACTCGTTGTCGTCTGGAAAAAAACTCGATATTCTATGCTTCTGTTGTGAAATTGAATTTATTTGCGCGGAGAGAAAAAGAATTTTCCCTCCATATGAAGGGCGCGTCTCAACAGTGGAATATATGTTTTTCCTTTTAAACTTGAAAAATGAATTCCGAATAATACATGTTTGGAACGTCATACTTGAAAAAGGATTTATAGCTCAAATTTTAAATAGAATATCAAAGCATAGATAATGACATGTTTTTCATTTTGAAATTTTCGTGTTCGGAACGTGTATCGGTAGAGCTAACCTGACGTAAACAACAGAGCTTGTGCATTTAGTTGATCAGCTGATGCTCAAGCACGTGCGCTCTCGGTCGTTAAATGGTTGTTTCTACAAGGTAATTAGGTTTTTGTTGGTCGTGACGTGATCTCGTTTTTTTATGAGATACCAAAAATAGTCTTACCCAGGCGAATTGACAGAGCGTTCGGCGGTGTGTCGAGCTTTTTAGCCGAGTAGGACTGCGCATTCGAGTTCACTAATCTAAGATTGCTCTGAAACGTTGTAGTTTATTTGAATGGGAATATTCCTAAATGAGGTGAAAAACAAGAGAACAAAAAACCTACAAATCATCTCTTAACCCAGAAAGTGAAAGCATTGCGGTAATTTTCTTTGAATGTTACTAATGGCATGGGCTTGGTGTTTAGAGCATAAAAAGCGACGTGTGCAAGACCTCTGACGGTTCTCTCTTTATTCCACAGATCAGTTTCAGGCTCATCAGATTTTAGAGCTTTTGGCTTGGCCGAAGTTCTTTGCTCTCTTCGCCCTCAGTCTTCAGCACCTTTCTCACGTCCGCAATGTCAGCCTCAAGACATGACCTATTCACGGAGTTGGAGCAAGCCAATCAAAAGGAGGTCAGTTGTGTTTTTCTCTTAAGTGTACCCTAAACTAAGAGGTGTACCGTTATTCAAACCAAGAATGTTATGCGAAGTCGTCATTGCTCTTTCTCTCTCCGGTTTTGAAAATCTGACCATGCTCGCTATTGATGTTTCTCAGTTATGGCTTACATCTCATTCTTAGTTTCGTAAATTTGTATGAAAAAAATGTACATTTAATGCATTTTTTATAAGTATTCATGCTGTTCGTTTTCTAGTTCATAAACGAATTGAAAAATATCAATAAAATAATTTATAACATTGCTGAACTTATAGGAAATTTCAAATAGTCAACTGCTGCCGGCAAGAATTTATTTGTTCGTCTGATTGATTATTCATCAAAAGATAACTTGATGCAACTCAGCAATTAAAGGCCCACAGTACTCTATGGTATTTTGGAAACCAACTCAAGTTCTTTGATCAGTTCTTAGTTTCAATTTTTCAATTGTGCAGGATGCTGCTGCTGCTGCTGCTGCTCCAGATGGAAGATTATCATCAGAATCTCAACCGTATGCTACGGTCGTTCCTGGTCATCGTAGTACACCACTTTCTACTCCTGAAGCCACTTTCGAACATATTCTACCTACACCTCCTCCCTCTCGTATTCTTGCTTCTATCGCCTCTCCGCGTCTTTCTTCCATTTCGAATAACGTCCATGTTTTGCCATCTGTAGTTTGTCCTCCTTCAGCAGAGTGTGCACTTCCTTCTCTTCGTGATTTCCAGCTACCGCTTTGCTCTGCTGCTAGTCCTCTTTCTCCTTTACCTTGTGTACGTTCTTCTTCATCTTCTCCTCCATCTCCTTATTCTCTTGGGCCTTGTGCACTTTCTACTTCTTATGTTGCTTACGAACCTCGTCCTATGTTTGCCGCTGTACATCCTTCTTATCTCACCTCACCTGATTCTCAGCCTTTAGGAACTTCCACTTCTGGGACTTCCTGCTCTAATCCATCTGTTCCTCGTAATTCTGTAAACGATTATCCTCATCATTCTGTCCTTCCTCCTCCTCATCCTCCTTTTCCATCAGTGCATGCTTATCCTTATCCCTCAGCATTCCCTGCTCCTCCATGTGCCATTCCTTATTCTTACCCTCCTGTATTTCGTTCTCCTCCTCATCCTCCTCCTCTTCATCGTTCTCCCTCTTACCCCATTGTATTTCCTTCTACTCCTCCACCTCCTCTTCCTCCTTCTTCTCCTTATCGTGCTTTATTTGCTTCTCCTCCTCCCTACCCTCCTGCATTTCTTCAGCCTGCTGCTCCACCATTTCCTCCTCCTCCTCCTTCTCCTATTCTTGCAGTACCTCCATTTCATCTTTCTTCTGTGATGGTACAGAATGCTAAAGGAAATGTGCTACTTGCTGACTCTGGCAAAGAAATGTTCCCTGTCAGAAAAAGGGGCGAAGCAACCGTGGAAGGTAAGGTATTTTTGTCTCAACTCCTCAACTCTCAAAATGTCGCATTTGCCTAGTGAGAAATGATAGAAGTATCGAGGCTCAGTATGTGAAGATAATTAAATTCATCAATAAAGAATCTTATTTTGAACAAATGAGGTGGTTGTAATGCTACATTTGTTGATGATTCGTCTCCAGGTTTGAGCAACGAGAAAACTGCACCGGTCATGATCGTGGGCGACGACGAGGCGACGGTGATGGTGGTGGCGGCGGCAAGTGCAGGAGATATGGAAATGGTGAGACACGCGTGTCCATTATTGTGAAGTGCAAGAACATCTCTGAATAAGAATACGCCATGTGCGTGAATATCTGTGTTGCGATTTGTTTACGTTCGACTTATTTCCTTGTACCCGGTAAATATTGGGAGAACCGAATATAAATGTATGTTGTCTGTTGAAGAGTGCTGTAAAAGTTAAATTTTCCCCGATTTAGCAGTATCGTTGTGTTAGTCATGTACTGTTTTTCATTTCAGAGCGTTGCTTCCACGTCTCTCGTGGATGATGTCCCCTCTGAGCTGGCTGACTTGGACTCCTTTCTGCATGAGGATCCGTCATGTCTTCATTCGCGCGAGGTGCAATCAGGGTTGCATGTGGAGTCCTCCACTTCGCAGGATGATGCTAACCCAGGAGCCTCATCTCATGCTCCAGTTGGCTCCAGTGCGCGTTCGAAGGTGAGCCAAAGTAGGGTGCTTGAAAATCCTGAATGTGTGAAAAAACGCGATTTGTCACGATGATATTCCACATTGCTTTGGTTTCTTTCTCGTCTTAGCCGTGTGGCTTTCGAACTCGCCTTCGTGCAGGCAAACCCGGGTTCGAGTCCCAGCGCTGGTGGCGATTTTCTCTGTTGGGTATAGGGGAAAAATTCCAAGCACAATAGGTACCCCACTCTACCCAGGTGTCTGAAATGGGTACCGGTCTTGACCGGGGGAAAGCGTCATGGCGTCCTGGAGTTAGTTATAAGCCATTTGAAAATCCAATGTACAAGGGGATATGTATCAGGCTTGAAATTGGAAGTAAAGCATCCGTAGATGCCTTCTTATTTAATTCTTAAAATTTCTTTATCCCATGACTAACTTTTGCTACTTAGTAAAATAAGTTGAGTTTCATTCAGCGCCTAGTACAGGATATGATGAGCTTTAACATTGCCTAAAAATGTGAAGGTATATGCAACAAAAATCCTTTAAATATTTATTTGTTGAATTGTATTCAATGCTTTCTTGAATATTACCTCTGATGTTCAATGATCGAATCAAACGAGGAAGATTCATGACTTTGTGTAGGACCTCATCAATGGCGTGTGCGTAAAATCTATGGGTCACATGATGCAGTTTTTGTGCGATATTTTTTCCTGCGGATGTCACGCATTTTCATGTTCTTATCAGCGCCTGCTTACGTATGCCTTGTTACGATTGCGTTGCGCTGTGCAGTATCGAATTTTCATCAAGGGGGAAATTTGTAATCGATCCCGACTCTAATTTTGCATGGACTAACAATTCAAACGATTGATCCTCCGTTGAAACGTTACTTTTTTGTTAATTAACGTGTCTATGTCCATGTCTAAATGCTGCCAATTTTGAAAATAGTTGAATTTTTACAGGCGGTTTCCTGTCCTATTTGCAAGAAAAAAGTGACGAAGATATCAAAACACATGCGGTCCAAATTACCGGGACATGGTTGGCCCCAAGCCAAGGCCAGAAATGCAGCGGCACTCCTTGGACTACGAAAAGAGCGTAAGAAGAAGCCTACGACGTACGTTAGGACGCTTAAAGACTGTCCAATTAGCTCGTGCTATGCTAGAGTACGACGCTTGGATCTCCACATGAAGACGACTCACCCAAATTCTGTAAAAACGCAAGCGTTTTACAAAAAGCTGCACACAGATGTCGACTATACGCTCGATAAGCGCATTCTTGAAGTCTTCTATCAATGGAAGCTGTCTTCAGATGGCGCTTCACGATCCGAGCGGACAGCGAAGAGGCAGGCTGAGCAGGTTTTTCGGCTGTGTCACATGAGCCGTTTGCATTCTTGCGCTGAAATCTTCAAGGATGAGCTAAAATTACACGACATGTTCAATCAAATGAATGCGAACAACAAGTGGGGCTATGGCACTCTTCGTTCTTATTGCTTTAGCCTCATCTCCTTTGCTGGCTTCTTGAAAAGTCGCAAGTTTGCTGAATATTATGCGGGGAACCTGGATGATTTCACTTCTCCAATCGAAGAAATTCGAAGCATGGCCAGCTCCACGACAGATGCTATATCGCGCTGGATCAGGGCATTCAGTAAGAAAAGCAGGGCCTCAGCGCTTCACAAGTATGAACTCGAACGCAGAGACCTGATTACTGCTGAAGAAACGAAGGAGTGTGCTACTGGACGTCTATACAAAAGTGTTCTTCGTCTTCAAAAAATGGTGAGCGATGGAGCTGTAGAACCAAATTACCTACCTGCCTACCACTTCTACCTCGTCCGAGATTATCTCATTTTGAACATCTTTCTGAGGAATGCCCACCGAAATGCTGTCGTTTCCGAATTAACTGTGTCAGAATATCGAGACGCCACGAAAAGAGAAGAAAAATTAATAATAAATGTGAAAAAACACAAAACAGCAGACGTGTATGGATCTGCATGCCTCGTCCTCCGCCCAAGAATGGCTTCATTAATGGAGTTCTACTTTGAAAGCATACGTCCTATGATGGATCGCAATCATTCTCCATACTTTTTCATTACTAGAACTGGGAAACAGTTATCATCTGCGCACATTGACGCAGCCCTCCAATCAGCATGGGCCAAGTGTGGAATGTCAAAATCAAAGAAAATAACTCCGAACCTGACAAGAAAGTCATCCACAACTCGTGTGTATCTACATGATCCGTCGAAATCGAATGCAACCGCCTCTTTAATGATGCACTCGGAAGCTACGGCAGCGTTACATTATCGCCGGATCGACAAAGAAAATCAAGCCATGGCGGGAGAAGCAGCTTTGGCCGAAGCAACGGGTTTGCATGATGGGTGCGAATCAGAAGACCAACTACAACTTGACGACGACCACCAGCACCACCCCGAGGATGAGGAGTGGGAGTGCGTCATGGAAAATGGCTGTGAAGAACACAAAATGTTCCAGAACGTTATTGAGAGTCAGTATGCAAGCTCACAATCAAAACCCGATGGCTATCATAGTGATGAATTGCCGCCGTCAGATGGGCAATTCCGTTCAAATTCTACCATTATTGACGATCCTCAACCAGAGACTACCTCAACTGAAGACAAAGTGTTCTGGAAGAACCCTCCCTCTCTTCTTCTCAGCAGATCATCATCATCCCCGCCTCCTCCACCACCATCACTATCACTACTACCACCTCTACCATCACCATCACCACCTCCAATGAATTCACCACCTCCATCATCATTACTTGAAAAAATTGGCTCTCATCAGTCACTAACCGAGGATGATTTTGAAGCCTCCGAACAGCAACTTCAACTTTCTGATGAACGCTCTGCGTTCAACTTGAATTTAGTCGACTTGCAGTTTGATTCAGGTTTGGCTTCAACACAGGGTAGAACCTATTCTCCAGACATGTTTGAGGACATTTCGGAATGTTCTTACTCTCGAGCAAAGGAACAAAAAAATGATGATGTTGATGATGATGATGAAGTAATCAGCAGTTCTGAAGATGAGGCACCACCTGATTACGAAGAACTAACCGCAAAGGAGAGAATCAGGCTCTTCCGATCAGAGGATAACAACGTCATACACTCTCTATTTCTGGACATTATCAGCTCAAGAACAAGGTATGTCATGAAAGACGACGTGCTAGATAGGGTAGCGAAAGAACAGCCTAAGCTCCTCGAAAAATACGGAATCGTCTCCATCCTTAATAAAGTGAGGTACATGAAAAAAAGGTTTGGCCAATAAATAATAAACTATTGCAGTGCCCCATAAAATCTCTTTGTTTCATGCATTTTGCCTTGCTGTGTATTGTGTTGCGCCTGGGCTGCTTTTCCTTTGCTTCGATTCACAACTTATTTACTCCTGTTGTAGTTAATCAAACTAGAGTTCTTGATGTTTTCTCGATGTTCTGTTAACTGGCGTTGTAGATTTCAACTTGGCGTATTAAAGAATCTTTCTTCTTCTGAAGCGATTCAGCGTTTGTGCCCTCAAGGACCTTGGATTTTTTAGATGTTTAATAGATTACATTCATAAAAACTCGTTTGAATTAGAATTTAAATAACAAAATTTAATATTAAAATGAGTGGAAATTCATTATTAATGTAGAAATTAAAGAAATTAAATGGAAATTCTTCTCACTGTTTTAGTTTTACTGAATTAGCGAACGCTAGATAAGGCTGTGTTTTTCATTAGATTTATCGCTTTTTCCCCTCAGGGGGATACAACTGTTTTACCTATGGTAATTGGCACTTCCAGGGGGAAAATGTGTGAGGGCCCGAGCTGTTAGTTTGGTAGTTTTTTTGTTGATGTTGAAATAAAATCTTTTAAGTCAAGGACCATCTTTTTTTGGGGTCACTGCTGTCCTGTTTTTCACCACCTACTACTTTCTTCTTCAATTTCATCTTGTTTCATGAACTTTTTTCGCAACTTACAATTTCTATGCCCCTTCTGCCTAGATTCCTCATTCCCTTGCCTTCATACAAAGTGGTGCCTTCCTCCTTCCTCTATTCGATACGCTCTTTGTTGGTATTGGTTAGAGAAGCTTGAACTAACATGTTATTTGATTCAATTTATCGTTTTTTTTGCTCGTTATTCTGTCATTTAGGTTAAGATTTGTTTGTTTTTTCTTCCGAAAAATAACAGCGGATAGAGAAGTTGATGAGCTGCTCGATTCGATACTGTGGATTGAGGAGAAGCTTGTTGTGTTAATTTCACGTACGCTGTACCCATGCAACGAGACTGTTTTGTTAATGATTTGAAAGTAAAAAGAGTGTCGCAGTTTTGTGTGTTATCCTTCAATGCCAACATTTACAAACATTTGAGTCACAATTAGGGACTAACCGCATTCTCTAAGAGGCGCGTCAAAGACAGCTTCCAACCAAGTTGTGAGAGGAGCCGAGAGAATATTTCCCGAGAGAATACCCGAGACGAATATATGTCTAAGATACTTTCAAATTTTCAGAGATGTAAAGCGTGGCCTATAATTTATGGGGTATGAAAGGAACGATGTGCTTCTAAGATAATTTTTTACTCTTTAGGATATCTAAATATATAACGAGAATAACGAGATATCCTACATATAACTAGTTGCAAATTGGTAACAGATAAATACGGTGAGTTAGCCGTCGAATTCATCGCGTGGGATGGCTGAATGGCTGTTTCGATGTACAAACATCAACCGTATTCAGGCTCTGAACAACTCAGAAAATGTTCTATTTCACATTTCAAACTGGGAAAGCAATACCAATAAAGTTAGAAACTCCCTGGATTCGTAAAGGTGTTCCGAAGAGAGGAAGGTTAACGCACCATTTAGAACCATAAGCCAAAGTTCGCCTAAAGCGTTGAAACTGAATATTGAGTTTTTTAATATGTCCTTAACGAGCTGGAGCTTAGAGCTAAGCGGCCCATAGACGATCAATTTAATTGTCAATATCATTGACTCAATATACTGATGATTGACGGTCGTCAATCAAGCCCACAGACAATCAATTAAATTGTCAATATTCATTATTGTCAATTATATAGCCAATAAAATTGATCGTGTTTGGCCGCTCAAGACACCTGGGCAGTTAGAAAGGGCACGCATACGTACGCTTCCAGCCTTGCGGCCGTTTGCGCTCGTCACGTCGAATAATTCCAGTGAAACCAAGAACCATAAACTCCCAATTCCACGTTTTGATGAACTGAGCCCTGACGATCTATGGTGACATATAACATCCCGCTTCTATATGGTAGCTGTGGCTGGGACGCATACTCTCAGATTGCTTTGTTCTACAATTTATTTAACTTTATTGCAGGCCAACAAAATTTTACGGAGCGCCCCCTAGCGTCAACATTGACGTTGTGAATCAGAATATTTAAGGACTTATTCCATTTCTTCCTCTTCACTTTGTAGCTATGGGTAAGAAACATATGATCTAGTATTGTTTTGAACCGGTTAATGGATTAAGTAAATGATCGTAATATCCTGAATCGTTTCAAGAATTAATTCTCAGAGATTAAAGAAATGCTTCTCTGCTATGATATTGTTCAGAAGTTTTGTATGGACCACGTCCTGTACGTCATGGTCTAGTTCGATGTGCTTTCGGCCTTGACATTTGGCATCGAATTTTTCAAAAACGCAAATGAAATGGTCTGTTGGTTGAAAGTAACGTTGAGGATATTATTTCGTATGCTAGAACAGAGTAAAGTTGGGTGTTTTGACAATGCGCAAGTGGGAAAGGGAGCGTAGCCCCCTGTTGTATGTGAGTGTATAGGAATGTTGGCAATTACGATTTTCCCTTAAGAAGAGTGAACATTTGGATTGTGAACGGTATAAGGCGACCTGGCCGAGATGGGCATGGGCACCACAATCCATCCAGAACATTTGAGTCACAATTTCTTGCTAACCGCATTCTCTAAGAGGCGCGTCGAAGACAGCTTCCAACCAAGTTGTGAGAGGAGCCTCTCTTCAATGAAATCCGTTCATCTCTAAAAGATCAGATGCATGAACATCAATACCACACATTGGATTATAAGGATTTCAAAATGTAAAGTTCCTAAATTGAGATGCGAACCGTACGAGGTGGTGGCAGGTAGTCCTACAGTAAACACAGTGGTGAATATTCTGTTCTATAGTGTCAGACAAAACGATACCCTAGAAATGAAACGCACGAAGAAAACTCAAACTTTGGTTGCGTAAGGAGCTAGCGTTACGAAGAAGAAAGTGCTGCTACAGCTACTTTAATTGCAGGAGAAGTCAAAGCAGTTGCTGCGAGTGTTGGTTTTCTGAAGTGATGATGAGTGTTCAAAAATACGTTGAGAGAACACTGCGACAGAACTTTCAAATGAGAAAATTTATAAACTAGTTGTGACTCGTAAGCAGATGACTGACAGCAATGATACCAAAGAATGGCTCGATAAGGCAATTAACAACACTGCTGACAACGAAAAGCGCGAAGCATTAACGGAATTTCCTGAACTCAAAATGAAATTCAATGAGATAGCATAAGAAATAGAACAGGATCCTGAGAGACTTGCTTCATTTCGGCAGTCAGTTGGTGCTCTCAAGAGCTATTGAATTGATGAATAAACGGTTTGCCAGCTCCATTTATGCATTTCTGCCGGTTGTGATGCATATGAAATATGTAATTTTGTCGTGCTTCAGATCAATGCTCCTCCATTTCTTTCAGCAGCAACGTTTAGTTCATTGCGCCTCAATTTCACGTGTGAATATACGGGAATTAGTAGCGCAGCCAGGGGGGGGGGGGGGGGGGTCACGGAGCATGGACCCCCCACACCCCGGAATGTTGTGCTGGGGGCCTTCTGCAGTCGCCGTTTTAAGTAATAGAATAAAGAGTGCTGATAATTAATGTATGCCTCACACCCCCCCCCACACCCCAACCAAATGAATATAGTTTCAACTTCTGCATTTCATATGTAAAGTGGACAAATTGAGAAGTTTTTCACCCTAAAGTTCTAAGATGTTTTGCTTTTTTAGTTGACAATTTATTTTTTTTGGGTGTCTTAGCACATGCAACTTGCAGTAACAACAGAGTTGTCCCTCGTTTATATTTTCTTACTGGCTAATTCGAAAAGAAAATTCACAAATTCGATGGGTAAGTATGAAATTTGAGAAAAATATATATTCATATATATATATATATGCGTACAAACAATCGAAAATACAATTCAATATAAGTGCATGCATTTTTATTGATACGCATATAATTTGAACGAGAAAAAAAAGTAACAAGTGGATATTTATTCTCGTGCTACATTAAAATTGAGCTTCTTTTCACACTGTAATGAAAAGAAATTAATAGGAAAAACTTGTACAATAAAGAATGAAAAGACAATCTATAATATAAAAAGTCACAAGTATTAAATTTTCTAACAGAAACTCTACGACACGTACTTTCTCCGTTCGGAAACACTCAATGCGCACTACCTATAATTTGTAAATACTTGTAAATTTGTAAACACTTTTATTAACACGACTGAAAGTTCATGGAGCGTGCAAGAATGTAGAAAATAGCATTATCTCTGAACAACAGTCAAAATTCACCATTCTCTATACTGAAACTGTAAAATTTTGCACTTAAATACATCAGATGTAATCACACTCATTTTCAGTGGTTATATTTGAGTTACCCATGTAAAATAGTTTTCCCAATGTTTGAGTATAGATGAGTTCAGTGATTCCACTATGGATTAATTCTATTATAAAATCGTTTCCTCATAAAAAAGTTTCAGTATATTAGTGTTCAATTAAGGTAATTACGCCATTTTTTCGCGTTTTTGCCCACTAATGGTGCTTGAAACTATCATCTTTGTAAATTTGGAACACCACCGAAAGTTCCATTCTCAGGTTTTCGATCAACATCTCAAGCATTGAATAAGCTTATATTTCCGTTTATAGAATTAATTTGAAATTACGTTTCGATAAATTAAGATAACGTTCAATTTATTTCATTAAAAGATAATTATCAACCCTTCAACGACGGGACACGATTGCCCAGACAGCTAATTCTTAAATAGAGAGTCTCTATTATGGTTATAGGTAAGTGTCACGAGCCAGGAATTTATACTTCTATACTCATTTAGGGGCCAAATTCAAGTCTTTTTTTACCTTAAAATAAAGTTCCGAAAAAAGACCAGACGATACAATCCCGTCCAAAGAAATACAATGACTTATTTCATGAAACGAGAGGTTATGACGTAGTTATGACGTCACAGTCTTGAACTAACCCAGTTTCGAACGAAGATGTAACAGAAATAAATCTATCTCATGTCTTTTTAGTTTATATTCTCTTATTGAAAACGCTTTTCTTTCATTGAATTTAATACATTTCTTCTCGAAATAGGAAAAGTTTTAAAACTGATTCATAATATTTTTGTAAATTTTATCGATAACAGGTAAAAGAAAACACTAAAACGTATCCAATAATAACTTCCAGCAAACGAACAGACGCAGAGAGAAAAAGAATTTAATTATATCGTTAAATTCATCAATAAAAATCTATCACATCATTTATAAAGAATCAGAAACTAATATTAATTCTCAACCACCTAAATTACCTCGATGGTGTCTCAGTCTACACGACCCCATCTCATAAAAATATAAATCAGTTGTCCCATGTTCTAGTTTCCGAATTATTGCATGAATGAATTCTTTATAGTCTCAAATTTAATAAACCTTTTTTTCCAGTTTTTGAATCACCAATGTTGAGACATGAAGACATATCTCGAATGAAAGGAGCTCCGCTGCCAGCCTTTTTCCGACAAAAATAAGTTCGTGAATGCTTTCAACAGCTAGAAATGCTTCAAATCTCAATTTGATACTAGGTTTCAGCTTTCGGATGCATTAGGTCATCTACTACTGCCTGATGAAATTGATATATTTGGAGAAGAAGTGACTGTGTCCAGGGGAAGTTCATATTTTTACTCCCTTTATTCAGAAACAAAATCGTGAGTGCGTCAAAAGGCTGATGAAAAATGGTATCTTTGATATGAGATTGAAATATTTAGACATGCATTATATCCGAAACTAGACTTGTTCCTCACGATACAGGGAAAGATCGGTTTATGAACCATTGTCAATGAAATTCTGAACTCGAAGTTTTTCCGTATTTAACTTCAATAATGTTTAGTGTTTTTTTCACCCAGATATCCAAATTTCCTTAGCTCGCTTTCTAAAAGAGCATTCATGTAAAGCGTCATCATATTTAGCATCCGTTGTTCCACAAAATTTCTTCATTGCATCACTTTTAGATTTGATGGAATTTGACTTTGTCGCCTTCGTTGTATTTTCTCTCACCATTCATTGTTATATGATAAAAAGTTATTTCCCTCCTTTGAAGCTCTTCCACAATTTTACTAATGACAACTTACTATTAAGTTTTATAAGATTTCCTTCTTTCCATGATAATTTTCCAAAACCCTTATTCCTTCAACACCACTCTCCCTGTTCATGTAGAGTGTGTATCACAGCAGCAAATAGTGTTGTCTCTAATAATGGTAAAAATTCACCATTCTCTATGCACATAGCCAAAACTTCTGCTATTAAACTTAATGCTATCTATTATACATGAGTTACCCTCTGAAGAATGCGCTGGTTCGTTTTCACGTGCAACAAATCAGTCAATATTGGATGGACAAACCATCAGAATGAAACGACTAACAATCACGTAGAATGAAATAATTAGTGAAGTAATTATTTAATTTTGGAAGGTCTTACGACCATGATGGGGGGCAACTGTGCGTCTTAGCGTATCTGGATGCGATTATCTTCATCTACTACATCAATATTGTAGATGAACAAATTTTCATAAAATCTTTTACTTCTCCGAATATCGAAAATTTCTTCTATCTGAATAAGCAAATTACATGAAAAAACTTCGTTTTAGTTCATTAATAAGCTCATGGGAGAGAAAAACTGATGAAAAGAATTGAATGCATGCTAAAAATTTTTTTTTTAAATTCAGTTTATTGGCCTTAGTTTCTAGGTATGAAAGGCGTTCCTCGCAGCGGGGGGCAGCATGGTATGTGTTAGAGTATTTTACACACGTAGCACAGGACGTCGCAGGCGCCCTGTGATGGCATTTTACACACGGGGCTGTGGCAGTGCAGGGCATCTAGCAAGGGGGTTTTACACGCGACTTCTCGCGAGGGCATTTCACACACCACATCTCGCAAGGGCATTTTACACGCGACATCTCGCGAGGGCCTCTCACACACCACTTCTCGCAAGGGAATTTTATACACTCAACTGTGACTGCAAAGGAAAGGGCATTTTACACACTGTGCAGGTTTGGGCGAGAGAGGCACCCTGTAAGGTCGTTTATCACACGACATCTCACGAGGGCATTTTATACACTCAACTGTGGCTGAAAAGTGAAGGGCATTTCACACATGGCTGAAAAATGAACGACATTTTACACAATGTGGAGGTTTTGGCTGGAAAGGAACTCTTTAAGGACGTTTTACACACAACATCTCGAAAGGGCATTTTACACACGCAAATTCGGCTTTAGAGGGCATTTTGCAAGGGCATTTTACACAAAATAACCGCCTTGGCACGGAAGACAACTCGAAAGGGTATTTTTTAGAGCGCGTGGTGTGCCTTTACACTACTTGTTCAACATGCCCCTACCCTACACGTCAACCACACGCCTACCACACGCCTACCACGCTCCTTTTACCTGTGCAACAAACTTTTACCCCTCGCCTGATACGCCTTTATTGCCTGTGTGCCTCACAAGCATTACGCACGACATACGCGCGTCTTATAGGCGTATCCCTCTTGCGATGTAATGGCAAGAATGTCTACATCATAAAGTATTTATATATTATTCATTAACCAATTCTGACGAGGTTTTTCCATTTCTTAAATTATTAATAAACTGATTTAGAATCTCTTTCAATAATAAGTTGATATCCGGTTCACGAAAAATGGTATTTGAAAAAATAAATTTCCGCTCATCATCGTGAACGCAGCCGTTGTTGTGACGTCAATTCAATTTGGAAGGAACACGTTTCAAACAAACGCAGATCACAAGTGCATTAACTCTATAATTATTTATTTCAATCAGTGTTTTCGGTGAAAACTTGTTTATATTTTATGAAATATTTTTTCCTCCTCGTTAGGAACATTTTCTTCAACATGTATACATATGTCAGTGGCGGATCAATTAAGCATAACAAGAACACAGTTAACGTATTCATCATGTAACTCATTTGAATAATGAAAAATTAATAACCATTTATGGGGGCAACTGTGTGTCATAGCGTATCTGGATGCGATTTTCTTCATCTATTACATCAATATTGTAGATGAACAAATTTTCATAAAATCATTTGCTTCTCCGAATATCGAAAATTTCTTCTATCTGAATAAGCAAATTACATGAAAAAAACTTCGTTTTAGTTCATTAATAAGCTCATGGGAGAGAAAAACTGATGAAAAGAATTAAATGCAGGCTAAAAGTTTTTTTTTTTCGAAAATTCAGTTTATAAGCACTAGTTTCTAGGTATGATAGGCGTTCCTCGCGGCGGGGGGCAGCATGGTATGTGTAAGAGTATTTCACACACGTAGCACAGTACGTCGCAGGTGCCATGTGAGGGCATTTTACACACGGGGCTGTGGCAGTGCAGGGCATCTTGCGAGGGAGTTTTACACAAGACATCTCGCGAGGGCACTTCATACACAACATCTCGAAAGGGCATTTCACACGCGACATCTCGCGAGGGCCTTTCACACACCACATCTCGCGAGGGCCTTTCACACACCACATCTCGCAAGGGCATTTTACACGCGACATCTCGCAAGGGCATTTTTCACACTCAACTGTGGCTGAAAAGTGAAGGGCATTTCACACATGGCTGAAAAGTGAAGGGCATTTTTCACAATGTGGAGGTTTTGGCTGGAAAGAAACCCTGTAAGGACGTTTTGCACACAACACCTCTAAAGGGCATTTTACACACGCAATTTCGGCTGAAAAGGGCATTTTGCAAGGGCATTTTACACAAAATAACCGCCTTGGCACGGAAGACAACTCGAAAGGGTATTTTTTAGAGCGCGTGGTGTGCCTTTACACTACTTGTTCAACACGCCCCTACCCTACACGTCAACCACACGCTACCACACGCCTACCACGCTCTTTTTACCTTTGCAACAAACTTTTACTCCTCGCCTGATACGCCTTTATTGCCTGTGTGCCTCACGAGCATTACGCACGACATACGCGCGTCTTATAGGCGTATCCTTTTTGCGATGTAATGGCAAGAATGTCTATATCATAAAGTAATTATATATTATTCAATAACCAATTCTGACGATATTTTTCCATTTCTATTAATAAACTGATTTAGAATCTCTTTCAATAATAAATTGATATCCGGTTCACGAAAAATGGTATTTGAAAAAATAAATTTCCGCTCATCATCGTGAACGCAGCCGTTGTTGTGACGTCAATTCAATTTAGAAGGAACACGTTTCAAACAAACGCAGATCACAAGTGCATTAACTCTATAATTATTTATTTCAATCAGTGTTTTCGGTGAAAACTTGTTTATATTTTATGAAATATTTTTCCCTCCTCGTTAGGAACATTTTCTTCAACATGTATACATATGTCAGTGGCAGATCAATTAAGCATAACAAGAACACAGTTAACGTATTCATCATTAACTGATTTGAATAGTGAAAAATTAATAACCATTTACCAACTTATTAGGGTCTGATGTTACTTCAGGCATTGACTTCCAATGCGGGAAGTCACGTGGGGGACGTACATGTAATTTATTTACTATACGCAAATTTTCTGAATGTATGTACAATAAGAGTTCTCAAAAATACTGAATACGTAAAAAAATAAAATTTTGAGGGGTAACTGAAGTATAGTAACTACAGCTCTAAAACAGACATTCAAATAGGTTGTCCAAACAATTCGATGGTGCCCCAGTCTACACCGTCACTTACTTCTAAAATGTATCAGTTTGGGTATGCTCTAGCTTCTCAGTCTAAACAGTCTTGATGTCTATATCAACAATGTTGAGACATGAAGAAATATCTCGAATGGAAGGTGCTTCGATCGCACTCTTTTCCAGACAGAAAATGCTTCGCGAATGCTTTAAAAAGCTATAAATTGCTTTTAGCCTCAACTTGAGTTTTTAGATTCCTCAGATTAGCAACTAGTGCACGACAAAAACGATATATATTGAGAAGAAGTGACTGTGTCGAGGGGAGGTTGATGGGAGCGCTGCTTCTACTCTTTTCATTCAGAAACGCCGTCGTGAATGCTTCAAAAGGCTGAAGAAACACGTAAGCTTTGACATGAGACTAAAATCATGATTTGATGCGCGTTATTTCAGAAACTGGACTCATTCCTGAAGGCCTGAAGAAAAATCTGTAGTGTAAAGAGTGTCAGTTGCACTTTGAGCTGGAAGTTAATTGGTGTTTTTTGTCCAGATGTCGAAACCCCCCAGCTCGCTCTGCTAAAAAACATCTATGTGAGGCATCATCAAATTCAGCATCCGTAGGTCCACGAACTTCCTTCATTGCGGGTCTTTTTGATTTGCCGAAATTTGACTGTGAATTTGTCTCCGCAGTACTTTGTCTAGTTTTTTATTAAATAAACTACTTGTCTTCAATTTATGCTGTTCTAATATATCCCAATCGGGAAATCATTATTGGGTTTTCGATAATTTCTTTCCCCTCAGAATTATTTCTGGAAACACTTTTTTTAACACGACTGAAAGTTCATGGAGCGTGCAAGAATGTAGAAAATAGCATTATCTCTGAACAACAGTCAAAATTCACCATTCTCTATACCGATACTGTAAAATTTTGCACTTAAATACATCAGAAGTAAACACACTAAATACCTGCGGTCATATTTGAGTTACCCATGTAAAATAGTTTTTCCAATGTTTGAGTATAGATGAGTTTAATGATTCTACTATGGATTATTTCTATTATAAAATCATTCCGTCATAAAGAAATTTCAGTATATTAGTGTTTAATTAAGGTAATTACGCCATTTTTTCGCGTTTTTGCTCAATAATAGTGCTTGAAACTATCATCCTTGGAAATTTGGAACACCACCGAAAGTTCCAGTTTCAGATTTTCGACCAACATCTCAAGCATTAAATAAGCTTATATTTCGGTTTATAGAATTAATTTGAAATTACGTTTCCATAAATTAAGATAACGTTCAATTGATTTCGTTAAAATATAATTATCAACCCTTCAACGACGGGACACGACTGCCCAGACAGCTAATTCTTAAATAGAGAGTGTCTATTATAGTTATAGGTAAGTTTCACGAGCCAGGAATTTATACTTCTATACTCATTTAGGGGCCAAATTCAAGTCTTTTTTACCGTAAAATAAAGTTCCGAAAAAAGACCAGACGATACAATCCCGTCCAAAGAAATACAATGACTTATTTCATGAAACGAGCGGTTATGACGTCACAGTCTTTAACTAACCCAGTGCCGAACGAAGATGTAACAGAAGGAAATGCATATCGTGTATTTTCAGTTTTAAATGTGTTGTTGGAAAAAACTTTTCTATCATTGAATTTAGTACGATTTTGCAGTAATGGGAAAAAATTTTGAATTTATACGTGCAAGTGTTTTATATTTTATTTCACAATGAGAAAAAAACCAACAACGCATCCACGAATGACTTCCAGCGTACGTACGAAATCACACGGAAATGAATTTAATTGAATGGTTTAATTTATCAATGAATATCTATGACACCATATGAGAAATCAGAAAGTAATTATAATTTTCCATCAAATGATGTAAAGAATCAGAAACTAAACGAATTTATAGAAGCAAAACACAACGTTAGAGTTTGGAAAATATCTTGACATAACACACGAGCTTAAAGAACAGGGAAAATTGGACAATTTCCAAGTTAGGGTTGTATTTTTTTCAATTCGTTCGCACTCGTGAAGAAATGAAGCTTATTTTCTTAACACTCATCGATTCCGAACGGTAAATGTAATTGAAGTTAAGCATCAAAATTTCATCCATTGGGAATGGTTTTTACCACTTTTATGAATGTGAAGTTGTTGGGGGGAGATGTACAATTAATAGTAATTAAGTACAATTAATAGAAAAAGACTTTTGGAAAAATGCACGCGACTCTAAAAAGGGTCCTATCGTAAGAAATGTGTTAAACTGAAAAGACAATATTCTCCACAACCGAAGCTCATGATAAAAAAATTGATAACCTCATTAGTTTAGACGTCTTTTATCTTTCTATTATTATTTTTTGAAATCTCTACACATTTTAAAGGATGTAAAGCGTAGCCAAATTCAGAAAAAATATTCATCTCCTCAGCTGAAGAAATATAACATGTTTTTAGATTTTTAGGTAGCTTTTAGGCCCTGGCTTTCCATATCTGCTGCAGCAGACGAACAAACAAGCAGAATGAAGGTGAATCATATTGTTAGATTTAGAAAAGAAGTATACGGATTGAGTTTTGATTTAGGTTTGGGCTCCTAGCTCTGATTTGTTGTCCTTCAACAAGCTGTAACCGAAAAACGAACACACCCATATAGGGAGGCGAAGAATATTCTTATTTTTCGGTCATTTCTTTTAATCATATTTTATGGGAGCGATTGTGTAGGAGCGAACACACTCAAAAATGCAAAGCACGTAACTAGATTCGATCAAAAATTATTCATAACACGGGCAGGACAGGAGAGCATGGAATTTTTCTCGATATATTACTATTTTTTCCTGAAATTGAATGCTGCAGAAGTGAAGCCTACTCTCAACACTTTGATTCCAATAGCTTAAACTGAAGTTAAATATCCACGTCAAATTTAGGTAAAAAGTTGTTACCAATTTCATATATATCAAACATTACCTTAGAATGTTAGATAGTTTTAGATCAAGAAGTTGATAAAAAAATTTTACGACCCACCTATACACCATATATCAGCTGGAAAAGCATAAGCAAGACTCATATCGAAAGCAATGTCATAAACTCACCAAAATATTCTCCATAACCTGAGCTAAAGATGAGAAAATTTATAAATTTCATATTTTGGGGTATTTTTCTAATTTAACGTAACTTTTATCGAGCTGTAGCACGCAAATAAAAGAACTCACAAAAAAATGATGCACACCGTTGCATTCGCGGGAAAATTCTCTATAAGATGAGCTAAAAGAAAAAAAAATTTCAAAAATCCCATTTTTACGTGTATTTCATCGACTAAAATATCTCATCATGTCTTTTTCCCTTTTATTACTATTTCTAGGGCTCCCTGATGCCTTAAATAGCTTTATTTTACCTTATTCACATCATTGATACTCGAAAACACGCATAAACTATTTTTTTTCCGAAATTAATCTCCCACACGGGCAAAATTAGTAGACGAATTAAAAAAAAAAGCATCCCCCGGAAGTGAGACGAAATTTTGGCACTTAAAAACCACGATTTTGTGACGTCACACCCCCCTGGGGCACAACAGACACCATAGGGCAGAACCCTCCATTTTTCCCAACTTTTTGACAGAAAATGGTGCAGAAGCCGGCCGATCTTTGTCAAATGGGGCACGAAACGATCAAAAGTTCCAGCGCCGACCAAGATCTCGGGCAGAATAAGACCTTTGGTGATCACTACTACTACTACTACTACTACTACTACTACTACTACTACTACTACTACTACTACTACTACTACTACTACTACTACTACTACTACTACTACTACTACTACTACTACTACTACTACTACTACTACTACTACTACTACTACTACTACTACTACTACTACTACTACTACTACTACTACTACTACTACTACTACTACTACTACTACTACTACTACTACTACTACTACTACTACTACTACTACTACTACTACTACTACTACTACTACTACTACTACTACTACTACTACTACTACTACTACTACTACTACTACTACTACTACTACTACTACTACTACTACTACTACTACTACTACTACTACTACTACTACTACTACTACTACTACTACTACTACTACTACTACTACTACTACTACTACTACTACTACTACTACTACTACTACT